>JAEQBA010001757.1:0-45616 GCA_019434445.1 Phalangium opilio
GAAGTTTCATTGCAAATTGAATTGCGATGTTTTTAATTGATGAAGTGTCAATTGCAAATTGAATTGCGATTGTTCTAATTACGAAGTTCAATGCAATTGAATTGATAGTCCACGGTGATGAAAGATTAACGAGTGAAGTAATTGAGGTTTAATCGGGTGGTGAAGGAGGGGGATTTGGGTATTTCAGCACCCTCTGGACACGGGGTAGCCAGTTCCTGTAGGGTAGGCATTCTGACAAGTCCCTTATTCCCTCAAAACTTTGTCGCCCAGAAGCTAGGCTTACAGAAGTGAGCTAAACTTCCGACCAGTACATATACAGCCGTTATTAGGCAACCTTTGTTTGAGAAGTTATTTTGCGAATCCTTTTACGAGCTTCTATTTGTTTGTGGACCGCTTGCCAAGTCGTAAAGGAGTTATGTAGCGAAGTTGAAGAATTGAGATGTATTTTTTTAATTGATATAGTTGAAGCCAACACAAAGGTTGTTTCTTTGTACATCTTTGTTGTTCTTGATCCTAAGTCACTTTCACTCTTTGAACGTGCCAGTCCAAAGCGTCTGAATATCAGTAGAGATATGGATATTTCTTGATATATCGTGTCTGTCGTAGTCTTGTTGGTTTTTTCCATAATGATAGTTCGGGAAGTTCTATTGGGCATCGTGTTTTTAACTGTACATTTTAAGTATTTTATTTACTCGTGTTGGCTATGATGAAATATCTTTCTGTTGGCGCATGTTGATACCATAGGAAATTACGGATTTGTCGAAAGAATGTTGTACTTGGTTATATCAGTTGTGTAAATGGCGGGGGGGGGTCGGGTTGAAGTAAAACTTTACCATTTACTGGCTATTATATGTTCATTTAAATATAAAATTTTAGGCTATGTTTTAAAAATTTTGTCACGCAACTATTAGCTTAAGTAAAAGAACACTGCGTGCATGGGTTACCAAAAGACAATGAAATGGTTATTAAACTTAAAAATATGTTTTTTTTTAAATTTTCCAGAAACTTTTTGCAAAATCTACCCCTGTTGATTTATAGGAAAAGTTACCTGTCACGCAGATAGATTACCTTAGCTGTTTAGAAACACTAAGAGAATATGCAAAACTTCCTGGAATAATTTGATTGAAAAAAATAGTTTAGTTATTTTTTTTATGGGGGCAATGTCTATATTTTTTTGGTGACAATGTCTATATTTTTTTGGTGACGACAATAGTGAAAAGTTCTATTACACTTTAAAATCAACTTCTACACAAAGTGTAGAGTGTTAGTTAATCAGACAATTAAATTAGTTCATATATTTCTAAGCCAAAATACAATTACTGGTATATTATACAAAATTATACAAAGAAAAGGATATAATAAAAGATATTATTTAAATATAAAATTTAAGCTATTTGGGTGTTCTAGTTGTAATGACTTAAAATTTGTTTAGATTTTTTAACTTTTTAAAATGCGTAATGTATAAATTTAAAGAGTGTCTTAACGTTAAAATATGTAGAGCGTTGGTAGTGAAGTTGTGAAACTGATATTTAGTGAACCCTTTGAAAAATTAATTGGAATTGATATTGGTTTAAAATTTGGATACTAGTGTCTAAATTTCAGTTCAACAAGTCTGTTCAGTTTTAAGTAGCCTTTTTACGAGCTTATTAAGAAATTAATTTCATTGCAACGCTTTACTAACAGGGGTTACGCTTTTAGTTTTTTTACCTCTTGGAAATTCTATAATTAAAGCAAGATTCGTGTTTTTTTTTTCTCTCGTAGCAATAGCTAGGCCCTACAACCCTCCCTCCGCTCGATCCCTTTTAACAGCTATTGCCAAGACGACTCCGAAATGAACCTTGAACCAACGTAAACCTTAAACTTTCTCGAGGGCCGATAATTTTACCTAGTCATGAATTACTCTAAGGCAGTAGGAAACTATTCGTCCATCTCTGGCAGGATGTATCGTAAAGTTATCCAATATAACGGTTCACACAGAACACTTTGGAATCACAAAGATATCCAATAGAGCGGTTCACAAAGAACACTTTGGAATCACAAAGATATCCAATAGAGCGATTCACACAGAACACTTTTGAATCACAAAGATATTCAATTGAGTGATTCACACAGAACACTTTGGAATCACAAAGATATCCAATAGAGTGATTCACACAGAACACTTTGGAATCACAAAGATATACAATAGAGTGGTTCACAAAGAACACTTTGTACCTGCAAAACATTCAAAATAAGTGAGTACACGCTTCACACCGAGAACTGTGAATCCAAAGTACACTCAGATTTAGATGATGTACTACAAAACTTAAAATTAATTTACGTTTTAATATCGAGGCGAACGATAATCTTTCTTAAAAAAAGTTACATTTTTTATCCTATATAGTTTTTTCTTCTGTATAACACTGGCCCAACAACCCTCCCTCCGCTCCCCTTTTCACAGCTATTGCCAAGACAACTCCGAAATGAACCTTGAACCAACGTAAACCTTAAACTTTCTCGAGGGTCGATAATTTTACCTAGTCATGAATTACTCTAAAGGTAATATGAAACTATTCGTACATCTCTGGCAGGACATGACACCATCTGATACGTAGCATAAATTTTAGAGGGTTTACTACGGGTTAATTTTTTTAGGAATCCGGACGCTTAACATTTCCTTTAAAATGTCTATACTCTTTCCAAAAGCAGAACAGTGACGTCAGTCAAGTTACTGACGAATCTCTCTCTTTTTCTAATCATAGTATCGCTGACCTCGTACCAGCCGTTATCTTTTCTCACAAAGTTCACATAATGTCCCTCGGCCAACGATTCACCTTTATGAATAATCACCCCTTTAGTTTTAAAAAGCATCTTGTTCATTGTGACTTTTTGATTTTCGAAACTTGATAATTTGGTCGAAATCTTAATTGGTCGACCATCTTTGTAGTCGCCACGTAGAAGACACAGAAATACGTACTTTCCGCTGGATATCAATACATCACGCTCTTGTATTGTAGGATTATTACAAAATACGCATCGCATTTCTGTTAATCTCATCCTTTTTTCTAAAGATTTCCAATCAATTTTATCTCGGTTTTCTAGTGGAAGATTGAAAATGTTGCTTTGAACAATGTTTTCCGAATTTTGTTCAACTTGACATTTGGGGCATTTGGTAACGTTTCGAGACTTTGACCAAAAAAGATCTTTTAAAGCCTTAGAGTAATCGGCTTCCATTTCTTGGCTTAGTGTCGTCAAGAGAACCATCAAAAATTCACTGGCGTCTTGTTGCTCATTTAGCGAAAAGTGATTACCAACAGCTATTCTCAGTTCCAAGCCTTTACGGCTAAAACTACCTTGAGAACTCTCGATGTAGTTTATTGTGTTATGAAGGCAGCGTAAAACTGGTTTTTCTACGAATGATCCGTTGTAAGATTTGACCAATTCTCTTAATTCGGGCACTAATAACAGTAGTTGCAAAACGCTATTTGAATAGCATGTTACTTGATCATCGTTATTTAAACCTTTCACGGGAAAACTATCCAAACTCTGTTGGTCCTTCCTTTTCTTCTTTGGCATTTCCTGCGCCGTATCGTCACATCTCTCTTCCTCGCCTTCTAAAAGGCTTTTGGATAGAGTAGGTGCACTTCTTTTTCTACCTTGGCTTTGTTTTGACTCCGTTATTTTCAATAGAGGCAGATCTGGCCTATATTTTTTGCGAAGCCTGTTATACTCCATAATGGCTCGTCCATCCGCCTTAATTTTAGTCGGATCGAACTGTAATAGATGTAGTCCGGCTAAAGACGTCACTCTTGATAAAGCGACGTACGCCATGCCGGTTCCGAATAAATTCGGACCTAAATCCATAATGGCGCATTTTAAACTCATGCCTTGGCTTTTGTGTATCGTAATAGCGTACGCCAGGATGACGGGAAACTGGGAGCGCTTAATGTAAATTTTTGCCATGAGCAAAAATTTAACGCTAATTTTCTCAACTAAAAAATCGGCGATATCGTCGTCGTTATTCGGTTCGCGATCTACTCTGAGAAAAATACCAGTAACGTTTCCTTGTTCGTCCTTCTTGAATCCAGTTATGAAACCCATCGTACCATTTACAACGCCTTTTTCAAAACTGATATTCCTTCTGACCATTATTCGGCAGCCAACGCAAAGAAGTAACTTGCTCTCCAAACCGCCCGTTTTGGACGGTTCGTTTTCTAGCCTTTGCAGCCTCCCGAGAATGTTTTTATTCATTTTTTTGTCACAGTCTGCGAGTCTATCCTGACAAGGAATACTTTCAACTTTTTCGCCGCTTTTTCGCAGCATTTCAAAGTTGAATTTATCGCACATGGCTAATTTAGGCATCAAACAAATTGGTTGAAACCCTTCATTGGACAGCTTAATGAAAAGCTCCATAGCCACCTCGATGTTTTTTCCTCCCTCAACCAATCTAGATTCTAGGTTGTAACATCAGCTTCGGAAATATTTCCAATTCTAACTCTGCTAAGAATGTCGCCGTAACTTTGGTCGTTGGCTTGTCTAACATTTTGCGTTAGTTCATCGTATTTAAAAAACTTCCAAAGATCACTTCCTCCGATGCAATTGAATCTAAGTCTGGCTTCTTCGGAAGTGATTTTGATAAACGCGGGATTTCCTTGAACCGGAGGCAATTGGAAAAAGTCTCCCAAAACAAGGATAAATACAACTCCACCAAATGGTTGGTTCATTTCCCAAAATTCGTTCAGCCTCAAGTGAACGTGAGTCAGTAACACCGAAGAGACCATAGAAATTTCATCAATAATTAACAGTTTTAAATTTCCCAAAGTTTCTTTCATAATGCTCATATTGTCAGAACTCAGGGAATGGTATTCGGCGATACGCCCATGATCTACCGGCAACATTAGTAATCTGTGTAATGTTACGCCATTAACATTCAACGCTGCCAAACCCGTTGGCGCGGCAATTGCCACGCTAGCAGGATTTTGAAAACGTCGCCTAACGGCGTTGGCGAGAGTGTCGATAAGAAACGATTTGCCAGTGCCACCAGGTCCCGACACAAAAAGGCACTTGTTTCTAGACTTTTCTCCCTCTTGGGAGAAGTGATTCATGATCTGATCATATATTCGCCTTTGATCCGAGTTTAGTGACGCCACATTGTCAACATCAGTCTCGAAATTCATTTCCATGGCAGCTTCCACATCAGCCATCGCGTGTTCGGTTTCGATAACAATTTCTTTCCCTTGTAGCGCATTTTCATCGTCTTCACTTTCGGCCTCAGAAATTATGGTTTCTGGCTCTTTCGCCTTTTTAGAAGCCTTCCGTTTCTTTTCAACTTCTTTGGAAACCGAGAGTTTCTAGTGATATTCTCTCATATCTTTTAACACTGAAAGCGAGTTTTCGAAAGCATCCGCGTAGGTTTCAAACTCGCCCAATAGCTCATTTTCGTCACGCCACGGTTTGAAGAGGATCAGTAGAGCGTGACAATACTTTTCTTTCTCCTCTATCGGGTCGTGAATGTAGTGCTCTACTATGTAGGGCTTAATTCTCTTTCTCATGAAACCCAGATTGTTTTTCAACTCGATTACATTCGCATTTTTCTCGACACCATCAGAGTGCTTCTTATAATCGTAAAACCGTCCAAATTCCCGCAAACTAAGATTTTCCAAGCTGTCGGGACGATTTGGATACTTGTCGTCGACGAACCCTTTTAGGTAAGTGTCCTTGCTTTCGGGGTCAGTTTCCCTTAAACGTTCGAGTTCCTTGTAACCTTTCAAAATTCTCGATCGGTTTTCTTTCAAGTTAGTGTTTATAAATTTAGTGCTGTCGGATTTGTTGTAAAGATCTTGGCCCAACATAAGATCCATAGCTTCGTATATGCCTACTGACTTAGAAGTCAGTGATTTCAATCTATAGGGTCAATCTACGACTGATAGACAACTCGTCCCACCATGGGTCGGCCGATCATCATGAAATTTTAGGCACACTAAAATGTGGTCAAATAATTAACAATTGTAGATTTTGAGCGATAAATATGAATTGGTTCAGAAATTATTGCAATTTGAAAATACCCCCCGTTTTCCGAGTCTTCGAAAATTCATTTTCGTACCATTAAACATAAAGTCGAACCTTACCTTCATTTTTTGAGATAATTTCATAAACATTATCATTTATAGAGTATTTGAAGCGTAGAATCCGAATATGGTTTCGGATTTATTCTATCTTTAACCCTTGTCTTTTAATTCCCGGTCATTTGGGATTATTTTTATTTTTGGGGGCCACATTCGGGGGTCCATAACCCCCCGAGGAACAACTTCGATTTTTTAATTGATAACATATTTTAATAGATGCTTAAATAAGCTTTCTTGTGATGTATAAATTGACCCTGCTATTTAGTTCCTAAGGCACTAAATTCACGTTTTTGCATTTTCACAAAAAATGATACTTTGAAAAGAACTGAAATCAATAATTTTTATTCCAAGAGCTTAAATTTTACTCTTATGATAGTAGCGTTTTTTCAAATAGTGTTTGGGCGTTATCTAAACAAATTTTAGGAATAGTATATTTTTCTAAGCCTCTAGTACGAGATTTTTGGGAACATTTAACAGGAGCTGGCAAAATGCATAAAATACAGTTTATTGGTACGAAACATTCGTCTTCTTTCGACGGCCATGATACTTCGCATCTCATTTTGTCACATTTCATAAATCTTAGAAGAAAGTCAAGTTCTTCTTTGATGGCTTCTTGAACCAGGGCCACATACCACTCTTTATCATATACTGCCTCTACATAGTCACCGATAGCAATATCTTCAAAAGTGAGGTTATGGGAATTTTCACGTATTTGATCCTCTGGTTGGTAAACTCTAACTTTGGAACTAAATAGATCAGCAGAGATACGGTACATATTGAGTTCGGAGTCTGACACAGGAATAAACTTATGATGACTTCGAGTTCCAACCACAGTTGAAGCTTTAGAGAATCTTTCTTCCAATGACATTCTGTGTTTTAACGTCTTCTTTTGTCACGTAAATAAATTTTATTCCATTAATGTGTTCAGTAGCCCATTGATAAAAATGTACTGGAGTTATGATTTGATTTTCTACTGTTCTTTGAAGAGCAGCTGTAGCAACCAAGCGCTTTACTGTACCGCATAAACCATCACATGGACTTTTTCCATGCGATGTTGCAAAAAAGTTCCACTCCGCAGTTAGGCCAAAATCCAGTTGGTGGAAACATAGATTTATCAGGTTCTTACAGTTTTTATACTGTGATGCGGCTCCGTCGCTAAAATAATTTACATGTTGCAACTCGGGTAAGGTGGTTTTGAATTCTGATATAAGGAATTTTATGAAGCAGTGGACAGTGGCGGCTCCATGATCCATTTCATCAGACAAAATGCAGAAACTAAATGGCTTGATGGTACCTTGGATTTTGCAATAGACCACAAAGGGGTGAATGGTACATTGTGATGTTTCCCAATGAAAACCCTGAACGGCATCCTGTACGATAAACGAAAAGTTTTCCGCGAAGTCCAGCAATATTACCGCCTCATTTTCCCTTAGCGAGTCTTTTAAATCTCTCAAATACTTGGCTTGAGCCTTGGCTACGAAGTGGTGCTGAACTATTTTATCCATCATATTTGACAGATTGCTAATAAAATCAGACACATTTTCACGAATATCTAAAAGCTTTGTTTGTCCTTCTTTGTGGGCCCATTGTTTATATGTGATGTAGTCATCTTCATCGATTTCTTTTTCTTCGAATAATGATGTAAGAAAGTTGATAAAGTTCTCTTTCGTAGGACAATTTTCACACCGATGAAGCATACAAGAACGATTTTCGGTAGAACAAACTACTTTCAGCATCAGAGTTTTGTAATCCATTTTCGTCGGCATGGCTATTAACATGAGCTTTAAGTTTTGGTGAATTTCGCACACACAAACATTGTGCATTCCTTTTGACGTTACTTGAATACAATGAGAAGGTCGTAAAGAACAAAATTTTGACAATCCAATCTTCATTTCGGGATTTTCTTCTTTGAAATGTAAGAAAACTTCCTTGAGGTTCGATAAAATCAGCCTTTTCTGTTTGTGTACTTTTTCTCCGTCAATTCGGACACATACAAAATCTTTTTTACCTGGACATATTCGGGAAACATCATCCGACTCGTAAAATGTTTTTACAGCGTTAATGGTTTCTATCTCGAGCGTTTTTCCTTTCCTTCTTTCAACCTCTGGTAAAATCCCTGCTCGAGCTTTAACTTTCTTGGACTTCCTTGCTAAATAAGGTGTTACATGAAACTCTTCACATATCTTCTTTATTGTCCAAGATGTTGGGAGAAGCGTCAGGAGTTTACATTTTTCTTGCCTCGGGGATATGGCAACTTTCTTCTTGAGTTCAGCAACGAGTTCAGTTTCAAAATCAAAACTGGATGAACAACAACTTAGGTCACTAGTCTCTACCATCAATGCTTTAGAAACCTTCGCTTTTAGTTCATCGGTTGCTTGAGATAGTTTTCGTTTCCCGTACGCAATACGTTCTTGACGTCCAATACTGTGCAGATTGATAGGTGAAGTATTAAGATTCAAAAATGTGGTGTTGAGGGACTCAATTTCTACGTCCACAAAGGAAACTTCCTCATTTGACATTGTTGATCGAGGTGTACACGATAGTGATGAGGAAGTGGTTTGACTATCAGTGTTCTGATTCTGAAGTTCTTCCAATTTATGAAAACAATTTCGACATATTTTTTGTCCTGGTGCTATATGTTTTTCAGTCACAGCTTTTAACTGCTCAGCAAGCTCAATTGATATTACAATTAGGCGAACTGGAAGAAAAGTATTTATTCCAGTGTGCCACATAATCATATTCCATTCATTCCTTACCGTTTACGTTTCTACGATGCATCTCAAACGGGTCACGACAAAATCGTTGTCGATATTCATATTTTGTAACGAATTCGGCATAATGATGATGACAAATGCTTTCTAAAGGCTCAATTAAAATGTTGGAAGTACGTGCTACAATTAACTTCTTTATATCATCTTGTAGTTCGTCCAGTTCAAACATTCCTTGAATTTTACACAGTGTCTTTTTATGACATTCTCCATAATTACGTTTCCCGATTGAGCACAAAGGTAGTACATTAGCAGCTTCCATGATCTATCTCACACCGACGCTTATAAACAAGTAAGGTTACTACACCTACTTTGTCTCGAGCATCAAAGCAAATGAATGAGAGCGTCCGCCCCCCTTTATAACTCCTTAGTTCGCTTCATAGAGAGAGCTAGAAAAATCGAGAAAAACCTTTTGTTTTTGACCTTGAAACTATTTAAAAATCTCAAAGCGTCATTTTTTGTGAAAATGCAAAAAAGTGAATTTAGTGCCTTAGGAACTAAATAGCAGGGTCAATTTATATATGAAAAGAAAGCTTGTTTAAGCATCTTTTCAAATATGTTATCAATTAAAAAATCGAAGTTGTTCCTCGGGGGGTTATGGACCCCCGAATGTGGCCCCCAAAAATAAAAATAATCCCAAATGACCGGGAATTAAAAGACAAGGGTTAAAGATAGAATAAATCCGAAACCATATTCGGATTCTACGCTTCAAATACTCTATAAATGATAATGTTTATGAAATTATCTCAAAAAATGAAGGTAAGGTTCGACTTTATGTTTAATGGTACGAAAATGAATTTTCGAAGACTCGGAAAACGGGGGGTATTTTCAAATTGCAATAATTTCTGAACCAATTGATATTTATCGCTCAAAATCTACAATTGTTCATTATTTGGCCACAATTTAGTGTGCCTAAAATTTCATGATGATCGGCCGACCCATGGTGGGACGAGTTGTCTATCAGTCGTAGATTGACCCTATAGGCAAATAATCTTTTGGACAAACTTTCGTGCCCTAACTCGGCAAAACTTTGATCCATGTCAGCCCGGTCTCCCTTTGTGACGTACGCAGTGACATAGTTTGCCACTATTTCCGATTTGTCAGCGACAAATTGCAAATCCATGTTGGCTTTGGAAGCCAATAGTAGCGCGGGATTATAATCATTGATTAAAACTTCGTGCTGTTTTCTTGGCAAGTCGTACAGTCGTTTCTGCACCTTTTTCATTTTACGGTGACGAGTAACTGATCCAACGGCATTCATAGTGGCAACGTTTGTTACGTTTCGAGGGAAACCGTAACGACACACTTTCAATCCCTTTTTAGAATTTTTGACCTTCTTATAACAACTGGAGGTGCATTTATGAGTTTGGAATTTTTTTACCAGCCGGTGCAGTTCCGGGCTTACGGATGCGCTTGGCATCGAACACGTGACGTGTTTTTGCACGTAATCCAAAATAGTCTCGGTCGAAGAAGTTCCGATCTTTGGAGCGTCCTTGGCCCACAAAAGCATGTGGTAGTGAGGTAAACCTCGTGATTGGTATTCAACCCGCCAAAAATGATGTTCTATCATGCCAAGAACTGGATTTTGCTTACACAAAACAAAGTTGTTTAGCAGCGTACGAACTTTGTTGTGAAAGTGCAAATTGACGCTAAGTGGGTCGAGATTCAACAATTCAGCCACCGTCATCGATTCTACTCCTGGAACGTCTGAATTAATTTTTCTCAAGTGATCGTGCAGTTCCAAATCATCGTATTCGGCCGGATTAAAAGTCAAGAGCCACATGGGAGGACCAAATTCCCGTATCATCGCCAAAACGCACCTAAGGACCTTGTACCAGTAGTCCTTCGTTCCTCGAATATGACCCAAGAAAGTAGCTAAATTACTCTCAAGTTCTTTATCGCCGGATTCAACTCGATTGAGCAAATTTTCAACCCCAATTGGCATGGGTTTTTTAACACGAAGAACGTAGTTCAAACTGCTAGAGATCGCCTTCATTTCGCATTCTTGATAACAATGAAACATATAGGCGTAATCTCGTCTAAAAATTGGACTTTTGTTCAAAAGACGAGATAAACGAAACTCTGTTTCAGTTAATTTCCCAAATGGTCTATCATCGTGCTTGCCGTAGCGACCCTTGGGGAACAAATGAACGAAGCTCAAGTATTCCAAGTTTTTGTCCCAAGTGCTAACTGGCTCGGCTTCGACGCGCTTCATTTGGTAAGCGGTCAATAAATCTTTCGGTGGTTGGACGTTCACCGGATGAATAGAGTAGTGATCGTACAGATCATTGGCTTCATCCTCAGAAAGTTTTCGCAACAAAGCCTCGGGCTGTGTTAAAATTTTGTAGTCGTTGCCTGGTGCAAGGCTAGACTGATTTTTATCCAGCTCCTGCATGTTCGAAGCGTTTTGGTCACGTTGGACGTCGTGAGGACTATCCGCTGGCCCTTCTATTGGAAGCGCAGTGGAAGCGCGTGTCACCGCATCAGATCCATCGTTAATCAACGCAAGTGGATCTGTTACGCTCAGTAATTCATGGGGAGTCAATGAATTTTCATTTCCTTCAATTTCTTGCGTTCCACAAATATATTCCTCGTTCATTGCCGAAATATCAATGTCTTTATAATAGGATTAATATTTTTCAGCACAGTGAACGCTTTCAACACTTTTTCGAGGCAAACAACCTGTTGCCAAACTTTTTTGTCCGCAGTGGGAACGCCATTCACCAAGATATGCAGTTCGTGATTTTTGGGCAATGTCTTGGGAATCATCTTCAAATTACTCTCCACGGGTATTGGAAGATAAATTACTCTTCCCTTTAAAGCTTTAACCGTACCGAACTGCATGTTTGAATTGGTTTTAGTACCTAACCGTACCACAGTGTGGAAGGGCTTCACAAGCTGAATTAAAACTTTCTCAAACATGTTTAAATCAGTGACATCTGGTGGAGGACTGTCAACCAACAAGTTGTTTAGGAAGCTTCTGATGGGAACTTTTCCCTTTCGTAAATCCGTAGAGCAGTAACGGCATAGAAGCTTGTCTGCCTCTCTAGTTTCTGAATTGTTCATTATCCATCCAGCTCTTAATATCAGATAGGCCTCGTTATCGAAAACAGCACTGTCTACCATTTTTTCTATTGCTCTTAAATCAGATTTTTTGAACAATCTTTGGCAGCAGTCACAGGGAGTGTCATGAAATTCGTTATTATTTAACGCCGCTCGAACGAATTGAGTTTCGTAAAGATTCAAGATTTCGCTTTCATCAAGACTCGGTCTTGGAGCGTTTTCGCTCCCTGTGGACGCGTTGTTTTGCTCGTTATTTACATTTTTTCCTCGTGCGTCAAGGATTTTTCTCAATTCCCCCATGATTTTGGTGAGAGAATCATAATCACCACTTTCAATTTCAGTTGAAATTTTCGTTAACGCGTTGAGCAACGCTTTGACTTGATAGATCTTATTCAGAATAGTTCTAATTCCCGAATAATGAGGAGCGAGTTACCAGCGAAAGAACGCAAATGACTTTGGCACTCTTCGCTATCAGGGCAGTAAAAAGTGTGTCCAAGGAACGGAACTACTCTCACCACTATTTCGTCCCCATCTGGTGGTATAAACACGTTTGATTTTTTAGAAAATTGTCTTTTTAGTTCGCAAAGGTCCAAATCAGACTCAAAAATTTTAGTCAGTGATTTTTCATTCGCATTTGCAACCGTATTTATGAAAGTTAGCACTTTCGCAATGGCTCTAGTTCGAACATTACATATATCACTGCATTCCCAATAAACGGTTTTGGGTTTAGTTTCAATAAGACCACTTTCATTGACCACGAAATTTCTTTTCGGATTCTTCTCCTCAGTTTCAACAATGTTGAAAAGGTTCGTAACCACTCCCGAATCATTTACTTGAAAGACTCTCTCAACATCATCAGCTTTGTTGTTATTATTAATGTCAACGAAATTGCCCGTTTCGTCAACGAATAATTCTTTATTGCCATTGATAACACAGTCTCTCAGCACTTTACGAACATGCCCATCAGCATCAAGTTGGATAACTTTGGCATAGCGTAATTCGTGGTCATTTTTCAGTATTTTCAAGCCGGTACCTGTCCATTATATCCAATTGGGTAATAGGTGGTTTCATGGAAATAGGCCTCTTTGTGACTACTGTGAAGCCTTTTACCACCCACTATATGCGTTAAATTGTTCTGATTAACAGACCCAATTTCTTTGATTTTTTTGACAAAATCCTGAAATTCACTAACCATCCCTGTAAGATGGTAATTGTATGCCGAATATAATTGCCTTTTCAAGTGTAAAATTTTACCCGCTAGCAATTGGCATTTTAGGTTTCGAGAGAGTAACTTTGTATTCCCCTCTTTAGTCAAGCTGTCCAAAGATTTTGTCGCAGATAATCTTTCAGTGAGCCTTGTCACTAAAAATCGTTTGAAACTTTCAGCTATGAATTTCTTGTTTCTCGTCTTAAAAATTCCTTTATTTAGTTTTTTTGTCGCGAAACCTTTTTTACCCACTGGAAAATGTTTCTTACTAGTCTTTTTGATGTTTGTCAAACCACTAGTGGCGGCACCTGGTGGCATAGATCTCTTATTTTTCTTTGCTCTCTCAATCGGAGATTTGTGGGTTGCATACCTTTTTGAATTTCTTTTCTGATAATACTCCTTGCTTTTCAAATAGTATTTCATATCCACAAGTTGTTTAGCTTGCTTTGTTTTCAAAGCTTTACTCTGTTTTAACCAACGTTGTTGGTTTTTTTGTCTCTTAGCTGTTTCTCGAGAAACCATTGTAAATAATATTGAAACCAATTAAATAGTTCACACAAGAGACTTTGGTATCGTAATGATCCAATTAAGTTGTTCTCACAGAAGACTTTGGTATCGTAAAGATATCCAATATAGTGGTTCACACAGAACACTTTTGAAATCACAAAGATATTCAATAGATTGGTTCACGCAGAACACTTTGGAATCACAAAGATATTCAAAAGAGTGGTTCACGCAGAACACTTTGGAATCACAAAGATATTAGATAGAATGGTTCACGCAGAACACTTTAAAATCACAAAGATATCCTATTCACACAGAACACTTTGTATCTGCAAAAGATACGAAATAATTGGAGACACAATTCACACGCAGAACTGCGAATCCAAAGTACATCCAGATTTATTTGATATACAAAAATAAATAAAAATCACGTCTTAATATTGTAATAACCCGAATGAAATATACATAAAAATATGTTAAATAATACAAAAAATGAGAAATACTCGAACGATATGAAAAAATACCTTAATGAAAATGAAAGTTATTAGTACAGTTTATGTACAAAAAAAGGATAACAAAAAAACTAATAATACTTTATTTAGTAACAGTGTACCACAGAAGGCCAAGGCCTGTAAAGATAGAAGCCTAAATAAAAGCCTAAATACGGCTTAAAAGTTTAATCGAGATTATTAAAACTTCCTTGAAGATTACCTTTAACCAACGCAAAGTCCTTGACTGGACAAGAAATATACGGACGAAAATAAGGGTTAAATCAGAAGTAAATAGGGTTCTTCTGGTCAAATTTTATAAGTGAAACGTGACCATGAATCCACGAGGTGAATTCTGGCCCAATCTTGTCTCGCGGTAATTTTTCAGCAATGTTGGTTCACCTCGGTTCATTCAGTCCTACGGTCCTTGACTAGGATTTGGTTACCAATGGTAAAAATCTGAACTGAACTACTTCTCTATCGACTATCGACACCAGGGTGGGAAATAAGGATTTTTTTTAAACTGGACATTGGGCCAGCGACCCCTCTGGCCTGGAATAAATAAACTGGTCCATGACCACTGACCAGGGCGCGTCGTCTGCTAAATTGAAGAAGTGGATAATTAAAATATATTAGCTAATGTCTGGACTCTGGAAACCCTTGAATTTTCTTAGTGGTCCTGTGGACCACTGACCCCCCTCCGATTTAACTTTTAAACTGGTCCATGCAATTTTTAAACTGGTCATTTGCCCTGTGCCACCGCCTTATTTTCCACGCTGTTCGACATTCTTTTTTTTTTTTTTTGCTCTGAGTTCGACACAACACTGTAGGGTTTTCAAAATGGCCTCTTTAACGGAGTACGATGTGTTTATCAATAACAATAATAGCGCAATTTTAAGAATAAAGTATTTAAAAAGTTGACAAGTTTAAGATATCATTGTCTGGATTTTATAAATACGCGTATAACAACGAAGGAGATTGAAAACGATGTCTAATGGAACTGGAAGGTCAGGAGAATATTTTATAAATAAATAAAAAGTGCAAGCACGTCATATTATGCAGCATACAAAGTAGAGACGACCGAGGCTTAACAATCGTAGAGAGCTATGGTTTAAAAAACAAAGTGATTTTCAGGGGCTCAGCCTCTTAAAAATAATTTGTCAATTGAAAGGTGAAGATGAATAATAATAATAATAATAATAATAATAATAATAATAATAATAATAATAATGGCGACACTAAGCATGTGGCTTGTTTACAGGTGGGTGCCTTTACAATGAATAAAGAAGTGCAGCGCATATACTATTACCGTTAACCTCTGCAACTTTTGATGGAAAGAAGAATTCAGCCTTTGTGCTGCAGGATTAACCATAAAATGTAAACACTGTTTAGCTGTTAGTCAGAGCTTCATGTACTGCTATGGCTCTTCATAACAAAGATAGGCTGCATTGCAAACTTTCAGCTGGCCACTATAAACTGAAAAGCATCTTAAAAAGTTAAATTTTTAGGGGCATAAAAATACTCAATTAGGAAATGGCACAACATCAGTAAAGCTACTTTGTTATTGGAAATAAAGTGTCCCACTGAAGGAGCCACCATTTCAATCCCCGTGTTAATTGAACCAAAGCAGATTCCATATTTAAAAACGGGAGGAGAAAAATGATGAAGTAATTTTTTAAGAAAAAACAAAGGTTATTATGGACGGATTCAGTTGGGGATAGCAGTTTAAAATTTGGAACAATGTCACATGGTCACTTATAGCAAAAATTACAAAAACATACTAGTCACTGTAGTAAAATAGACATTTTTATTTCAAATTGGTTAAAATTGTTTTTTACTACATAAATTATTGTGATGAAATTGTAAAACTGAGTCAATTAAATTTTTTTAAAAACCAAATATCCATTTTATTAAAATCTAACTTCATCTAATTTACATTGGTGATGACATATTTACAATACCAGCTGCAATTAAAAACAAAGGGTTAATGAAATATGTCATCTCTCAATCGAGGTTTTCATTAAAGATTGAAAAAAGTTTTAATCTTTGTATCACTCTCACTGCGTGCACCCTTGCTTTTGGTATTTTAAAGTTTTAAGTGATTTCTTTTCCGCAAACTGTTTAGATTTTTTCAGAAATGGTGGAATAAAAATTTTAATTCCTTTTTCTAAACATTCCTTCTCTATTTTGAATCCTTTATCTACCATGCATGTGTCAACATTGGGTGTTAACTTGTCCAATACTTTACTGTGGAAAGTAATGAATTAGTCAGATGCTCTTCCTCCATAAGCTCTACTCAAAAATGCAATCAAAGCAGCAGGAGATACGCCAACCAAAATTTTAACCATATGGTTACCCTTTTTATGAGACTAGATTTTACATTTAAGGCATTAAGGTTTTTCTATTGTAATTTTGAAACATTCCAATACCACCACAGTTTTTTCAAAGCCTTTAAAACATTTTGGCATGCAATTAATGATTTCTTCCCTAGAGGGCCATTTGATTGCGCATTTAAAAACATTAGCCACAATAAATACTGTTTGTTTAAAGTATTTGCGGCAACTGGTATCAGACATATTAAACACAGTAGAAAGAACATCGTACGTCAAGTTTAGTTTAATTTTCATTAAAACAAGAAGAGAAAGTCCTTTTATTGGGATGTGAACTTTAAAATTTATTAACATCGTCATAGATTCCACAAGGGCGTAAAATAATTTGAAATTGGAAATACCGATCATACGGTTTAAATCCTTCTCAGTTTTAACTGAATTCATAATACTAAAGGGCTCAGAAAAGTAAGTGTTCAGTTGCACTGAAACATCTTTTCTCTCTTGATGTCAGCTCACAGACCTCAGTTTCGGAAGAATTCAAACCAAATTCATTATTTGCTTGCTTGTCAGTGCATACTGGGGCATCTATTTCTCTTTCTGAATTCGACCGGCTATAAGTTGAAGGTTCTGAATCACTTTTTAAGTTTCTTTGTCGATTATCAGCCGGTTGCTTCCTTCCCTTAACTTTCTTTCTGTTAACTTCGGAAATAATTTTGTCGTGGGTCAATATAAGCAAGCATTGTGAAGGGCAAGTTCCAAGCTTTAGTTTCCTTTTCCTTGTCGGCATATCTGAAGTAACAAGCACATTAAATCCCGGTCTTCAATTCATAATACTTAAAAAAAGAACTAACCGGGGAAAAAATTAATCAGTATTCTTATTCTTGAAATGCAAACTGCATACAAGTACCTGATTTGAAACATATTTTCGAATTTTAAGGACGCGTTTCCATTATTTACGAAACTTCATTTCTTTTGGAAAACTATGCATACTTCAACCTGGGAAATTTAGTTTTAATCTGGAATTACACTGTGGGACACAGCAATACTTTTTGCTAGGCACCATGTTGTTAACGCTGTTATGTGGAACATACTTATGTTCCTATAACTTAAGCCTTGCGAAATGTACAGCCTCGCCTTCCTCCTTCCTTACTCCCAATACTCCGTTAGAGCAGTTTCCAAAACTACCGCTAAATGGCGCGTCACTCTTTGGCGATAGCCAATAGCGTCTCTTTGGTTATAGCCAATAGGAAAACCTCATTTTATCCCTAATTTTTCAAACAAAACTGTTACATCAAAAGTAAGATCTGATATGCAATAATTTAATAAGTCATAATTTTCCATTTGTTTTTAAACTTCGGCGTAAAATTAGATTTATCAACACTTAATTTAGTTGCCGAGATTAAAAATGAATGAAAAATAATGGCATTTTTTGTTGTTTAAATCAACTAATTTGTCGTCTATTGTTTAGGCTTAGCAAAATGAACGTAACGGGTTGTAAAGTTACTGTTTTCAACAGTTTTGGGGACAGCGGTCCCGGCAATGGTGGTGTACGTGGTGGGAGAGGAGGTGGAAGAGGAGGTGGGAGAGGAGGTGGAAGAGAAGGTGGAAGAGGAGGTGGAAGAGGAGGTGGGAGAGGAGGTGGGAGAGGGGGTAAGAGACCCAGAGGAAAAAAATATGTTACAACTGCCGAAAAGAAGGCCATTTTGCCAGAACTTGCCCAAAAAAACTAGGTATGGTATTATTTTAATAAATTTACCTGTGGTTCCTGACGGTTTTAGGCGCTACTGCTACTGTTATTGTTTTATTTATATGAGCATAGTTGAAATATACTGGGGTTTAGGAAAGTAATCTAGGGCCATGTTAATTAAGTTATATTTTTTAAAAAGTAGACGAAAAAAAGCCTGAGGGCGCAGAAAAAAAAATTGAGGAAAAAATATGGTCATGTTAATAAAGTTATATTTTTTAAAAAGTAGACGAAAAAAAGCCTGAGGGCGCAGAAAAAAAATTGAGGAAAAAATAGGGTCATGTTAATTAAGTTATATTTTTTAAAAAGTAGACGAAAAAAGCCTGAGGGCGCAGAAAAAAAATTGAGGAAAAAATAGGGTCATGTTAATTAAGTTATATTTTTTAAAAAGTAGACGAAGAAAAGCCTGAGGGCGCAGAAAAAGAAATTGAGGAAAAAATGGAGGTAACCTCCGGCCAGGAGCAACCCTCCACCGAGAGAGAACCCTCCACCGAGGAAGAAGCCTCCGTCTCGCAAAATTAAAATAATAGAAATGTTTTTGATGTAAGTCAAGTCACGTTAAATTTTTTTACTAGAATACAATTTCAGTTTTATTTCAAGAAAAATGATGTTGAGATTATGTTTTTCGTAGGTTCAAAAATTAACTTTGGTTTCCTGGATATTTTTTTTTAATTTGTTTTTTTCTTCATGTTTTTTTTAATTTGTTTTTTTCTTCATGATTTTTTCCTTGTTTTAAACTTCTTTAAAAATAAAAGAAATTAGAAAACATTACTTGGATTTTATTGAATTTGAAACTCTAAAATCCGCTTTCTTATTTACTTCGACTAATTTCAGAGCCTTAAAAGGTAGAATTCATAAACGTCGGACGCAACGCAATTTAGTACAGGCAAAGGCAGGGCGTCGTGCGCAAAAGGAGGAAAGTTTGCCCACGACGCCCTGCCTTTGCCTGTACTAAATTGCGTTGCGTTCGACGTTTATGAATTCCGTCTACTAACCGTAAGTTTGGAATCATTTTTTGGTAACGTACACTTGCGTCTAAGAAACATATTTTATTTTCCCAATAATTTCAGAAACTTTGACTTCTTTGAGAAGGCTTAGTTGCAAGACCACTGAACTGTATTTTACATATTTTACATAAACCAAAAGTAATATCATTTAATTAAACATCGTGTTATAATCGACTTTAAAAAACTAGGCCTCAAAATTGCGAGAGTTACGTTGGTATGTCAAAATTAAGAAAACATGTTAGAGATTGAATGAACAGCAATGGGTTTACCTTTAATGTATAATTTGAATTTAAATAAGGCGAATGTTAAATGTTATTAAATGAAAGAATCTGCACAGTTCGGTTTGTCATAATTTCCATTGAAAAGTTATGTCCAACGTTTAGTCAGTGGAGCGGAGCTGGAGGTTTCAACATTAAGGTGTAAAATTTACCTCTACAATGTGTCCCAGCTGTCACAAATAACACTGTAGGTATTGATTGATCTACAAGTAAGATAAATAATTAATTTGTTTATAATTTATTTGAACGTACCGGTAATCGTAATGCCTGGGCAGCCTGGCTTTTGAAATTACCGAAATTGATGTTTCCTTACTTGCCTATATCGCTATTTTGACCGAGGCTTAGCGAAATTGCTTAATAATAAAATATTCAGGTTGTTTTAAAGTTTAAAATTTATTATAGTAAATTCCAATGGTGTTTTTGTTACGAAAACAATAAAAATCAGACCTAATTAGCCTCCATTTTAATTCCAATTAAAAAAACTTTGGTTTTAAGCGCTTAAAGGCGCGGGGGATCTAACGCCATGTTTTTCTTGCTTAAGTCCCCCTAACGGTGTGAATCACGTCGAAAACGCCGTAACTCATGGTAAGTCCAACATAAAAAAATAGGAGTAAATTGCGTGTCTCTATCAGTGGTAATACGCCGTAACTTCAGTACCCAAAGCAACGTAAGTCGAAGTATGTGTTTATAATGATTAAAACCAATACTTAAACTTAATTGATGTTTATGAAACTTGAAAAGTAGATACATTGAAGTGCTATCTTTCATTTAAGATGGTTCCCAAACGTAACGAGTGAATAGTTTTCCTTATATGTCTTCGGAGAAAATGTTCTTTTTTATAAATTTCCCATGTTATGTCTATGGAAAAATATAGTATCTTTCGCCAAATGTCGGATTAATTTTATGGATTCTAAAACCACCCTTAGCAACTTCATTCTTTATAGAATTAACTATTAGATGGATCTCTTTGAAATTTTAACCACAAAATTAGGGCCCAAATTTTAGTTCACTTGCAAAATTTCAAAGCAGCAAACACAATACGAAAAAAGTTACGGCCAATAAAAAAACCCTCCTTAAGCATTAGAGGCAGTATCAAGTCTTATCTAAGAGAGCGACCGCTCTCCTAGAATAGTAACTCCCTGCATTAATAAGCTCTTTCTGCAACACGTCAAGTCTCTACATTGGTAAGGCCATGCATTATATATTCGTGCCATTTCTTGAGAAATACCTTCCCTATTCAAAACCATAGTAATCGCAAAAAATCCCTACAGTTAAAAATTTCCCAGTTTCATTGCCAAAAACCAGAAGTTTATAAGATATGTTCCATAAGTGTGTCACTCGTTAATGAGAGTTTGGCATAAAGTGACGTAGGCGAAACGTCATAGATTATCGTAAAGCGACGCCTGGTGAGGCGCTGTCAAAGGCTTAGTATAGACTAAATAGGAGGATGGACTGCAAAAACGAGTGTAGTCAGTTCTCACGTCGTTCTTGAACTAGCTCTCATTAAGCCACTAGCATTACGAAGTATAGGTAGTGACATACTTATGGAACATATCTTATAAACTTACGCAAAAACTAAATGAATCAATTTACGAATCCATCGAATAGGCAAAAAGGTCCCACAGTGGACGCTGAATTACAAGAGGAACCAGTAAATGGACTTGAATTCTCTACTATTTATGGCACGTTTGCTTTATATATACATACAGAAAAAAAAAACCGGCCCCGCTAAGGTCGTGCCATTCTTTTCAAGTTTTTTACGAAAAATCACAAAGCACGAATAGTCTTTACCGGACCAAATTTCACAGCCACATTTGTTCTCCCGATGCTCAGGTTGGATTTTACAGTGGAAGGCGGCCGTTTGCCCGTCCCTTTGGAATTTCAATGTTCTTGCTTTCACCAGGAAGGTATGGAGCTTTCTCATGTAATAGCCATACTGTGAGTAATCACAGCCCCCCTTTTAAGTCCTATAAACTCAATACATTCATAGAAAGTGTAAATAAACACTTTCTCTTATAAATTTCACAATCTAATATGCTAGAAACTAAATAAATACGGGTTAATCATTGGGTCTCATAAACCATGGGATTTACAAAACAGTTTATAGCGTAGAGCTCGGCATTATCTATCCATCCACAAATTAGCGAATAAAAAATTATTTACAGAAACATTCCCTTTATAATACGTCCTTTCGTATATTTGGTCCATGGACAAATCAAACTGTGATGCTGATAGCGCCATCTGTTTTCACTTTCGATAACTTCTTATTTTCTGTTCCAAATAGATTGTTTTTCTGTTCCTAAAATATTTTTTTTCTGTTCCAAAAACATTTTTTCGGACCCAAAAATATTTTTTTCTAACCCAAAAAGATTTACTTTTTCCTGTGGAAAAATATATACTTTTTTCTGTGGAAAAATATATACTTTTTCCTGTGGAAAAATATATACTTTTTCTGTTCATAAAATATTTATTTTTCTTGTCAAAAAATATTTATTTTTCTTGTCAAAAAATATTTATTTTTCTTGTCAAAAAATATTTATTTTAGTTCCGAAAATATTTATTTTTGTTCCGAAAATATTTATTTTTCTGTTGGAAAAAATATTTATTTTTCTGTTGAAAAAATATTTATTTTTCTGTTGAAAAAATATTTATTTTTCTGTTGAAAAAAATATTTATTTTTCTGTTGAAAAAATATTTATTTTTCTGTTCAAAACATTTATTTTTCTGTTCAAAACATTTATTTTTTCTTAAAATATATTTATCACTGGCAAATTTTTAGTTTTCTGCTAGAGAAAAATATTAACATTTTTTTTCGCTTGACTTGGGTGAAAAAAAATTGGCCTTATTTTTTTTAAATATCCAATGAATGATCCTTCTTTTTTTTCTTTTCTCATTTTTTTTAATTTCAATTTTTGCCGGTTTGGCGTGCCATATTTCTGCTGATTGGTTTTCTTTTTGTGACCTTCGCGCAATTTGGCGGGCTTTTCTTCGTTCGACCGCCTCCTTACTCCTCTTCCCTGGGCAGTCGGACACCACATGGTGACCTACTTTCCTACATCTCCAGCAAACTACGGTTGACAATATCATTAGATGTTTTGCTGTAGGAATTTTGGATGGAATGAGTTCTTTAGGGATATTAATCAAAAATGTCTTGATTAGAATCAAGTCCTAAAAAGTATCGATAAGACTGAGCTTATCACTTGACTGAAGGATCAGATATTAATTTTTCTTTTTAATTGAAACTTAAAGGCATGCTTAAGAAAAAACAACGTTCCATTACCGTTTTCCGTTGAAATAACTTATTTTACAGGCAATCAATTTCAAAAATTTACTTATCTCGGGTTTTCGGGCACAATTCCATTCCCCCAAAACATTTTATCATTACATTAATTACTTTTGAGAGAGTACGTGTATGACATTGAGTTTTAAAAGGTTCCCCCATTTGTGCCCTGCATGCTTCGCAGTGGATAAGTTTTAAAACAATGGCGGAAAATTAAGTAGGGACAGTTAGATTTTTACTCGTGGTTATGCAAAATGATGTAATGTCTAGTGTACTTCAGTCAACAGTCATACTGTTCATTGTCATAGCTCAGGACATGATTAATGCTGCTCACTATTTTTCTCTCTAGTTTCAAACAATGGTTAGAGACCATTCAGTGCCGCAGGTCGCACATGAATATATTTCAACTACAGTTTACATAAATTCTCCGTGGTCGTACTATTAGCGTGTTAAGCACTAATTTGTTCAGAATATGTCTCGAAAGGGTGCTTGTTGTAAGTTTTTAAAGCAGTGTTGCCAATGTGTGGGTAATTTCCCACATCGTGGGAAATTTAGGTTTGGTTTTAGGCTCTGTGGGGAAAAAGTAATATTTTTCCGAGATCAATCAAATGTCGGAATTTTCCTGTTCAAGGGTTAATAGTGCAAAATTTTCGAAAATGCACTAATTTTAACTGCACAGTTAAAATTAGTGCATTTTCGAAAATTTTATCCGGTTTAATAATTTCAAGCGACATTTTGAAATAAATTCGGTGATTTTAAGTTTGGCACTGAAAAAAAAAAGAAAGCATATTTTGAGAATTTTAAAGCTCTATAGCATTTGTACATATTGTCAAAACCATGCGGAGTGATATTCCATATTAAACTTAGTATGATAAAATAGTCCAGATAAATATGACTGTAAAAGAGGGGGTGTGGGAAATGCGGCAAATTTTTAAAATGGAAGTGGGAAAATCCACTTTCTAACATTAGCAACACTTGAAGGTTTTGGTCATGGCTAAACAGACCGCTCATTCAGTTTTTTATTGTTTTAAAGCTTATTTTGACACGTTATCTCTAAAAAGTAATTAATGTAATGATAAAATGTTTTGGGGGAATGGAATTGTGCCCGAAAACCCGAGATAAGTAAATTTTTGAAATTGATTGCCTGTAAAATAAGTTATTTCAACGGAAAACGGTAATGGAACGTTGTTTTTTCTTAAGCATGCCTTTAAGTTTCAATTAAAAAGAAAAATTAATATCTGATCCTTCAGTCAAGTGATAAGCTCAGTCTTATCGATACTTTTTAGGACTTGATTCTAATCAAGACATTTTTGATTAATATCTGTTCCTTCAGTCTTCATTTTAATTAAGGATGTTAAGAAACAGTTTTACATTTTCAAAATCTGCACTAAGCAGAAGCATATATAATTATAAAGGGGACCATAACTTTAGCTCAATCAGACATTTATTTATAATGATACTTCAAAAAAAACGTAAATCATTAAAAGTTTGGGTAAGTACCCACAAGCACCCGGGGCAAGAACCCACAAGCACCCGGGGCAAGAACCCACAAACACCCGGGGCAAGAACCCACAAACACCCGGGGCAAGAACCCACAAACACCCGGGGCAAGAACCCACAAACACCCGGGGCAAGTACCCACAAACACCCGGGGCAAGTACCCACAAACACCCGGGGCAAGTACCCACAAACACCCGGGGCAAGTACCCACAAACACCCGGGGCAAGTACCCACAAACACCCGGGGCAAGTACCCACAAACACCCGGGGCAAGTACCCACAAACACCCACAAGTACCCACAAACACCCACAAGTACCCACAAACACCCACAAGTACCCACAAACACCCACAAGTACACACAACACCCACAAGTACCTACAAACACCCACAAGTACCTACAAACACCCACAAGTACCTACAAACACCCACAAGTACCTACAAACACCCACAAGTACCTACAAACACCCACAAGTACCTACAAACACCCACAAGTACCTACAAACACCCACAAGTACCTACAAACACCCACAAGTACCTACAAACACCCACAAGTACCTACAAACACCCACAAGTACCTACAAACACCCACAAGTACCTACAAACACCCACAAGTACCTACAAACACCCACAAGTACCTACAAACACCCACAAGTACCTACAAACACCCACAAGTACCTACAAACACCCACAAGTCCTACAAACACCCACAAGTACCTACAAACACCCACAAGTACCTATAAACACCCACAAGTACCTACAAACACCCACAAGTACCTACAAACACCCACAAGTACCTACAAACACCCACAAGTACCTACAAACACCCACAAGTACCTACAAACACCCACAAGTACCTACAAACACCCACAAGTACCTACAAACACCCACAAGTACCTACAAACACCCACAAGTACCTACAAACACCCACAAGTACCTACAAACACCCACAAGTACCTAAAACACCCACAAGTACCTACAAACACCCACAAGTACCTACAAACACCCACAAGTACCTACAAACACCCACAAGTACCTACAAACAAACACAAGTACCTACAAACACCCACAAGTACCTACAAACACCCACAAGTACCTACAAACACCCACAAGTACCTATAAACACCCACAAGTACCTACAAACACCCACAAGTACCCACAAACACCCACAAGTACCCACAAACACCCACAAGTACCCACAAACACCCACAAGTACCCACAAACACCCACAAGTACCTACAAACACCCACAAGTACATACAAACACCCACAAGTACCTACAAACACCCACAAGTACCTACAAACACCCACAAGTACCTACAAACACCCACAAGTACCTACAAACACCCACAAGTACCTACAAACACCCACAAGTACCTACAAACACCCACAAGTACCTACAAACACCCACAAGTACCTACAAACACCCACAAGTACCTACAAACACCCACAAGTACCTACAAACACCCACAAGTACCTACAAACACCCACAAGTACCTACAAACACCCACAAGTACCTACAAACACCCACAAGTACCTACAAACACCCACAAGTACCTACAAACACCCACAAGTACCTACAAGCACCAACAGGTACCCACAAGTACCTACAAGCACCAACAGGTACCCACAAGTACCTTCAAGCACCAACAAGCACCAACAGGTACCCACAAGTACCTACAAGCACCCACAAGTACCTACAAGTACCCACAAGCACCAACAGGTACCCACAAGTACCTACAAGCACCCACAAGTACCTACAAGCACCTACAAGTACCTACAAACACCCACAAGTACCTACAAACACCCACAAGTACCTACAAACACCCACAAGTACCTATAAACACCCACAAGTACCTACAAACACCCACAAGTACCTACAAACACCCACAAGTACCTACAAACACCCACAAGTACCTACAAACACCCACAAGTACCTACAAACACCACAAGTACCTACAAACACCCACAAGTACCTACAAACACCCACAAGTACCTACAAACACCCACAAGTACCTACAAACACCCACAAGTACCTACAAACACCCACAAGTACCTACAAACACCCACAAGTACCTACAAACACCCACAAGTACCTACAAACACCCACAAGTACCTACAAACACCCACAAGTACCTACAAACACCCACAAGTACCTACAAACACCCACAAGTACCTACAAACACCCACAAGTACCTACAAACACCCACAAGTACCTATAAACACCCACAAGTACCTACAAACACCCACAAGTACCCACAAACACCCACAAGTACCCACAAACACCCACAAGTACCCACAAACACCCACAAGTACCCACAAACACCCACAAGTACCTACAAACACCCACAAGTACATACAAACACCCACAAGTACCTACAAACACCCACAAGTACCTACAAACACCCACAAGTACCTACAAACACCCACAAGTACCTACAAACACCCACAAGTACCTACAAACACCCACAAGTACCTACAAACACCCACAAGTACCTACAAACACCCACAAGTACCTACAAACACCCACAAGTACCTACAAACACCCACAAGTACCTACAAACACCCACAAGTACCTACAAACACCCACAAGTACCTACAAACACCCACAAGTACCTACAAACACCCACAAGTACCTACAAACACCCACAAGTACCTACAAACACCCACAAGTACCTACAAGCACCAACAGGTACCCACAAGTACCTACAAGCACCAACAGGTACCCACAAGTACCTTCAAGCACCAACAAGCACCAACAGGTACCCACAAGTACCTACAAGCACCCACAAGTACCTACAAGTACCCACAAGCACCAACAGGTACCCACAAGTACCTACAAGCACCCACAAGTACCTACAAGCACCTACAAGTTTCCGCACCCCTTTTTCGAGGAGATTAAACATTAAACTAATTTGCAATACCAAAGTCAGAGTAGGAAATGGATGGACACTTTTCTAGTGTTATATGTTACTTATGGTTTGTTTTTACCCTTGGCACCAGTTTAGAAACCAGGTAACAAACCTATGTGTAGAGTTTGCATTAATCTTAAACAACAAAAATTTGTCTAATTTAAAAAAAAATTATTCTAATTAGCGGTTATTGTTGGTCGATGGCACTAATAAATAATAAAAATTTAAATGTTACCTAATAAAAATTATTGGAAGAGCCGGAATAAAAAATATTGGTTGGTTTGTTGACAGGGTTTAGTGATCGTGTGATTTAATCTATCAATTATTTTACCACTAATGAAACATTCAAAATGATCTAAGCAGGGGTTATCGTTTGCCGGTTGCACCAGATATAATCTTTGTAGCGTTTATCGTTGGCAATCTGGCCATTGTTTACTGTTTTCTTAGGCAACGTTAGAATTGGCGCAAAATAATTAATAATACAATTGTTACCTAATACAAATGATTGGAAGGACCTGAATTAAAAATATTGGTTGATTTGGTGACAGGATTTAGTGATAGTGTGATTGAATCCATCATTTATTTTACCAGTAAAAAACGTATCTTCGTAGCGGTAACCGTTGGCACTTGGCTGGCCGCTGGTGGCACCAGTCGAGAAAGCAGGGAACGAACCCTTGTGCGTAGTTTAAACAACAAAAATTGATTTATTTAAAACAAATTACCTAATTAGCGGCTATCGTTGGCCGATGGCACCAGGTGAAACACCTTAAAACGAACGCAACACGGCCAATTGGTCTCTAGTCGACTCTCTACATACAATCAGCTGTATTTAAATTTTGACCAAGGCTTAGTGAAATCAGTGAATTTAAAAATTATCGGCTAAATCCTAAATTTAAATTCTTTTGTATTAAATTATAATAAGGTTTAACTTACGAAATTAAAATAAAATGAGGACGAATTAACCCCTTCTTTTATGTGAAAAGTTACAAATTCGCCTTAAGCTCGACACAGCCACACTCGTTGTGTAAACAAAAATCTTCGCTCAGTCTTTCTATTAAGAGTAAAACAGCGTAAGTCCAACAGTACGTTTCTCAATGATTTTAGCCAGGACTAAAACACGTAAGTCCAACAGAATAAAAGGTCGTAAGTTTAAGCATGTGCTTAAAAGTACAAAAAGTAATACTTAATATTAATTGTTTTCAATAAAACTTCGAAAGGCACCAGTTTAATGTTCAACCTTTCATTTAAAACCATTTTCAGACCTATCGAATAAATAGTCTTCAAAAAATGCTCGAGTCAATTTGGCCATCACAGCAAACATTTCCCATGTTATTCCTATGGGAAAATTTCCCTTTTTTGCCAAAATGTCTTAATTTTTTATGGAAATGAAAACCACCCTTAGCAACATTATTTTCTATAAAAAAAACTAATGGAGGGATCTCTTTGAAATTTTAACCACATATTAAGGGTCCGAATTTTAGTTCAGTGGATTTTTTTCAAAACAATTAATACAATACAAAAAAAAACTACATCCAAACAAAAAACCCTCCTTATACATTAAGAGCAGTATGAAGTCTTATCTAAGAGAGCAATCGCTCTCTCAGAATAGACTCTGGGGATCCAACCCATGGATCCAAATCTTTCACAGTTCGCCTGGTCCCATTCTTCATCTGCTAGTGGCCTCCATTGTTGGGAAGGAGTAAGTGGGACTAGCGTTCAGCTTTAAAGGTTCTTTTCTTAGAAAAGTAGAATGTTGAAGACCGGAGGCCCTAACTTTGGGGTAGACAGTTACAAGTTCATTCCTACCCTGTTGACGCGGAGGCGACTTTAAATACGGGGTAAGGGAATAGGGATCAAAAATCCCTTCCTGCAGAGGAACAGGGTCCACAATTTCTAAGTGCGTGTTTTGATCGACTGAGGGAGATGTACGAAGATTCTCTCCGGCAGGATTAGTTAAATCTTGAATTTCTTTTCTTGGGACATCTATAATCAACGAGTCTTCGTCTTTGAAAGGGCAGTCCTTAGCGGTGTACCCTCCCGTATAGCACATTGAACAAGCAACTTTAGAATTCGAATAACGATTAGGCATATAACAATCATTGGCTCTACACAGTAAAAAAAATTGTGTCTTTTCCAGACCTTAAGAGGTATTTTGCTTTGCATCCATAGGAGCTTCAAAAAAGGTATCGAAAAATACCTTCTCAATAAGGTTCGCAAAAAATACCTTCGAATGAAGAACTTTTTGATACCTTAAGGTACTTCATAGCACCCTTTCAAGATTGAAATAAAACCACAATAAGCACGTTTAAGGCACTTTTAGATGATTGAAAAATTCCTTTAAAGAGCTAGAAAATACCTCTCAAACGAAGGACTGTTTAACACCCCTTGAGGTACTTCATAGTACTCTTTGAAAAATGAAATAAAACCACAACAAGCACGTTTAAGGCACTTTTAGATGATTGAAAAATACCTTTAAAGAACTAGAAAATACCTCCCAAACGAAGGACTGTTTGACTCGCCTTGAGGTACTTCACAGTACTCTTTGAAGATGGAAATAAATCCACAATAAGATGATTGAAAAATACCTTGCATGAACTAGAAAATACCCCTCAAATGAAGACCTTTTGAGACCCTTTGAGGACTGAAATACGGCCTGAGTAAGCACGTTTTAGACCAAAACTAATGATCCAATACTACCCGTACCGGAGCAATTTTGTGGAACAACACAGATAATTAAAAATAATTCCGAAAATATACCACAAATTATAACTAAGTCACAGATTATCCCCGAAGTATTTTTTATTAAAATAACTACTACAATAGCTTGTTTAGAACATTTTTAACGGCAATAGATATTTTCTTTGACCCAGGCTCTATGCAGAAAACAATCTTTTGGAGAAACTCCAACGTTTTAACCAGCTCAGCTGGATACTGAACCCCAAACACATAGTATGAAGGGAGTTGTCCCATTACGCCGAATCCCGTTAAACCGAAATCCCAATAAATCGAATCCCGTTAAACCGATTCCCAATAAATCGAAATTTTAAGTATTGCTTTTCTCAATCAAGCCCGTTGGGCGGTTTCTGTCTATTGGGAATTTTTTATCAGAAATGTTATCTGTTGTTAGTGTTTTATAATTCTTCGTCAAAAGTTAATTAAGCAATGGTGGTTTCCGTCTCACCGTGGCCTAGTGGAAGAGTATCGGACCATCAATCGACAGACCCTGGATCGAATCCTCGAAAGGAAAAGTAAGTTTCGTAATACTAACATTCGTGTGTTTGCATACTAAAGTCATTATAAACTAAATTAGTTGCATCTGCCTTACGGTACGGTTAGGTTAGGTTAGGTTAGGTTAGGTTAGGTTAGGTTAGGTTAGGTTAGGTTAGGTTAGGTTAGGTTAGGTTAGGTTAGGTTAGGTTAGGTTAGGTTAGGTTAGGTTAGGTTAGGTTAGGTTAGGTTAGGTTAGGTTAGGTTAGGTTAGGTTAGGTTAGGTTAGGTTAGGTTTAGGTTAGGTTAGGTTAGGTTAGGTTAGGTTAGGTTAGGTTAGGTTAGGTTAGGTTAGGTTAGGTTAGGTTAGGTTAGGTTAGGTTAGGTTAGGTTAGGTTAGGTTAGGTTAGGTTAGGTTAGGTTAGGTTAGGTTAGGTTAGGTTAGGTTAGGTTAGGTTAGGTTAGGTTAGGTTAGGTTAGGTTAGGTTAGGTTAGGTTAGGTTAGGTTAGGTTAGGTTAGGTTAGGTTAGGTTAGGTTAGGTTAGGTTAGGTTAGGTTAGGTTAGGTTAGGTTAGGTTAGGTTAGGTTAGGTTAGGTTAGGTTAGGTTAGGTTAGGTTAGGTTAGGTAGGTTAGGTTAGGTTAGGTTAGGTTAGGTTAGGTTAGGTTAGGTTAGGTTAGGTTAGGTTAGGTTAGGTTAGGTTAGGTTAGGTTAGGTTAGGTTAGGTTAGGTTAGGTTAGGTTAGGTTAGGTTAGGTTAGGTTAGGTTAGGTTAGGTTAGGTTAGGTTAGGTTAGGTTAGGTTAGGTTAGGTTAGGTTAGGTTAGGTTAGGTTAGGTTAGGTTAGGTTAGGTTAGGTTAGGTTAGGTTAGGTTAGGTTAGGTTAGGTTAGGTTAGGTTAGGTTAGGTTAGGTTAGGTTAGGTTAGGTTAGGTCTTATAAAATATCATGGGATTAGGTTAACCTTTTACCCATGTTAAATTTTATGGGTTAAGCCCTTACCTAAAAAATGTTTCATCAGGTAGTGACCTGTTGTCTCCTATGGGATTTTAACATTATGATTCTTCAATTTCCAATGGAATTGTAACATATCATAAGAGTTACATAATATCGGTTCTCGGACATTCATTATATACTCATGAAATCCTAAACAAAGCTTTAGTTCCCCCAAACATGAAATTGTTGCAACCTTCTAGAGTTCATAGGATGGTGGCAATGGCACTCGTTCTAAGTGACGGTTCTAAATGATTTTGTGGCGTTTCTTGGCGGTGGGTCTAAGCAATTATACTGCTACTTGATTGTAGCAGTAGTATTGTCACTTTGACTTCTATGAGATAGTGGCGAACTCAAGCGTAATACATGGCTTGAACTACTAGGATATGAAGTTATTTTAGGTCGAACAACCCAAATTTTTGTACCAATTCTTTCACATTTGAATTCGTAACTGAAAATAGGTCAGTAAACAACCTAAATTTATGTACCAATTCTGACACACTTAAATTGGTAAGTGAAAATAGGTTAGGTAAACAACCTAAATTTATATACACTTCAATAGGAAAGTGAAAATATTCTAGGTAATATTATTGTCATTTAAACTTCCATTAGTTGGTTGCGAAATAAAGTCTAATTCATGGCTTGAACTAAAAGCAATAGTTTTGTCACTTAGACTTCTATTAGACAGTTTCGAAGTAAAGCTAATTACATGGCTTGAACTACCAGTATCTGAAGTGATTTTAGGTTGAACAACCTAAATTTATGTACCAATTCTTTCACACTTAAATTCGTAACTGAAAATAGGTTAGGTAAACAACCTAAATTTATGTACCAATTCTTACACACTTAAATTGGTAAGTGAAAATAGGTTAGGTAAACAACCTAAATTTATGTACCTATTCTTACACACTTCAATAGGAAAGTGAAAATATTCTAGGTAATATTATTGTCATTTAAACTTCCATTAGTTGGTTGCGAAATAAAGTCTAATTCATGGCTTGAACTAAAAGCAATAGTTTTGTCACTTAGACTTCTATTAGACAGTTTCGAAGTAAAGCTAATTACATGGCTTGAACTACCAGTATCTGAAGTGATTTTAGGTTGAACAACCTAAATTTATGTACCAATTCTTTCACACTTAAATTCGTAACTGAAAATAGGTTAGGTAAACAACCTAAATTTATGTACCAATTCTTACACACTTAGATTGGTAAGTGAAAATAGGTTAGGTAAACAACCTAAATTTATGTACCTATTCTTACACACTTCAATAGGAAAGTGAAAATATTCTAGGTAATATTATTGTCATTTAAACTTCCATTAGTTGGTTGCGAAATAAAGTCTAATTCATGGCTTGAACTAAAAGCAATAGTTTTGTCACTTAGACTTCTATTAGACAGTTTCGAAGTAAAGCTAATTACATGGCTTGAACTACCAGTATCTGAAGTGATTTTAGGTTGAACAACCTAAATTTATGTACCAATTCTTTCACACTTAAATTCGTAACTGAAAATAGGTTAGGTAAACAACCTAAATTTATGTACCTATTCTTACACACTTCAATAGGAAAGTGAAAATATTCTAGGTAATATTATTGTCATTTAAACTTCCATTAGTTGGTTGCGAAATAAAGTCTAATTCATGGCATGAACTATAAGCAATAGTTTTGTCACTTAGACTTCTATTAGACAGTTTCGAAGTAAAGCTAATTACATGGCTTGAACTACCAGTATCTGAAGTGATTTTAGGTTGAACAACCTCAATTTATGTACCAATTCTTTCACACTTAAATTCGTAACTGAAAATAGGTTAGGTAAACAACCTAAATTTATGTACCTATTCTTACACACTTCAATAGGAAAGTGAAAATATTCTAGGTAATATTATTGTCATTTAAACTTCCATTAGTTTGTTGCGAAATAAAGTCTAATTCATGGCATGAACTATAAGCAATAGTTTTGTCACTTAGACTTCTATTAGACAGTTTCGAAGTAAAGCTAATTACATGGCTTGAACTACCAGTATCTGAAGTGATTTTAGGTTGAACAACCTAAATTTATGTACCAATTCTTTCACACTTAAATTCGTAACTGAAAATAGGTTAGGTAAACAACCTAAATTTATGTAGCAATTCTTACACACTTAAATTGGTAAGTGAAAATAGGTTAGGTAAACAACCTAAATTTATGTACCTATTCTTACACACTTCAATAGGAAAGTGAAAATATTCTAGGTAATATTATTGTCATTTAAACTTCCATTAGTTGGTTGCGAAATAAAGTCTAATTCATGGCTTAAACTAAAAGCAATAGTTTTGTCACTTAGACTTCTATTAGACAGTTTCAAAGTAAAGCTAATTACATGGCTTGAACTACCAGTATCTGAAGTGATTTTAGGTTGAACAACCCAAATTTATGTACCAATTCTTTCACACTTAAATTCGTAACTGAAAATAGGTTAGGTAAACAACCTAAATTTATGTACCAATTCTTATACACTTAAATTGGTAAGTGAAAATAGGTTAGGTAAACAACCTAAATTTATGTACCTATTCTTACACACTTCAATAGGCAAGTGAAAATATTCTAGGTAATATTATTGTCATTTAAACTTCCATTAGTTGGTTGCGAAATAAAGTCTAATTCATGGCTTGAACTATAAGCAATAGTTTTGTCACTTGGACTTCTATTAGACAGTTTCGAAATAAAGCTAATTACATGGGTTGAACTACCAGTATCTGAAGTGATTTTAGGTTGAACAACCTAAATTTATGTACCAATTCTTCCACACTTAAATTCGTAACTGAAAAAAGGTTAGGTACACAACCTAAATTTATGTACCAATTCTTACACACTTAAATTGGTAAGTGAAAATAGGTTAGGTAAACAACCTAAATTTATGTACCAATTCTTACACACTTAAATTGGTAAGTGAAAATAGGTTAGGTAAACAACCTAAATTTATGTACCAATTCTTACACACTACAATAGGAAAGTGAAAATATGTTAGGTAAACAACAGAAATTTCTCAACCACTTTTTACAAACTTAAATTATGAAGTGAAAATAGGTTAGGTAAAAAACCTAAATTTATGTACCAATTCTTACACACTTAAATTCGTAAGTGAAATGAGATCAGGTAAATAACCTAAATTTATGTAAAAATTCTACACACTTAAACTGGAGAGTGAAAATAGGTTAGGACTACTATTAGATGGTTGCGAATTAAAGTCTAATTTATAACTTGAACTATAAGCAATAGTTTTGTCACTTAGACATCAATTAGACAGTTACGATGTAAAGCGTTATTACATGGCTTGAACTACTAGTATATAAAATCTTTAAAATATAATGTATAATATGTTATATGTATAATTTATAACATTTTATATGTATAATTTATAACATTTTATATGTTTAATTTATAACATGTTATATGTATAATTTACAACATGGTATAAGCATAATTTATAACATGTTATATATTATGTATTATTTGTTATTAATTTGATATTATATATACCTTTTTAACCATCTCACCGGAATTGTCTTGTTTACAGTGTTGGTACTAGTTTGCATTTTGACGTCATTCCAGCCTTCCGGGTTTTTTTGTATGTAAATTTCTGAATAAAAACATTTCGCTAAAGACGTTTTTCATCATTTATTGCCTCAATTTTCTTGTAGTCAGAGCACCTATAATGGATGCTAGGAAAATCATTCCGTTTCATTTGGAAAACGTGTTTGCTGACAACAACCGGAGTAATGGTAATGATGGAGCCGTGCTCATGTATCTCGGAAAGCCGTCCGCGTCGGTAGAAAATTCTATCCTTGTTGATGTTGAGAAATCATCTAAAACTGAAAGGTTTTTATTATATTTTTCGGCACTCTCTTTCTATTTTTTCTACCACTACTCAAAGATCATTATGTAAATTATGTTATCTGTAAAACAGGATTAATATTACGTCTCGGTTTTAATTATACTGAAAAACCGAAATCTATAAAAACATATAGGCAATCACCTTCTTTTTCGAAACTGTTGGCATTCACCTTATATAAAATATCTTTACTATCCATGGCTAATCGAAATATTTTTTCGTTGTTTGTAAACCTGCTTGCAACAGCGTTAACGATATTAAAGAAACACCAAAGAAGAAGCAAAAGACTGAAGATACAACGAACTCTGATTGTGGTGCTCATAGTTTATTAAAGAGGTAATAACTATATAACGTATAATTACTTCGGGTCCTATTTTTTCTGGTGATTTTCACACTTAGAAAAGGAAGTTTGAAAAGAAGAAAGTACACAGAATATGAAGATAAAAAAATTCTAGAAGGTGTTCTAAAATGTTATGGATCGACCATCGGCAAAGGTCTTACAGGAAACTCTATTTGGACTAAGATACATCGCTTCTGTTATTTGGAAAATTCGAAATTGAAGCTGCGCTCAGTTTCTAGTGTCAAGTCTAGATTTCTACAGCACATTCAACCTGAAGTTTTGGTAATTATTTGATTATTTTAAAAAGTCTGTAATTTTAAAAAACTTTTATTAGGAAGGTCAGCCAATAGATAATGATAGTTCCGAATCAAGCGAAGAAGAAAATAAAGAAATAGAAAGAATAGAAGAAAGTATATATGAAAAAGCCCAAGAAAATTTATTTCAAACGGGAATGGCTGGTGTTGAAGAAATATCAGAAGAACATGGCTTTGCAAAACTGAAGTTTGAGAATAAAGCCAATATTGGGGAAAGCGTTCAATTAAGTTATATTACCGAAATTCCTGAAAATCCCCTTGATGAAGAAAGTCATCAAATCACTACCAATTCATTAGGCTTGGGAAAGAAGACAAGCAATCCCATTAACGAGAATTACAAAATAGAAAAGAAAGATACAAAGGATTATAGAATGCTTCAAGAATTTATGGAAAGATGTAATTCTTGCTCTATTGACTCATTTAAGCCTGTAAAAGAATTATTCTTAAGGTTGTTGCTTATTTTTTGTGGTATTCGTTATATTATATTTTGCAAATTTTAATATAGAATAATTGATGATTATTTGGATTTCGTTTCTTTATTGGAATATCCTGAAGCTATGGCCTTTGAAAAAACAGAAGATAAGATTTACTTTCTTTTCAGCCTAAAAACCAACGATAAAAAATGTTTTCGACAAACTTCCGTAGCTGTTCAAGAGTGAGTTTCCATCATTTTATTAATAAAATTTCACTTACGTATACATCACTTATTTTCTAAAAGGCTGGTTATAAGCACGAACAATTTAATATCGAAGTTACAAGGTGAAAGCTCTAGCGACGATTCAGAAGATACATTATCAAGTGAAGACTCCGACTGATGAACCTAATGTTTAAAATAATTGAAATAATTCTGTAACTTTTTGAGCATTAAAAATTTAAATAGTCCTGAAATCATGTTTTCTCTTTTTGTAATTATATTGCAGGCCTAGAATAACTGCATGTTTTAATGTTCTTTTTAGTAGCTCCCGCTCTCTGAGCCTTGAACTAGTTTATTCATTAATGTACAAAAGTGTATAGTAATATTGCCCGTAGTTTTAATAAATGAATTTAAAAATAAAATGATACACAAAATGGGAAATAGTATAAAATGCTAAATTTTTTTATTTTACGTAGATATTGATGGATTTGAGAAAACCGCCAACAGTACTCTCATCGGTGTCAATTATATTTCATCAATCTAAATCGGTTAAAAAATGATTGTGAACATTTCATTCTCCCTTATTTTTGATCATAAGATTGTATTTACAAATAGCGAAAATTCTAAAATTATTTTATTCGTATATGGTATATGTATATTTTTGAAGTAGTTTTTGGGTTTTTTCTATGTTTAATTCGCGACTATTGGCTGCTATTAAAAATGAATTAAGACATACATTTTCAAAAGATTTAAAGCCCAAAATCTTAATATTTCGTAATAATATTTTTAAATTGTTTTTGTTAATCTTCCTTTTATTTTCAAGTACGATTTCCAACGCGTGAGACCATAACTCTACGATTTGATTTTCGTAATGGTCTTTGCCAATAGGCGTTACAATAAAGAGAGTTTTCCCAACGTTTACTGGAAAGAATAGGCAGGTTTCCGCTTGTAATAGTTTTTCTTCCAAAACATTTCCGAGGCTTTTAATCAAGATGTCGATATTTTCATTGTCCAAGTATTGTGTAATAACGGTTCGCAGCCACACGATTCCTGGAACAAATTTAAAGAACACATTGTCCAAGGCGAAAATAAAATGTGCGAAATTTTTGGCGGATATAATCACCCTATTAGGAAAACTCTCTTTCTGGTCTATTAGAATATTAGTTTTTACAATTGTTGGAACACCAGTTTTGTATTTCGCAAAACGAATTAAAACACAATGGCAAATTATTCGCACAATTATCAAACACAGATTTGATCTTTTATGTGAATTTTTTATTTCGGCGGTTAATTTTAAAATTTGACATAAGTCAAAAGATTCGATAAAGCCCTTTTTATTTAAATGTGGAATAAAATTGAAAGAAGGATAATAACATAGTCTGTTATTTTCGTCGACTTTCAGGTGATTTTTTCCTATGCTGGGATATACAGTCTCATCTGAAGAATAAGCATTGCTTAATAAACCTAAATCTTTGCAAAGATCGAGGCTGAAACCATGTGATACCGAGGTCTTGACGCTTCGCCCATACAACAAGAAAGAAATAGCAGCTTCCCCAGCCTCTAAACTAATTAGTTCTCCTATTTAAAAATATTTTTTTACTTATTATAAAATATAACACCTCTATATTATCAAGATTATTACCTAGGCTTATGGTAAGAAAATCAGTACTTGATTCTGGACTAAGCATTTGTAACAGTCTTTCAAGGTGGTATTTCACTAAATTTATGTACGCTTCGAAAATAGACGCGCATCGCATTTGTAGTGTTTCCCCATCTACAGCAAACAAGGTTGCAGGAGATATTAATTTCCACCGTTGCACTTCTTGTAAACATTTTACAGCTCCAGTTTCAATATTTTCAAATTCGGTAAAGGAACAAATAGCTTCTAACCGTGCCGTAGCAGATGGCTGTGTAGAAAAATCTTCCAAAATGCGTTTCAAAAGGTCGATCTCTTTACCTACACACAGAATAAAAATGCTGTAAAATAAACACTATGGTAATGGCAATAGCGTATGCCATCAAGATGATGTTAATTTAATTGCGCATCCTCCCTGTTTTTAATACCGTTGACAATACTGTTTTTCTAAACAGTGGAACTAACAGTTTTAAGTATTAATTGTTCGTGTATTCAGGGGCATTTGTAGCTTTTAAAATAACCGCTTCAGAGGTTGTTTCAAAGACAGTCTTAACCGTTGATTATATTGTAGGGGTCAATGAAAAAACCAGCACTATATGCTGTTTTACTACCAATAAATCACAGTTACATAAAATGTCTGCTGCTGTAAAACTAACAGCAAAATATGTGGTTTTAAACTCACTAAGCACTGTGGATTAAAACGTGGTTTGCTGTGAAAATAAAAACACATCATGCTGTTTCAAACCGCTTATGGTACACTAAAAAATAGGGTTGCTGTAAAAATAACAGCTCTTAGAACAGTTTTAAATCCCGGACCTTATTTTGATAAAGACGCTTTTTGCTGTTAAACTAAAAGCACTCAAACCTTTTTTTAAAAACATTAAGCTCTGTTGGTTAAGACGACTAGCTATTTTTAACAGACTGTCCATTTGGGTAAATTTATACTGGTTGCTGTTATACACTCTAAGAAAATCTGGTGTGCTTTAACATCTTTAAAAGTAGTTTATATGGGTCCAAATTTGACACCATTACAGGTGTTCATTTACACCCCAGAGAGGGTTTAATAAAACTTATTTGAGCAATTAGTGTCAAAATAAGAATAAAATGGTGCAACAGAGGTTCGGTTTAACACTTTTTTAACTCTTATACCGAACTAAAAGTTAATTTCTACTCCCATATGAGTGTTGCGCAATTCCTTAAAGGGTGCAGCATAACACCTTACCGAGTTTAAATAACGCTTTCTGAGTGTCGTATGACACCTTCCTGAGTGGTTGATTTATCAACAAATAGCGCTATGTGCTTAGCAAGGTTCAACCTTGAGAGAACTTAAGAGGACAGTTCTAACAAGCAAGGGTAGTTCTCGCATCAATGTGAAAGCACATAAAAAGTTGGCCACTTGATCGACTTAAAATCCAGCGTGAAACTGCATGGTAAGTTGGTAATTTTCACCGACTTATTAACTTCTGAAAAAGGCAGAAAGTTATAAATTAGTATAAATGCATCGGGTATTAAATTGGTTTTGGAGGCCCTAATATCCCAGCAGTAGATACAGACGTATTCGTCAAATTTAATAATCTCTTTTCACGAAGAGTTTTTCGAGCACCAGAAACGCGTTTGACCTAATATACTCTACAATATTTAAAAAAAGAAAATCCATGGAAGTGCGAGAACTTGGAACAGTTTGACACTAACGGCGTTTTTGAGGCGGAAATTTCTCTAACTGTAACTAAAGTCGACGATTTAGAAGTTAGTGTTCGGATTATTTTGATGGGGCTAACTTTGAAATTTGGGGGCGCTATAGCCCTCATAAAAGGCCTAGCGACGCCACTCCAAGAGTGTCGCATAACGCTTTTAAGAGTGTCGCATAACGCTTTTAAGAATGTCGCCTAACACGTTTCAGAGTGTCGCCTAACACGTTTTGTACATTTTCGGTCAATTTTAGAAATAAGGTTGAAATTATAATGAAGAAGAGAAATTGCAAAGTTAAAAAATTGGTTTTAAAATTAACAATTCACTGACTTTCGAAAATATTTTTATTTTCATTTGGGTCCTTTCATAATAAACGCGTACCTTTTCCAAAAGGCTTAGCATGGTTAGGTAAGATTAGGTTATATTGCTTCAAGGTTTAAATTAAAGTGCTTCAAGGTTTAAAATAAAGTGCTTCAAGGTTTAAAATAAAGTGCTTCAAGGTTTAAAATATAGTGCTTCAAGGTTTAAAGTAAAGTACTTAATGTTCAAATTATAGTATGCAAAACTTTAATTTACGGTGGATTATACAGTAAAATATACGTTAAATTTATACTTAATAGTGTAACTATCTGTGTTTTTAATTATACACTACTGTATTCTTCACGGCAGAATCCTTTTTTTCCGGAAAACAGCAACGTTCTATTAATAATAACATATCCTGCACTTCCGTTTGAGAAATAAAAACTAGCTGTTTTTTCCACAGTCGTTAACATAAAAAAAACAACGTTTTGCTGTATATTTAAAATTAAGGTAATGTAATTTCAAAAAACAGCGACTACCTGTATATATTAAGGCTTGTAGGAGGTTTTTCTGGATAACATCATTAAACAATCAAAACATGGTGAAAACTATTGTTTCTTTGACATTAGTTTCTCAGTGTGTACTCGCTCACAATCCAATTGTAAACGTTTCAAAGACACTTTGGTTTTCTTTCGAAAAGCACTGGTAGCAGCTTTGAGAAACAAATGTGACGCGCTTGGCTCTTGAAAAGGGGGAATGGGGTTATCGTGGCAGAAACTGTGTGTTTTAGAATAAAATTTTAGTACTGAAATCACAAATTCTCCGCTCTCTAATGTCGAGTTGGTTTGAAAATAAAAGTTTCCAAAGTTTCCAAGGCAATTAGGAAAATACTCCTGTGATGGTCTTTGTAAAATTGATTTTAAACCGTTACCTGACCACAGGAGATATTTTCCATTCTCTTGACTATCCAAGGCAATGTGATAAATGACCTCCTTTATGAATTCAGTGTTTAAATCGAGTTCGTGGATCTTGAAATATTCCAACAGCTGGCTTTGACCAGTCGCGGACGAAAGAAAAACAAATCTAAGGTTCGGAGAATACCTAGTCGCTTGGTCGTTTAACTTCCGAGCGAAGGTTTCACCAAGAATGAAATAATCTTTCAAACATATAAAAAATATGTTTTTATGTCTGCTCGTTCCAAACATTTCCACTCTCTGACGTTTTCGGCTATATGTTTCGCATGTTGGTAAGCTGTTCACTGCACTCTCGAGAGATTTTGTAGTCAATGTTATAAGATGTTGATATGGTAAAAATTCCTCTGAAGAGTAGAAGGCTAAACTTAATAATACGTCGCGAACTTCAAACAATCTAATTAAGTACAAATCTGTATGACCGTACAATAGTCTAGAGCCTTTTACTGCGCGCGTTATTCTCTGTCTCTCTACCATCAGTGGTAATTTTATAGTGGGAGACTTCATTGGATTCCATACGTTCCATGACGCACTTAGAATCAAAATCCCGTCGATTTTATGTTCCGTGAAGACATTAGAGGCTTTCTTCGGGTGATGTGTCATATTGGAAGGTCTTTGATAGAATGATGGTACTTTAACAAAAACTCATAACTATTAAGTATGAAATGTAAATCAATTTATGCTACAGTAATTGAAAAAACCAGGGAAATAAAAATAACTTTCCCCAAAACTGTTTGTGTTTAAGGGTCATGCTACCTTCATCATTATCTAATGTGAACTTTTAAGTGATAGCTTTACGTTAGTTTGAGGCTACATTAACAGAAAGAACTACGAATATCGTCTTTGACAGTACAATCATGTACGAATTCAAATAGTACCTAATCGATTTTTAGAAAAAGAAGAAAAATAAATGTATTTAAAAATACGTGAATAGTTTGTAGAAAAATTAGTGTTGCAAACCAAAAAGGTGCTTCCAGATCGAAGAAATAATGCAAAATAGAGGGGTGGGTCTAAGCAGAGGTCTAAGTGAACTATGTAGCGGTTCTTGGCAGTAGTTCTAAGCAATATTATTTGTCACTGAGACTTCTATTAGATAGTTTTGAAATAAAGTCTAATATATGGCTTGAACTATAAGGAATAGTTTTGTATCACTAATTTCCAATTGTTTTGTACTATTTGTTTAGATTGTGGCAAATGCACTGTGGTTCTTAGTGGCAGGTCTAAGTTTTTCTATGTAATGTTTCTTGGCGGTGAGTCTAAGCCGTGGCATTGTCATTTAGACATTAATTAGATAGTCGCGAAATAAAGTCTATTACATGGCTTGAACTATAAGCAATAGTATTGTTACATAAAGGTTCAAATGTCTAGTCCTAGTGGTCTAGAAAGTCGTATATGCTTTGTGGTTCTAAGTAGCGGACTTGGTGGTGGTTCTATGTGGTAGGTCTAGGTAAGATTAACACTTCTATTAAAAACATTTTTGCGAGATAAAGTTTAATATATGGCGCGAATTTGTAACTTAGGTATAGTATGAGTTTCTAGATTAAACACTTGGATGGTGCTCTATCAAATTGTTTTTAGAATTTTAGGCATATAAACGTTCAAATATGAAGCATATAGTTTAATAAATTAAGCCAAAACTAGTATAGTCCATTTGTTTACTTAAAATTTTCACTCAATTTATGCGAATTTTAGTACATATTAACTTTGGAAATTATACAATTTTAAAGGTTATTAACATGTGAAATATGATAATCATAAATATAATACATAAAATAAACTAATAAAGCTTTTTATTTTAATTTCTGAAAATTCGAATTTTATTAATGTTCCAGTAAAATTATAAAGGCTTTTCGCCCTAGAACTTATATATTTTTATATTATACAAATACGGCCGTTAATTTTAATTTCCGATAATTGCAATTTTAGCATTGTATTTTAATGATTCTGGCACCAGCAGCCCAAAAAAATATTTTTCATCAATTAAAACTCGAACGAGTTCAATTCTCTGTTTTAGTGATGTTTCCACTATTGACCAAACTCCAAAAATATCTCCCGAAATTAAGTAAAACGTTTTAGTTCCAGATGACAAGTTATATTCCTTTGTCCATAATGCTTTGCCCTCTTCTTCATCCACTTTATGAAACTGAAGGTTCATTACGTAGTAGTTGATCAAATTCTAAAAGCGCGAAAAAGTATTATTATAACTTTTCGACGATTACATTTCTACGACATAACTCACCATTTCTCCTTTGACAGGGGAATACAATCGTAAAAACCCGCCATTTACTTGCGATGCAAGAAAAACGTTTCCGCTCTTATTTTTCAAATAGTAATGTTTCGTAGTCGCTCTTAAGTGAACGGTGCTGTCAAAGTCCAATTTTGTTTCCATAGTTATTTCACAGAAAAGTACGTTACGCCGTAATTTTTCTGAACGAATAGAAACTATTTTCATTTTTTCCCCCAGTTCTAATGAGAAAAACGAATTTTCAAAACTATGAATAAGTTTTACTGGTAAAGTAAAAGTACGTTTTATCCCAGAATATGTTTCTTCCGCCATACGTTCTTTAATTTCTTCGAATATTTCGTAAACCTTTCTTTGATTTTTTATACTTAGGCCCAGTAGACGGTTAAAGAAAAATGTTAAATTGTAGCCTAAACTGTTTTTCTTATCTAAAATGCCAATAATTGAAAGTTTTTTAACAAAATTTTGGCTCTCATTAGCCAGGGTGTTCTTCATTTCTTTTAATATATTCTTTGCGGTCTCGTCGTTGACTTGAAAATCTTCAAGAATTGAGACCCCAGATCTTTTATCACCTTGCGTTAACGCTCCCTGTTAAAATAAAATAAAAAATGCTCTATATAAATCACATAAAATTAAAATTATAATTTTATTGCAATCAATCGTTGTCCGTCATTTGTTAGTGCAATTCAACGCTATCTACAAGCGACTAAAAAGCTTGTAGTTATGTTTTATTGACATAATTCAGTTCCAAAATTGTCATGCTCTCACAAAGGATCGGTTATACGTACTAATTGAGCCACCCTAGATGAAATGGTGCTTATGATCCTCAGTTCCCCCGGTATATCAGATAACAGGAATATGTATTCTGGATTATGAACCTGGTTTGATCGGTGTGTTCTACCTGGAAGATTTTGGATAATGATATTTTAAGTGTCATTTATTTAGTAAAATTATATAGGATTTTCGGCCGTGAATTGATCATGTTTTCTATATTATTAAAATACTGTCGTTAAATTCCGATAATTCCAATTTAGCAAAGTACTTACCTAGCTGTTGAACTAGTCGGTCAGCACACCAAGAAAACTCTAATGTTATATGTATCCTCTTTGACGGATTGTCGTTCGTACATTTTTCCGAGTGTAGCGATATCCCCACTGAAGCCACGTTGCTAATGATAGCTACTTTTTTCACTCCATGTTGAAAAAGTTTTTTTTCTAAATAAATATTGCATTTAGTAAGTATATGTATCTAATGGGTATTTTATTTACCTTCGGCATTGGTCAAGTCAACGTTTTTGGTTCGTTTCACGGCTTGATAAACTTCTTTTCCTAATGTTTTCGTTTTAGTTTCCCTTATCATTCTACCTGTTAACTGAAAATGGCCGTTGTTAGTTAAAAACACCTCAAAAGATTGTGATAGTACCTCAGCAACATGTTTAGGCCCTCCCAATTCCGATATTATGTAATCCAAATTATTTCGAGGTAGTTGTTGTTGCAATATGTCATAAAGTTCAGTTATCACCGTCTCTTCTATTAAAAACATCACCATTCATTTACACAATGAAGTCTTAAATGGAGGGTAGAATAGAAAACCAATCAATTTCAATAGATTATTCCAATTTTTATAAGAATTATCAGTATAGTGGTTATTCCCGGCATTAGTATTTTAGAAGATATCTCCTTAGAGATTCAAACTTCATAATTGAAATTGAATCTCTATAGATATATTGCAAACACATTTAGATTATAAAACTACTATAATATAAGAAGAATTTACAAAAATATTCAGATTTTTCTTTTCACCCTCCCTTTAAATAATTAGTACGTTTTTCTTTAGATAAGTAGCATTCGATCGAAGAAGATGAACTACTGTTGCTATCGCTTAGTTCATCTGATGAACTGTCATCGCTGTCGCTGCTTGTCTCTTCAACGTATGACAGGTCTAACTTCGCCTTTTTAGCTTTAAAAATGTGATGTCAAAATTTTTCATATTAAACTATTTTAAGATTATTAATACCAAATGGTGCTCCGCTCGAATCTGAATTTTTCAGTATAGGTTAGGTTAGGTTAGGTTAGGTTAGGTTAGGTTAGGTTAGGTTAGGTTAGGTTAGGTTAGGTTAGGTTAGGTTAGGTTAGGTTAGGTTAGGTTAGGTTAGGTTAGGTTAGGTTAGGTTAGGTTAGGTTAGGTTAGGTTAGGTTAGGTTAGGTTAGGTTAGGTTAGGTTAGGTTAGGTTAGGTTAG
>JAEQBA010001758.1:0-19050 GCA_019434445.1 Phalangium opilio
AGAAATCTATAACTTTCAGAGGCCGTAGCTCGAAAAATACTTCAAATTAAGACACTTTCCCTGTTGAAATAGGATTACTTCCGTAGGAGATGTTTCCAACGGAAACTTTTCAAGTTTGAACACTTTATAATTAATTTATAAAACAACTAACCCATTAAATCGCGAGTCGATTGTTTTATACGAAAGAGACATTTGTTTTCTTCATTGGGTAAAATTCTTATAGCTTTTCATAGCGATCATCGACGTGAAAATATGATTTTGGTTAAAGTAGTTTTTGAGTGAATTTTCGACCAGCTTGTTTTTTATTCTCAGAAGGGCCTTAACAAGAGCGGAAACTCGATCCTATTAAATGCAGTAGGGGTAAATCGAGCTAAGGCATTGCAGAGAATTCACCTTCAATAACTCATACATCTTAAACCAATTTTATACTCAACTCAGGAAAACGGAAAGAACGATCTAGGTAAGGAACTAGGCGTTGGGAAGAACGGTGTACTCATAAGTTCATAAGATATTTTATATAAGTTTGTCACTGGTTACAAACTGGAGCTTGTCATGAAGTGACGTAGGTCATAGATTCTCGTAAAGCGACGCCTGGTGAGGTGCTGTCAAAGGCTTCGTACAGACTAAATAGGAAGATGGACCGCAAAGTTAACCGAGTGTAGTCTGCAATTCTCGCTTGTCGTGCTCGAACTAGCACTCATTAAGTCTCTAGCATTAGGAAGCATAGGTATTGTCATATTTACTGAATATATCTTATAAATTTATGGTGTAGTGGATAAACTATCCTACTAAGCCTTGGCTTCCGTTAACGCAACATTCGCGAGAGAATGAATAGAAAAAGAAGCATTATCGATCGTATATCGACAGGTTCTCCCTAAGATTTGTTTTTTTTTTTCTTGGAGCGGGGGGTGGGGAAGGGCTAAGAAAGAATCTGTTTATGCACCCTGGGAAGAAATATATCGATATTAATGACGAAGAACGCGATAAGACACGGTGGCGCAAAAATGAATAGAAGGGAAGTCGCCTATATAGAAAAAGAAAAAGGGATATATACGACAAGAAAAAAATAAATTATTTCTTTCCACGTCGGTCATTATTGGGAAAAAGAAGAGAAGGACATAGACGGTGGCGGGAAATGACTCCTAAATATAACATCTGCGGACTTCTATTTACCCCGATTACTTAATGCCAAGCCATTAAGCTTCCCCCTATGATCTGCTCCCATCAACCCATCAGATACTCTATTAAACGTCTAAAACGTGAAGTAAACATGATATATTTTATTTCCCCGCCAGTCTTAACTTATTATTTTGACTTCCGTTGTTACTTCACAGCAATAGAGAAAGAATGCGTGGAAGTGCTGTATTTAACTTCCGGAATTTTCAAAACTAATCTTGTTATTCTTGTGTTTTATTTGCCTTATAGGATTGGGAAAAAAGAAGAGTAGTGTTTAACTTTTAGTTACTAACTTCAGTTACTATTCCATTCTGTTTTCCAGTTGAGCAGAGATTGAGGTCTTAATCTTAGTTATCACAATGTTTAAGAGTCTTACGAAATTCACTGTCTTCGAGGGATATTTTCTCTAAAAGCACGATGGCGTGAAGGTGGAAGTAAATTTTGTAGAAAAACGAATCGTCCAATTACGGGCCAAAAGCAAAGCTACGCGGAGTGATTCGATAATGTAAACTGCCTTAGACAAAATGTAGTCCCTCCATTTTGGAAAAGAAATAATCTATATAGCGAACCTAGATAGAGTTGAGTGTATTTTCCAATTACTATCAAACAAGAAAATCCAATTTTAAAGAAGTCTCTCTCTTCTTCAGAGACGCGAGAAAGGGTTAAAGAAGGACGCCTAGAAATTTTACGAGCCCTTTTTGAAATTTAGAACGAGATAGAGAGAGAGAAAAAAATTGGCTCATCTTAGTTTAAGCTCAAAAGAAAGTGCCTAACGTTGTCCGGAAATTATGACTTCTTATATAGTAATATTACTTAGAGGATACTAAAGAGACACTCCCTGTATTCCCTCCTCTCCTTCACCTATTAGATGCAGAGGCTTTCTTCTTTCTCTTTTGCGTGATATTTACGATACTATGACACTAACACTTAGGGGTTGTGACCCATTCTTTAGGCGCAGGAGAAACTAAAGAGGACTTTACGGTTTTCTCCATTAAAACAAGCTACTCGTTCAGGACAACCCCTATAAAAACAACCAACTAGAATGGTTTAAGTTTATTCCAAATGAGAGAATATAAAACCAAGGGCCTCTAAACAACCGGATCTGTAAGTAAACTTATCCAAATCAATACCAATTAGGAGAATAAAAACGAGGACTACTGCGCCGCCATTGGTCTAGTGGCGTCTGCTAGCCAGAACCCCTTACCTCTCTCAGCCTGTGAAAATTCAACCAATCCCGTTCCTTTCATATTTAGATAAGGCCGTTCTTCTAAGGCATGATGATATTTTACCTGAATTTTTCTTTTAACTTATTTTCCTTCAACTTCATAGTTAGGGTATACATTTAATGTTCAAATATTTAAATTAATTTAAAATTTTTTTATTCCAGGATTCTCGGAATGAATCCAAGCACGTTTGAAATGGCAAACCTTCTAAAGACAAAGTTTACCGTTATCCTTATTGACCCCCCCTCCCTCCCCTTTAGGGATTTCACGCTGCAACTTCCTAACCTTGAACGTTTTTCGGGAAAACCCGGGAAGAACTTAAAATCCTAGAATCGTACGGGTTGGGCAAATTTAGGGCAGGTTAATTAGGAAAGAGTAGCGAAATATCGATCCAACATGAGAGCTAGTGTACGCCCTTAAAACTGTGAATAAGAGACGTTTAAAAAACAAAAGAAAAGGAAGAAGAAGCTATAGGCGTAAGAATGAAATGGAAGCCGAGAAGGGATTATACGTAGAAGGGGTAACGCGGGAGCTTGACCCAATAACTCCGCATCAACTAAGCCTAACTGACCAAAAAGCGAAGAAGGAGATAACGACACTCCACGGGGGACTCTTAATATACGGTCTTCGGCGAGAGTCAAGCCAATAATCGCTTTTAAAGACCGTGTATAGTGCCCAAAGGAGAGCCTAAAGAGAAGTGAAATTTGAGAAACTCATATTTCAGGAGTGTTCCCCCATTATGTTTCTAATTATAAAACTTTTTAAAACAACCAACGTTAGTTATTTAATAGTTCTCTCAAAATTTGGCAGCACCGCGAGTTAATGTACTGAGCCCCATTTAATTAATTAACTTTCTAGTGGTTGGATCTATATAACGATATTTAATTCTCAGCAGCGCTGGATTATTTTGGTACAATAACGTCTTTGTTCAATTCCATTAGTTTCATTGGAAACTTTGGTCTTTTTTTTCTCCAAAAAGTATCAACTCTTAGACCATAAGAGTAATTCCCCAGTCTATACAGTCATCAATCTGAATTTCAAAAATTTCAGTAAACGAGTAAAAGTCAGTATTTCCAAAGGCAAATAGAATAAACAGAGAGTGTGAGAGCGACACGTGACCTATCTAACTTTGCGAGTGAGCCCATTGTACACTCTTACAAGGTCAGCTCCGGGCGATATAGTCCAAAATTAGATCAATGCAGAGAAAATTATGATAGTAGCGAAGTGAGACCAAGATTCATTTTTTTTCTACATTTCGCTTCAGCAGTCATAATCGCATCCGATATCGGCGCTGTATTGCTTTCCGAAGAGAAAGAAGAGTGAGGAAGTGTGTAGAGGGGAAGTTAGCGATGCGAGTACCGTGGGGGATTCCGTCACAGGGTCCATAAAACGCAGTCGACGCGGCGAATCGAGATTGTCTCGAGGAAGACATCTAATCTTCCACATTTTGTACTACGCTATCCGACACGTCTATGCCAGGCAAAAGAAAAGAAAAACGAAAGATGAGGGTTAGATTCCCTGGGATGAGGATGGGGAGCCCGAAAGAAGTCAGACTCTCGTCAGATTATATTATCGGGGGAGACGCAGAGAGACAGGTTTCACGCCCCCCGAAACAACCGAGAAAAGAAGATAGAGGAAAACTTGGTAATATTCCGAATCGATGAAGAAAAGACGCAATCCCGTGCGGAGAAGACGAGAATTTTCATCCAATTTCTAGAGCAAAAACGTACGAGAGGGTCATTTTTGGTTCCATCAATGACTGGGGTGACTTAGAGGAATTCACATTAGTATCCCATATTTTATACGCTAGGGGATTAACCCGAGTAGAAATCTCGGTGGATACTCATCGAAATACAAGGGGCTATTTTCCTCTTGCTGCAATAATCCGTTCAAAGGCAGCTCGATTCAATGTTGCTAAGTCTATCAAAATTATGTAACGAAAACGAGCCGGCTCCCATAGACTTACGCATGCTTACTAATGGCAAAGTATTTTACTTTAATTTTTATTAAAGTATTAATCTTCGCAGGCTTGTGATTCCCTCTACAGCAGCTTTAGCCCTGGACTGGTTCTCGTTTTAACGGATATTGTGGGCCCGGGGAAGCTTGGGTTTTCGGTTATAAGCCACGGAAAAGATTTCTAGCGAGGCAAAACATTTCACGCTTGAGGTCTTATACCGTTTTTGGCAAAACAAGTTCCAGACTGTCGCTAGCTTGGGGGACAGTTAAGAAGCGGTATAGATGTTATATTCCGGGGTTTTCCTCTCGCGGAAAAGTGGAAAACCAAAGATTCCACCGGATTATAGCCAAAAGGCGGGATCGGTATTACGGCGGTTACGCGGGAAACCGAGCCAGAGAAACTCTTCCTTTTTATTTTCCTTTTTCCGGTATAATTCTTCCAGGTTTACCAGAAATCCGCCTTGTTTTAATCTCTCTCCAGATTTTCCAGGACTTTCGTCCAAGTAGGTTAAAGGTATACTATCAACTGAATTTAATTTCCTACTTCCGCTTCTTGCTGAGTCACGTGTTATTGTGACGTGAGATTGACTAGTGCGTTGAAAATTAAAGGGAATTTCAATTGATAATTATTACTAAGCCTTAACAATTTTTAAATTATTATTTCTAGTTGAAGTTAATTCAAGTAGTAAAAAAATTAAAACCATAACAGCTTTACAAATTCTATTTTTATAGTTTTCCTTTAAGATAAGGAACGGCTGGTTCCTAAAAATGAAAATAAGATTTTGGCAAAAAAAAAAAGAAATGAAAAAGATATATTAAGGAATAACAGTAACAAGGAAAAGGAGAAAATAAGGCCTAACCCTTTTAAGTAGCCAAACTCGAGTGTTCTTTTACTTTTTTTCACAATCTTTTCAAGTGAGAAAAGATGAGCTAAGTCCAAGGTATAAAGATGACGAAGAACTTTCTTGATTTAATGAAACAGAATAAGCGAAAAGCCTTTAAGGCTTGTTGTACCAAAAAAAAAAAAAAAATTAAAGTTGAAACTTTCTAGACAGAAATCCTTATTTAGTTTTCTTTCCACTTCAGTTTGAAACTCGCCAAGTCTCGCAGCAAAAAAATTGAGACAATGAAATTTTTGGAGTGGTTTCAATTTAACAGTCGAGTTATGAAGATACTCGTTTCAAAACCGGTTTTGTTTATACTGCTATTTAAGTTTTATCAAAGGTGTAAAAGTTAAGAGCGATAAGTGTACTTCACTTTGAATACTTCCAGGTTGTTAAATCTCGCTCATCTTATTTGTTATAATCTTCGTTAAAACACTTTCTAAATATTATGCTAATTTATGGCATAAGAGAAATGTAGGTTTGAAAATACTGTTTGAAATATTGTGATCTTTTATGGTTCGAAGATAAACTACAAAAAATCAAGTTGAATCGTTTCACAAAAAGAAACTTGTGAAATCGAATTTAACATACGGAGAAGACACTACCGGATAGAAGTTAATTGGGCCCGAATAGCTAACCCACTCTGTATAATTGATCTATATAGATAACGTACTCAAAAATTTAAAAACACAACACAAAATAGTTCCCAAAAGCACCTAAAATATTATGGGGAAAACTCCAAAGTTTGCGCGATTCACGGTTGACACGCCAAAAACCGATCGACCAGCCTATTAACTGTTGGAGAAACGACGATAAATATGCGTATAAATATAGTAGACTAGAAAAGTTTGTCATATATAGAAAACCGTAAAAACACACGATCCAAAAATCGCTAGGCCAAAATACATAATTTAGAAAATGGAGCTTCGAATCGAGAGTGATGTAAAATCAGAGGGGTGGGTCACTTTAGCTCATTTCACAATTCAGAATTACTGAACCATTTTCGTATTCAGTTTGAGATGAGAGCAATTGTTAGAGAAATGGTTCACTATGGATTTTATCAAGGAGTAAGAAACACAGAACCAACATTCTGGGCAATTTCTTTATATAGCCATAAGTTTGTCACTGGTTACTGAGAGCTTGTCATGAAGTGACGTAGGTGAAACGTCATAGATTCTGGTGAGGCGTTGTCAAAGCTTAGTACAGACTAAATAGGAATATGGACTGTAAAACCGAGCGTAGTCAATTCTCGCGACGTTCTCGAACTAACTTTCAGTAAATCTCTAGCATTACGAAGGTATCATAAGTATGGAACCTATCTTATAAACTTATGACATAGCTTAAAACCACGGTTGCGATAAATCAAAAGTGGGTTCATGGAGAGAGAACGTACACTCCTTACGCTTCGCTACTTCGAAGCCAACCTCGACCGAGATTATCCAACTTGATAACATGCAGTTTATAACTTTCAGTTGGTTAACTCGAGTTGCATGCTATTTCGCCAGGAATTTGCGTGGAAGCGTCCGTCCTCTCGTATTAAGACCTGTATGAAAACGCTGGCTAATGGCTTTTGGTCCGGAATAATAACCAGAAATTTAAAGCGACCTCGATCCTATAGCCTCGATCCCTCCGATAAAAATTATAGAAGTATATAGGATCGAGGCCAGGCCATGCAGCAGCGCATCGTCGTGGTATACGAGCTTCGAGGATATGATAAGAAATCTACCTGCCACCAAATATATGATAACGATCTAACTATTATGGAAGACGCGCAAACGCCGGGCGCATATCCATGGCCGGCATGTCATTCTACTTTTCTCCTTAGCTTTGGTAAAGGCATTCCAAAACGTGGGTGGGATTTATATAGTTTATATCGTCCGAGGAGAAGGAAGGAATAAGGAGACTTGGATTCCTCTATCGTATATATAAGCTTTCACGGCGAAATGTCAACCGGAATAACCCGCAGCCATTTTATGACAAGAAGCCAAAAATATAATAATGCGGATGAAAGAAGAAAAACATATATATAATCAGAGGTTCATTGCCTAAAGTTGAACTATGCGGCTTTTCCATTCGAATTAAGGCCTTTTCAGACGATAAAACTTACTTTTGACTCAAATAGATGGGTCACAAGGTTGAGTCAACAAAAATTGGTCAGTGATATATTTTTAATTTCAATAATTTGGTGATTCAACTTGTCCAACACACGAACCAACTAATCTACTCAACTCAAGTTATTTAATTTATCGCAGACTTGTAAGAAGCATCCTGTTCATAATTATCATAATTGCATTTCGCTTAACCAAGCCTACATGTTCTTGAATACAAATATGGCCACAGATTGGTACAGAATATACTTCAACTTGTGAGCGTCTGACATAGTATTATATAAGAAGTGCCATGCAGCCACCAATGGCCTTGCAGATTCTATACAGGGATCAAAATGGTACCCCGTGCCGTTTCGCATTCTCGCGCTTTTAGCATCGTAATATTCCAGGGCGAGCAGCAAAACGCTATCACAAATATACCCTAACACTAAAAGCCTTTTTGCGAATGCGAGAACTGAGAAAAAGGACTGAAACGCGCACTCTATTCGTTTTCAAAGTTTGAATGAAGTCTAAGTAAGACTACTCGTGTTTGGTATCAACACGCTGAAGCCTTTCATTTCATTATCAGGGTAAAAACTGAACGACTTCCTCGACCTTACCGACAAAGTTTAGAAGCTAAAAATACTAGTATAAGCCTATTATTCTTGAATACTTTCTCATGCAGGCAAAAAACAGCATTATAAAGTTCATTTACATTCCTATATGCGTCGAATCGGCCATTTTTTTTTCAGATGGTTTGTGCCTATAAAGTATTTTCATATCAAGCCAAAATATAAGGTTCGGACCCAAGGCCTTTAAGGATTATTTTCATAAAGGAGAACAGGTTACTATCTACATTTTCTTAAGGAGAAAAACGGTAAACAAAATTGCCAATCGGGACTTATCTAATCAAACAACATTGTACGTCTAATTTTTAAATATTTCTATACGTATTTTACACCTGAGGAACAGCGTTTTCCAAATTTCTCCTTAGCTGTTCTACGTATAAATCTTCAAATAGAATATAAACAAATAAATTTCCCGGAGGCAAGTGCGTACCCCAAAGAAAATAAATCTAAACAAAGAGTCAAAATCTCTGTAAGGTTAAAGGTAAGAAACGCATTCGATGTGGTCTATAGCTAAAGGGAGGCAAAAATGTTTCATGACAGAAAAACAAATTGACCTCGATAAAAGCGAAAATATCATAGGAAGAATGCGAAGGGAATATAAATAAAAAATGCTTCCAAATAGTTTTTTCCTAACCTTCTAAGAAATACTCCATTTGAAACGCTTCGATTGGCAATTCACAGGATTTTTTCGTTTAACAACCAAAGAAAGGATCGAAATATCCATTTATAAAACTAAAATTAGACCCTTTCGAAAGCTGTAACTAAATATACAAACTGTCTATACCCGTATTTTTTCTTCTCTCTAGTTTTTCCTGACCGGCACCCAACCAGCATTTTTGACGCAGCCACAATTCTGCAGTATTCATTGATTCCCTAGAGATGTATAGAATATAGTCTCAAGAGCGTATAAATATTGGGAGTGGTTATGATTAGCGAGTCAAGTTAAATCATGGTTGAATATAAAGTTAAATGAACTCAACGTAATAAAAAAATTCATCCTTTCTATAATATCAATGTGCATAAATTCTACGTAATTACCAATTAAACTTTGGCTACTTTAAATAATTATCATAATTATATTACAGAATCGGTAATTTACTGACTGTAAATCCATACCATATAGTCTTGCGAAGTTAAATGTTTTGCATTCTATTGACATTTTTGATGTCTTCCTAACATTCCATGTTAGGCAACTTTATTCCCATAGTAACCACTGAATTTTTGTACACCAAGGTGTTAGCAAGTAACAAATCTGAACACTATTTTTCATTTGCTCATGGTTGTAGCAATAGTAGAAAAGAGAGTAACTATTCTCGGCTTTTTTAAGTCTGGCGTTCGTTTTCAGACGCCAATTTTTGATCGAACCGACGAAAGAACCCATGTACGACTTGAGAACATTGAAAGACAGTTTTGGGCTATAATAGTTGGATCTTAGTTTCCATAAACACGCCCATTTCCTAATCATTCATCCAGTTCTAAACATAACCGTCATATTTGCTAACTTATTGCAAATCAACTCAGCGCCCGAAGTAAGGGATAAGAGATGGTAATTCATATGTTCTTTGGTCTTATATTTGTTCTTGACCCACGATATGTCTACTCGATCGTAAAAGGTGCACGAGGGTGAAAGAAATTGGAAAAAATTAACTCTAGGGTCGCGAGAGCTTAAAGCAAAGAAAAATTCAAAATCCAATTTTTGATGGGTATAGGTATAGAGGTAGTGGATTTTTTACTATTATTATTCAACGTTGCTAACGTCATATATCGATTAAGTTTCACGCAATTTTTTCTAACTTATTATTTTTCTTTTTTTCTATTCAAGTCGTTTTCGATCAAGACGAATTCGAATACAATGGAAAATGTACGGGACACGTTTTTCTTTACAATATGAGGTGGATTGAAAAAAGGAGGCGTTCAAAATTTAAGATTCAGTTATTTGATTGAAAGAGAAATACTTTTTTTTTGTTTAGTAAGTCGTGTTTGTTTTCTTTATTTCTTTATTTGCGCTATAGCTGCAGGGAATAAATTATCGGTTTCTGATGATGGGTCGAATGAAAATTCCACTAAGTTTGTTTGTTTATTGTATTTACACATTTTTGGTGGCTATTGTTAAGTTATCTTTGGTTTCAAACTTTTTCGAGACGTTATAGGGCTATATTGGTTTTCATTACGTATAAATCTCGAGTTAAAACTTTTCATTGAATCTACTGAGCGAGAAACGTTTCCAGTATTTCTCCTCAGTTCTAAATTCCGCTACCTACATTTCTTAATAAAGACTGAAAGTAAACACAATCTAATAGTCCTAACATACTCAGCGACAACACTGAAAGTTTTAAATCTTTCAAAACATCCTGAGGAAAGCCATGCATTAGGAACTTTTACAATTAGCTCGAAGCGCTGATCGCGTTATAGTGAACATGGCTCTAGGATAGTGCGAATTAAACCTTTCGATAGAGAAGAAATTTTTTTTAAAAAAAGATGGCAAAAAGTAAAGAAAACAATAGGAAAAGAGCTATAAAAAAGGGGAAAGAGTTTTTGCGGTCTCACATCTGGGAAACTAAGATAAAGTCTCGGAGACTAAAATAAAAGTGGAAAAGGCTGTACTTGTAGGCGAGAAGTTGGGGGATAAAGGGGCCAATTGGATGGTCAGAAAGAGAGGAGGGTTATATTTAGGGTATAGAATGTCACCCCAACGACTCTTCAAGAGCACTCGCTAAAAAGCTTCTAGAATTTTCTTATATACTTTTATTTCTTCGCGTCCACTTTTACCGCTCACTAAGTCTCACCATCTGACGAATTCTAGCAGAAGAAAATATCTTTAGAGCCTTTCTTAAGAAGGAAGTGAGACCAAAAAAAAAAAAAAGAGAGAAGAAAAAAAAATTGTAAGAAAAGTTTTGGATACTTCGGGAGCTTACAAATATATTTACCACTAAGCCCGGTTAAGCCCAGTATCAAACTAATTTTAATACAAATGATGGCTTAATAAACCTCATCATTTCTACGCTAAGGATCTTGCCATCTCCCATCGTTATCAAAATCTAAAGGGAGAATAGAACCTACGAGAAAATCCAATTAAGCTGCATCTATTTATTGACATGCGTGATAAATTATAATTGATAAACTGGTACGTCACTCAACAGCATTTCAAAGGGGGTGCTAAACGCCTGCAGATCTTTTTCTCATCTTCATTCCTTCATACTCTGTATTCCTAAGCTCGCCTTCATGGTCATAAATTTACTTTAGAAACTCATTTCGAAATTTCTTCATTTCACTCACCCTTTAGAAGGAAACCCCACGCAAACCCTTCGCAACCTGTAAATAATGAATATGCAATTTCATCAAAGAATCTAAAGAGAATAAATTTTTTCTCAACAACTTCTTTGGTAAGGTCATTTCGAGTTCCCGCATCCCTTGACCCTCTTCTAACCATAATATAAACGAGAGTGGATGTAGCGAGTTAGGGCAGAGCGGAATTAGCCGCTCTGAAAAGTAAGAAGTAAAAAAAACGCCCTTAATAACACCTTGGAGAATTAGACAGGGATGGAGAAAGGGGACTAGATGAGTCTCTGACCAACCCTAAAAAGAAATAGGCGCTTGATATTTTAACGGTGAAAACGGACAGTTTTTGTTTCTACTCTTGTTGGACCCTGGATCTTTAATAGAGAGAAGGGGGAAGGGTGTACGTCAGGGCAATAGGGCAGAGCCAGAGAGAGAGAAATTCCTCATGGGAGAGATGTCTACAAACACGAAAGCTCGATTAAGGACCGAACCTTGATGTACGACTTCGGGACCTAACAAGGCTACCATGGGATCATTTTGGCCCTGAACCCTAGCAAATCGCCCATCTCAATCGACAAAACCGCGACCGCAAGAATTGAAGCGTAGTTACAGGGTTCAGAATGGGCCTTGGTACAGACTTTAATCAATTTACAAAATGACTTTGCATAAACTCCTCAACTTTAAAATCCTAAAAAACCTCGATAATTTTAACAACTAATTTTAGTAGAGCCTAAAATGAGATCAAACCTCAGACGAATGCTACCACCACTAAAAGATCATACGAAGTTTTCTGTATGAACCAAGCTTAGTGTGACCATGCTTTAAATAGATATATAGTTGATCTAAAGATTTAGCGCTAATAACAAAGGTATCAATGATGCAAACGTAGCAGCATTTGTATCTCAAAGACGTCTGAGTTCCCGAACAGAGAAAACAGCTTCAAGAATGACTCGCTAGTGGGCGTTTGTGTTTTAACTTCGACTTCATATCGATTAGCTTAAAGCTAAACCCTCTCTTTAAATAAGATTGGAATTTCAGTTCGAGAATAACGTTGGAAGCTATTAACATAAAACTGGTATACGTATTCAAATGAGGCTAGTTTCAAATTTTAAGTTAGCAGGTAGTTGGTAATAATGTTCCAACATAAACGGGTTAACACAAAGTTTCCATAATTTATTTAATATATTCTGCTCCGTTCCAAAAGCAAGTCCTATAATTCTTTACCAAAGTTATTCCGGAATTAAAACAAAGCATTCATTGTAAAAATTGGGTAACTTCCACAGTAATATATTTCTGATGATTGTAGCTATTTCGGGAGACCAGGGATATTTTCAGTGTTGCGATAAAATAATCGGATTTAAGACGAGTTTTAATAAAACACATGGTTACATTTGAAAACCGTCTACTTTCCTGACTAACCGGCCCTTCACTGTCCTCTATATAAATATAAAGTGTCAAAGGTCAACCTCAACCAGCCCAGGGACAAAATTTCAACAGAGCGTGTCGCACCTTCGAAAGAAAAAAAGATAAACTGTGAAGGGGAAAAAAGGTGATCGAAAGAAAAACTCTTTGGGCTTTTGGCACTTTGACCTTTTCTGTTAAGATAAGGCTGGAACTATGGCTATTTCGTATATAGAAGATTTTTTTCAAACGTTAGGCTTATTTGCCAAATGACGCGAAAGGCAATGTCCAAGAGGTAGGATATTTTTTTGAAATACCTCATATAGAGCTTGATAAAATTTCTGAATCTCACCCCTCTCAAAAATTGTACTGTACTTAGGATTCAATAACGCCAGTGAAACAACACTAAAAATATCAAATCACTTTGCTTAAGAAAACCAAGAGCTATCCAACCCCATCCTCACTTCTTTATTTTCATCTGTGCACATAAAATGCTCTTATCTATAACACGGGGCTTTAAACTGCAAGATTTACTAGCCTAGAGGAAGAAAACTAAAATAAAACATTAAGCGGTAAAATATATGAGAACTTCTACAGATTTAGGATCCTAACTAAAAAAAAAACTACTCAAAAATCTTTATTAGAAGTTACAAATGAGAAATTAGTTTTACCTATGAGAATTTAGGGGTGTACGAATTGAAGTGGAAAGTACTAGACTTCTTGTCTAATTTTGGGGCAGTATTTATGAGACTATGTATAAGATTAAAAGTCTTTTCTATAAATAAATAAATAATAATGCCTTGCGATTCTTCCAATCAAATTAGTAGTTGAACTCTCAAATTTGAAGAGAATACATGGAAGTTAACTTTGTAATTTCATTGTCGAAACAAACAGAAAGAAAGAGAATCGTAAACCAAATTTCTCTTGGAAAAGTTCAAAATCACTTATATTCCCCGTCTTCAATGAAAAAATAAATAAAACTAATAAAAGAAGGAGGAAAAACAAATAATTGGAGCCGCGCTTGTATCAGATAAATGTATTAAATCAATCAAATTAATCGATCCAGTGTCGAGTGATATTCCAAGATAAATATATCCTTTACGAAACGGAATCAGATTACATTACAAAATATTAATAAGAAAAGGGAATTATATAGCTGAAACTATAAGCTCAATTAAGAATTTCGCATATTTCTTCAAAGAATATTGAACTATACAGCTTAATTGAAACCTTTTAATTCGTCTAATTACTAAATCCATTGCCTACTCAATGTTTGTAAATTGTAAAAACGGCTTTATAGATACTAGTCTAAAATTGTTTAACAAAAATATCCAATTTCAGTAACAACATAACGCAATATTCGTAGTAAAATGAAACACAATTCTTGTATAAATTGAGCGGTATAGCCTGAAGTATATAGTAGGAGAAAAATGGGGGAACAGCGCAATAAATAAATCGGAGGTGTGGTTGCTGATGGCGATTCCGAGTTAAATCTGTTTGTCTATACTATATACTACACCAAACGCATTTTCTTTATATCAAAAATTTTCTCTAGAACGTACATGCCGTCGTTCTATAGAAGAGAAAGATCGGAAGCGGAAGAAAGTACTTTTTAGCACGTATACTGAAAGAGTTTGATAAGAGGCGCTGGTAGAGAAAAAAGGTGAAAAAGAAAAAAAAAACCGCGCCATTTTAGCGTGATATCGGGTTGTTTATACCTATGGCCTAAAAACCGTAAGAAAAATCTTTGCCCTACAGAAACCTTTATGGATATAAAGGGGGAAAAAACTTCCAAAAGTTTGTTCCCATAATTCACGTGAAACACAGAATACACGCGGTTCTTTCGCTTCACGCGATTTGCTAAAAACGCAGATAATGTCCTTGTAATGCTAATGCAAAATTATCACACAGGTTGCAACACCAAATAATGTCTGATTTAAAAGACATCGAAGTGGAAAATTAAACCTGAAGCAAGTCGGAGGGTGTTTATTTCACCTTTTTCTGGACAGGTTCCAGAGCTCTACATATTCCATGAAAATAGACATATCCTGGGGCATTCACGTTGAAGATGACGCGACATAATCATCATAATAATAGTAACCAAGTATCGACACTGATTTAGAACTTCAGGGAAACTGTCTATTCAATCACCAAAAACGCCATCTAACATGAAAACAGCGGATCTAGCAGCAATGTTGTCCAATAAATAAGGAAAAATAGGTTAAAAAGAATAACTTAAATATAGACTCTGGCATCGAAGGAACGTATTATAAGGCACACACTTCTTTTTATCCCAAAAAGGGGCGGCCATTATTAAGCCCAACTGCTCAGAGTGTCTTCCATTAGTTTTGGTGAAGGAGAAAGACAGCTTAGATCCCGAAGGAGAAGGTTCAAGAATTGGTGGCGTCCCATTACCTTTAAGGGTTCTGAGCGTGCAAACCGTTACGGGTTGGTCGGTGTTTCTTTTCAAAAGTGCATGGTTGTTGTTATTTTTCTTTTTTCGCTCTCCTTTTACTATTTGTTATAGGTTTCCCAGCATCGCTAACAATCAAGCCCTATATTGGCTTTTAGAACTAAACTAGAATCGCTTTCTTCGCCTTAACTTCTTTAAAGGTACACCACGTACCCATTAAATACCTTGAAACCTTACATATTAAATAAACTGAAAGAGTGAAAGTCATTGAACTGATTTATAAAGGATTAAGTGTGCAGCATTTAATTTTAAATTCGGTAAGATCAAGTAGCGAAATTGCTGTTTCTTATTCCTATACTTTGCTATTTTGAATAAACATCCTGAATTAGGTAGAATTGAAATGATTAATTATGTAAGAGCAGATTTGTTTGGACTAAATCGGGCTTCCTCAAGAGATTTCAAAGAGGATTCTTCGAGTGTAAAGTTCAAAGTTCAAGTTTTAGATTTTCCAGATGAGCTTAATAAATTCCTAATCGAAATTCGGAGTGTCTACAAAGTGTAGGCCTAGAATTCACAATTTCAAAAGACGTGGTCTTTTACTATTACGCCCTCAAATCTTTCCCCTGTTTTGACCGCGCAGAAATGAACTGACATCCATTTATCCGAATATAACTTAAAGTTTCATTGCAATAAGGCAAAATAAAAATATTCTACAGTAGCGTTGCTCGATCTTTTTATCACTTTTGTCAGCAGCTCTAAACTTTTCTGACGTGATATTTGGGTGCGGTTCAAAAGAAGAAAATTGGCTGCAGTCTTTTTAGCCGGGGCATTAAGAAAAGAGATGAAAATGGAAAAGATACAAAATAAGATGGGCAATGTAAAAGTCTCAGAGGTCCCTTTACTGTAAATCCCTCCGTAAAAAGGAAAACTGGTCCGCAATGGAAATCGTAAAAACTTCCCATCCAATGGAAAATACATAAACGAAAAGGTTTTTGTCTATTTCGATTTGTTTTGAAGGATGAAAAAGAGCATGCATTCTATATTTTCTGGAAGGCCCATTTTTATAACTTTGTCCTTGTCAATGGGCTCGTTTCGCGCCCCTGCTACGTTCTGTAGTAATTTAATGTTTTGTAATTTAACGAAGATTCAGTCTAAAATTAGATTTAGTATCACCAGCGGGGTAATTATAACATGATTCTTCCCAACATCATTTTACATTTGGAGCAAGGTTATTAAACCGAATCACATACACGATAAATAGTTCCCTCATCATTACATTATTAAATTGCATTATCTGTAATTACTCATCCCAGTAAATGATAAATAATGATGAGATCAAAGGAATCTTTCTTATTTCTAATTTTAAATCAAGGTCTGAAATTCGTATTGTCACCAGCACAACTTTGGGGCGTTTCACGACTTTGGGTAAATAGGATTCTGATTTTTATCTATTCAATAAAAACAGCCTTGATTTTTATTTTAGTTAAGAATAAATATATACACTATTCCTTTTTTTAGATACACTATAGGACAGGGTCGGAAAATTTGCATTTTTATGGTGGGATAAACATTTACGACGCGTTTAATGTAGCGTTAAGAGATATAGTACAGTCGTGGCGGCGTGTCCTTTTCGGAATTAATGTGACATATATACGCGGGATCTCTAAAAGAGGGTGGGATTTAACTATCCGTGACCGTTACAATTGTTACCGTATCTCTCCCACAAAGTCGCCATTACAGAGCGAATCGACGAAAAGTTATCTTTAGCTATTTAAGTATGCGAATTACAAGAAAGACATCTTAGATTTTTTATTATTCTCATATATTTATCCTTAACAGTACTTTTATGACAAGCTAATGAACTAAAATAGGCGTGAAAACCAAACCAATATTTACAGTGGAAAACAACACGAAAAGAATTCCGTGAATTTAACGAAACGTTGAATTTTGAATAATCTTGCTTACAATTATAACTGTTTCAATTGAAAGCCAAGATAGTGTATAAATAGATTTTAGATTGGGAGTATTGATACCATTTACACCAGGATTACAGGGTACTTGGCGGGCAAAGTGAAGTACCAAGTAATCTCACCTATCCTCACCTACTGGTGCAAATGTTTTCAATCCTCCTATAGTAGGAAAACCATGTATAGTTTGAACTCTAAAAAATACGTAAAATCTTCCCAAATCTAGTTAACTTCCTTTACCAAAATACTTCATATCCTTACTACTTCAATAGACCTAATTTTTGACAAACGTTTCAACGTTTGGTAGGATATTTATGTTCTCTTTCTCTAAATATAAAACCGCACGGAAAACCCCAAAAATAACCGCACGTTCATATGGATTTCTTTTATTCTTTTCTAGTTCTATCCATTGATCCCAAAAATAACGGGGGATTTGAAATAATACTCGAGGTACAGCGGTAGAGATTTTGATATCATTTTCAAGAAAATCCGCGAGTCGGAAAAAAGAAAAATGTAGGTAGCCATTTCTAGACGAAAAAAGGGGTTAGAGGTTTTCATCGAGGTATAAGATATTACCGTTTATAGAAAACCAGAGAAAATGTCGAGGCCATAACGTACTGGACGATTTTTTACCCGGATTTTCCCTTCACTTTCTTATTCTCATCGTTTCTATATTTTTTTAAACAGGTGGCAGGCACCTGCGAATAAATCCATAAGAAAACGAGGATGGAATTTTCAATTCTCCTTTGAAAATGGAATTCCTAAAACCGTTTGGGGGTGAAAAAGGTTGCCTGTTTATAGAAAGTTTCCTCATCTCTCTCTTCTCTTCTCTCTACTCCAGATATTCCGTCAACGTGATGCCTTACCCTCTAAAATATACGAGTTCATTTCAAAATGAAATAGTACCGAAAGAAACCTTGCGAAATATTCCGTTTAAATTATGCTTGAAAAATCATAGCTTCCTGTATTTATGTTTAGTATCATTTCATCATGGGAAAAAGGGTATAGTGATTGACCGTCCTGACAAGTATTGATCCCGATTAAAGAAGTTAAAATTCCTTCAAGTCACTTTTAAACCTTCTCATGGTTTAGGGTACACTAAAACTAAAGGGAGAGTCTCATTACAATCGTAACATTTTAATCATGCCATTAAAAATTTAATTTTTAAATAATTTCAAATATTTTCCTATAGAATTTTAGATACTCAAAAAAAAAATATTTTGTCATCTCAAATTTGTTTTTCAAAATTTCGCACTGCCGAAAGTTGATGTTAGCTCCTTGTGACGTAGAAGACGAAAAGTGTACAAGAAATAAGTTTTATACACAATTTTATTGCTAAGCTTCAAATTGAAGCGCGTGACTCAACCTCTTACGTAATTATGACGTAAAAGTGGAAAGAAAATAATGCGAATATCACAATCGATTTTTCCGCGAACCTTGTTTTTTAATTTTTTAAAAATTTGTATCTTGCTGAAATGTTAACAGATTTTAACGAAACTTGACTTATTTTAAAGATAAAAATACCCCCTACCTCATTAAATTGAACCAAAAAAGTACATTTTAAATGAGACTTGCCCTTAAGGTGAAACAGAAACCTAAGGTATACAGGATTTGCCTTCAAAGCTATATACGGATACATTTTGTTGGAAGAGTAAAAAATAAAATCTACATTTTTCTAGCTTCCTAGAAAGCTATACGAGGTTTAGAAAAATTCAAAAGGAAAAAAGTGTTCCTGCTTGGGGGCGTGCGTGCATGCTGTGAAAGCCCAGGATGGAAGGATATCCGTACACATTACGATCGGCATATTTAAAGGGAATTGAGAAGCTATATGCAAAGCTAGCCATATACAGCGTGTTCTTGATAAGTCGGCCATAATTAAGGTGGGTTTCTTTGGAAAATCAATTTTGGGTCGAAAATGTAACTTCTATCTCCATTTTGCTGTCCGGGCCACTGTTTCGAGTTAAGATTGTAAGAATTATTTAACGGATGACCCCTTAAATTTAATAAAGAAACTGAAAGACAATGTTTCTAATTT
>JAEQBA010001759.1:0-69589 GCA_019434445.1 Phalangium opilio
TTTAACGATAATTCCTTAACTTAGTGCATGTGCTCAAAATGTCCTCCGTCTCTTTCAATGCATTCTTCGCAACGGTTATTTATTTCGATTAGCACTCGAGCAAGAGTCTCTTCAGTAATGCTTAGAAATGCAAAACGTATTCGGTTTTGAAGCTCTTCGATACTTTGCACCTCTGTGGAATACCCCTCGTTTTTCACATATCCCCAAAGAAAGAAGTCCAGCGGTGTGAGGTCAGGAGATCTTGGTGGCCAAGGAAAGGGGCCAGACCGACCAATCCACCTGTTGGGGAAATTTTCGTCTAGCCAGTTTCTTACACCCCGATGGTAATGTGGTGGTGCGCCATCTTGTTGAAACCACATCCCACATGTTTCAGCTAGAGGTAATTCATCAATGGCATCAGTGATGGTCGTTTGGAGAAAATCGAGATAAATTTCTCCAGTTAGATTTTCCTCAAAAAAGTAAGGACCTATTATTCTTCCACCGAAAATTCCAGCCCATACATTTGTTTTTAAATCGCTCTTGGTGGTAGTTTTCTCTCAACCAGTAGGGATTTTCCTGAGACCAATAATGCATATTATGTCTATTCACATTTCCGTCCCTATGGAATGTAGCTTCGTCAGACCATAGAACTTGCGAAACAAAATTCGGATTTTCTTTCCTCATCCATCTCATAGCCAAACAGAACTCTGTGCGTCTTAGTCTGTCACCTTCTGCCAGCGCTTGTTGCAAGTGAATATGGTACGGATGGAAACTGTTCCTATGGAGTACCCTAAGAACACTATTATGGCTTATGCCAAGATCACTGCCTACAGCCCTGCTGCTAGTATGGGGATTGCCGACAAAAGCCTCTAAAATCATCTCTTCATTTTCACGGCGACCCACGATAGCATCAACCCTAGGTTGCCTTTCTTGATGAACAAAAGCCCCATTACCACGATGATTTGCTTCAAGCAATCGAAAAGATCCCTCTACCGGATAATTTGGCCGATTTTGATATCTTTCTCGATATAACCTTGTGGCATCGCGAGCATTACCGCGACATTCACCTAGGAACAAAATCATATCGGTTTGCTTGTACTCATTTAAATTATCTTTCATTTGAATTTTGGATTAAATGAGAACCAAGTTCGGCCCGGCCCGGCCCGTTAATTTCCAAAATTTTAAAAGCCCGACCCGGCCCGGCCCGATATAATTTTCAAAAGTGGAAAGCCCGGCCCGTGCAGGACTCTGCTGCCCGCATTCCAATGAGTTGGTAATTGCAAGGTATAATAGGGTTGTTAACCTAATAGAAGCAATCTGTATCGCTTCTGGTCACGAAGTGTACAAGGAAGTACACTGCACAGACGAGAACGGAACTAATAAACGGGCCGATCTTGTGATTATCGACAGGACGGATGCAACATGAAAATCTGACGCCTCAAATCAAAGCGCCAGACTACCCGTCGGATTCATTATCGACCCAAAATTACGTTTTGAGCAACATTTAAACCAGCCCACCCGGGTTAACCTGGAGAAAAAGGCGTACATGGATACGACTCACGCGTATTTTCGCGATAAATACCCGGAAGTGAGAGAGTGGGAGACTATCGGCCTGTACGTGGGATCGCGTGGAACGATAACGAAACTCTTTGCCGATTGCGTTAGAAAATTTAATCTACAAAGGACATTAATCAACGTAGCGACATCAGTCGTTCGAGACTGTCAATATACTGAATTTTCATTTATTCGCTTCAAATGTGGCTTGAACTAATACTTACCATTTTTTTAATTTTTAATATTTAAGAAACTCAAAAAATAAAATAAAGTAATTCTAACATGTTTTAAAGTTATGGGAAAAATCTGAAAAAAAAATGACGAAAAATTGTTTTTACAAACTGATTGGTACATTGTGCGTCAGCAACTCTGGTAAGTGAATACATGAGCAATTCTACTCCTAATAAAGTAGTTTTATTATTTATTATATCTCGGAGCTCACTGTACATCTCGGACCGCTTCTACATCCTTTCGTTCTCTCTTTAAGGGGGGGGCTTGTAAAGCAAGAGAGGGTCGCAACTCTCCTACTATCTTAGCAACCCTCCTTCAATAAGCAATCGTAGACGAGGCAGTATAGTATTTGGCCGGCAATCCGACGTTCCCCGGTTTGATTCCCGGTGGTTGAGGAAAAGAAAATAAATATTATAAATTTTAAAATCGTTGATAAAACATTATTGAACATAGAGCTAGGAGCCAGCGCTACCTAAAAGTGGTTTTGCGAAGTACTATTTAAAAATATCGAACAAAACATCTTCTACATCATCATCATCTTCTTCTACCCACCAGGCCAAACTAATAGCCCATCGTATAGAGACGACGTGACTACAAATGGCATATATATCCAAATTATTAGGGGTTGAAATCAACGGTCCTGTGTCCACCCTGTGAAGAATTGAACTACAAAATACTACAGAAAAGATGGCAAAAGACATGTGTTTTCGCTACGGCAGTTAAAGGGTATGGGAATTCCAATTTCATGTCATATTTTAGCAGAAAAGTGGTATTATTTTACACTTTCAAGTCTCTTCTTTCAAAATATCAAGTTTTTAATATAATTGAGCCAAAGTTTCTATTTTTAAAATCCATTGGAAAATCACGAAAACTCAGTTTCGGTATATAAATCATTTTGTCTTGTCGAGCTTGTTCGGCTGTTTTATGACATCACTATGACGTTGAGGAAAAAAAGCGCCGGAATCCTATACGCGCGAGGTATACGCGTCTCGAGCTTTGTCCATGCTTCTCCCCTGTCTAAACTCTGGGTCTGATAGCGGAGAGAGTGGCACCATCTCGCGTGTGTGACGTCAAAAAAAGGAAAACGTTTCAACCTTTCTTAAAAAGTGTATTTCGAATAATTTCATATGAAGCATTTTCAAATGCATATTGCCAATTAACCAGAAATCGGAGAATTAAAAGCTTGATATTTTTGAATTCACAGTAATTAATTCTATCTTTTGCTATAAAAATCAGAGGTTTTTCAAACGAAGCTTCTATACCCTTTAAAACAGTGATGTTTACGTTAGAGAAGTTAATTCAACATTCCGATATCAGGTTTACAGGTTTTCATTATTCATCTGAAATGAGATATACCTTTACTTAAATATCGAAGAAAATGTAAAGGATTAAAATTGAGAGATGTTAGTCGATGACATTTAATTTTATTATTATTCTTTTGGAGGTTAATAATCAGAAAATCGTAATGATTCTTACGTTGTCCTAGAAGCGCACCGGTGGAACGAAATAGTATTCGACTGTAAGTTAAAATGTTGACACTCCATTTCGTCAATCTCTTGTATAGTAACAAGCATACCAATGAAAATAGCACTGTGGAAATCAATATAGCAATCCTTAACTGAAATATATAAAAACGTCTTGGTTTGGACCAAGGCCTAAAAAACAAACGATATGTGTGAGGTTTATCAATTGACTGAAGTTTCAGATGTTGAAATTTTTTTCTAGTTATTTTTATCCACTCAATCCTTAATAAATATTTAATTCAATCAACTGATTTTACTGTTAATCGATCTAGTCCCTCTAAATTAATTGAAAAAATTACATATCTACGCTTTTTCAAGAACAATTAGATTTTCCGAAAACATTTTATTGAAATTAATTGTTTTTGAAAAAGCGTAGATATGTAATTTTTTAAATTAATTTAGAGGGAATAGATCGATTAACAGTAAAATCAGTTGATTGAATTAAATATTTATTAAGGATTGAGTGGATAGAAATAACTAGAGAAAAATTTCAACATCTGAACTTCAGTCAATTGATAAACCACACACATATCGTTTGTTTTTTCGCCCTTGGTCCAAACCAAGACGTTTTTATATAGTCTATTGTGTAGTGGTTATCACGTCCGCTTTACACGCGGAAGGTCTCAGGTTCGAGGTCCATAAGATACATGTTTTGACCATCGTGATTAGGCATAAAAATAAGCTAGGTCTCTTGGAAAAGTCAGTTTTACTACGTATCTACAGAGTAGTGGTTATCACGTCCGGCTAACGTGCGGAAGGTCCCAGGTTCGAGGCCCATAAGATACGTGTTTTGACCATCGTGATTAGGCATAAAAATAAGCTAGGTCTCTCGGAAAACTCAGTACTACTACGTATCTATTGTGTAGTGATTATCACGTCCGCTTTACACGCGGAAGGTCCCAGGTTCGAGCCCTGGTTGATACATGTTTTATCCATCGTGATTGGGCATAAAAATAAGCTAGATCTCTCGGAAAACTCAGTATAACTACGTATCTATGGTGTAGTGGTTTTCACGTCCGGCTAACACGCGGAAGGTCCCAGGTTCGAACCCTGGTTGATACATATTTTGCCCATCGTGATTTGCGGAAGGTCCCATTTTCGAGCCCTGGTAGATACATATTTTGACCATCGTGATTGGGCACAATAAGCTAGGTCTCTTGGAAAACTCATTTTAGCTACCTAACTATGGTGTAGTGGTTATCACGTCCGCTTGACACGCGGAATGTCCCAGGTTCGAGCCCTGGTAGATTCATGCTTTGTAAATCTTGATTGGGCATTAAAAAGCTAGGTCTCTTGGAAAACTCAATATTACTAAGTATCTATGGGATAGTGGTTATGAAGTCCGGCTAACACGCGGAAGGTTCCAGGTTCGAGGCCCATAAGATACATGTTTTGACCATTGTGATTAGGCATAAAAATAAGCTGGGTCTCTTGGAAAACTCAGTTTTACTACGTATCTATAGTATAGTGGTTATCACGTCGGCTTTACACGCGGAAGGTCCCAGGTTCGAGCCCTGGTTGATACATGTTTTATCCATCGTGATTGGGCATAAAAATAAGCTAGATCTCTCGGAAAACTCAGTATAACTACGTATCTATGGTGTAGTGGTTTTCACGTCCGGCTAACACGCGGAAGGTCCCAGGTTCGAACCCTGGTTGATACATATTTTGCCCATCGTGATTTGCGGAAGGTCCCATTTTCGAGCCGTGGTAGATACATATTTTGACCATCGTGATTGGGCACAATAAGCTAGGTCTCTTGGAAAACTCATTTTAGCTACCTAACTATGGTGTAGTGGTTATCACGTCCGCTTGACACGCGGAATGTCCCAGGTTCGAGCCCTGGTAGATTCATGCTTTGTAAATCTTGATTGGGCATTAAAAGCTAGGTCTCTTGGAAAACTCAATATTACTAAGTATCTATGGGATAGTGGTTATGAAGTCCGGCTAACACGCGGAAGGTTCCAGGTTCGAGGCCCATAAGATACACGTTTTGACCATTGTGATTAGGCATAAAAATAAGCTGGGTCTCTTGGAAAACTCAGTTTTACTACGTATCTATAGTATAGTGGTTATCACGTCGGCTTTACACGCGGAAGGTCCCAGGTTCGAGCCCTGGTTGATACATGTTTTATCCATCGTGATTGGGCATAAAAATAAGCTAGATCTCTCGGAAAACTCAGTATAACTACGTATCTATGGTGTAGTGGTTTTCACGTCCGGCTAACACGCGGAAGGTCCCAGGTTCGAACCCTGGTTGATACATATTTTGCCCATCGTGATTTGCGGAAGGTCCCATTTTCGAGCCCTGGTAGATACATATTTTGACCATCGTGATTGGGCACAATAAGCTAGGTCTCTTGGAAAACTCATTTTAGCTACCTAACTATGGTGTAGTGGTTATCACGTCCGCTTGACACGCGGAATGTCCCAGGTTCGAGCCCTGGTAGATTCATGCTTTGTAAATCTTGACTGGGCATAAAAAAGCTAGGTCTCTTGGAAAACTCAATATTACTAAGTATCTATGGGATAGTGGTTATGAAGTCCGGCTAACACGCGGAAGGTTCCAGGTTCGAGGCTCATAAGATACATGTTTTGACCATCGTGATTAGGCATAAAAATAAGGTAGGTCTCTTGGAAATTTCAGCATTACTACGTATCTATGTTGTAGTGTTTAACACGTCCGCTTCACAGGCGGAAGGTCCCAGGTTCGAGCCCTGGTGGATACACATTTTGACCATCGATATAGAACATTAAAAAAAGCTAGGTCTCTTGGAAAACTCAATTCTACAGGGCCGGTAGGCCCTTGTAGATATGACTTGATACCCGTTTGTAATGCTAAACGAAAAAATCACCTTTTTAGGGTTAGCGTCCCATAGAAAAAGCATTACATTTTACCCGGTTTTTTGGGGAAATTGTCATAGGCGATACGGAAAAACTACAGCGAAGTTAGTTTTCGGAATACTTTCAAATTAACAAGCATTTACTAAATGAGAAACTTACCTGTTTAGTTTTCCAATAAATGAAGTCTAATTTTTGTAATTTAACTAATTAATTATGCCTCGAATTCCCTATTTCATAGCAGACGACAGTAAGAAAGTTTACTTCATAGCAGCATAGCCCACTCGATCCGCGCTCCCGGACGCTGCGCTGCTCGAGCGCGTGCAGCTTGCGTCGTGACGCGCGTAATTGGGTGGGCTATGATAGCAGACGACAGTAAGGCAACGCTAATTATTGTTTTGATATTTCATCCCAGCTTTAACACCTTCATTTGGATTTTCTAATGAACTATAACGCCCTTAAAAACCAAAATTGTATTTATCAGGTCCAATTTTCGTCTAAAAAAGTAATTCAGGTAAATAATTACAGTTAATAGAGGTTTTAATATCGTTTGAAGTAATTTTTCGACGTTCGTTTTGGCCAAGGCTTAAGTTTAATTTTGGTAAGTCTGTGTAATATACTCTTTATAGCGTCTTTCGTCCTTTAAGATTATAAAAAAGCTGATTTCCAGCTCTGTTTTGGAATTTGATATAGTCTGCTTAGTTTGATGCTAGAAACATATCCTAAGTTCCTAACCCCAGGTTTAACACTTTAAAATACTACTGGAAAGATGACAAAAAGTGTTTTCGCTTGGCAGTTAAAGTGAAGGGCGGCTCCGTTGGTGCCCCTTAAAGATGGCTTTTCTACTACACAGTGGCTAAGCTTGGTAAAGGCTAGTTAAGCCAAAGGCAGGAACCAATCAGACCTAATGCAGTAGATTGGTTCCTGCCTTTGGCAAGATAAAATTCATGTCTAGAAGGTTAGCCAGAATGCTAGGGGTGATAATGGAGCTGCCTGTTGCTTTAAGACAGTGGTTTTTACGTAAGCGCAGTTAATTCAACACTTCCATATGAGGTATACAGGGTTTTATTATTTTTTAATTGTATATTAATTTTATTTTGGCTATTCTTAGTGAGCATTCATATGTTAGAACGCAATTTCGGATTTTTGTGGTCTCCCAAGTCTCCAAAACTGTAAGTTTAACATTTTAGGGCAAATTATTATACTAATCAAGAATATGTATAGATCATCAAGGGTATAAATAGGCAACCTAAGACCCATTTGATTTATGATGTAATAGATCATGTTAGGTTTAGATACAGGGTTAAGCTTATGTTAGGCTAGGTTGTTATGAGCGGCTAAATGTTCACCTGTTTTTGGAATTATCAAGTTTTATCAACTGAATATATTTCCCCTTTTCCAAAATTTTACTAAATTGGATTTGTTTTTACCCCTGATTATTGCTAACTATCTTGTTTATTGCCACAAATTCCCTAAAAAAAATGGTATTTTAGCTTCTTTCTACCCTAAAAAGAGGCGCACTTTTAGCCATAATCAATGCACTTATTTAAGAAGTAAACAGTTCTACGAAATTAAATAGTTAATAATTTTACGATTTTGAAAAGGCTATTAATTTTAATTAATACTCATTAATATCTCGTGCCATCATTATCAATAATGTATCACAAACCAAAGATGATTTCGATTAATATTTTATTCAAAACCGCTAGATAATAGCATTTTTGGTTCCTTAGATAAAAGGGACGGGAAATGACATTTTCAGCCTGTTAAGAGTTGACTACTGCCTTAAGACTGAAGTGACAGATATTATACAAAAACGTCTTTGTTTGGACCAAGACCGAAAAAACCCACGATATGAGTGAGGTTTATCAATTGACTGAAGTTTCAGATATTGAAAGTTTTCTTTAAGTATTTGTAGTAGTTTAATCCTTAATCACTATTTAATTCAATCAACTGATTTTACTCTTAATCGATCTATTCCCTCTAAATTTATTCAAAAAATTGCATATCTCCGCTTTTTCAAGAACAATTCCATTTTCCGAAAACATTTTATCATGAAATTAACTATTTTGAAGGGAGTACGTTTAGAGGGATCAATAATTAATATTTGAAATATTCTACTGAATTTCTAAGAAGAGCACCCATACACTGCAAGCACGTATGACTGCAAACTTTTATATCATAACTCGTTTAGAGTGAAGTGATTTATGTATTAATTCCGCTGAAAAGAGTATAAAATGACATTGTACAGTACTGAGAAATTTTTCTTTTTATGGAATCTTTACACTAACCTTTGGTTATTTTTATGCTTATAAAATATTTTTCCCGTCAATGAAAGCCTGAAAGGAGAGCTACCTACTAAAAGGTACCACATGGGACAAACGTTCTTCCTTTTCCTTTGATAAACGACATTATTTTATCAGTCCGAGCAAAATAAATTACTCTTAATCATATTTTATCGAATATCAGTCTTCTCAACAAATTGTAACCGTTGAAAAAACATTTTTTAGTGCAAACTTGAAAATTTCTCAAGCCACTAACATTTAAACCAATGGCCGTCAAGGTGCTTACAAGTTAAGGAACATCGATACGAAATCCCTTCAAAATAATTAATTTCATGATAAAATGTTTTCGGAAAATGGAATTGTTCTTGAAAAAGCGGAGATATGCAATTTTTTGAATAAATTTAGAGGGAATAGATCGATTAAGAGTAAAATCAGTTGATTGAATTAAATAGTGATTAAGGATTAAACTACTACAAATACTTAAAGAAAACTTTCAATATCTGAAACTTCAGTCAATTGATAAACCTCACTCATATCGTGGGTTTTTTCGGTCTTGGTCCAAACAAAGACGTTTTTGTATAATATTACTAAGTGTCTATGGTGTAGTGGTTATCACGTCCGCCTAACACGCGGAAGGTCCCAGGTTCGAGCCCTGGTAGATACATATTTTGTCCATCGTGATTTGCGGAAGGTCCCAGTTTCGAGCCCTGGGTAGATATATATTTTGACCATCGTGATTGGGCACAATAAGCTAGGTCTCTTGGAAAACACATTTTAGCTACCTAACTATGTTGTAGTGGTTATCACGTCCGCTTGACACGCGGAATGTCCCAGGTTCGAACCCTGGTAGGTACATGCTTTGTAAATCCTGATTGGGCATAAAAAAGCTAGGTCTCTTGGAAAACTCAATACTACTAAGTATCCATGGGATAGTGGTTATCATCGTCGGCTAACACGCGGAAGGTCCCAGTTCGAGCCCTGGTTGATACATGTTTTGTCCATCGTGATTGGGAATAAAAATGCTAGATCTCTCGAAAACCAGTATAATACGTATCTATGGTGTAGTGGTTATCACGTCGCCTAACACGCGGAATGTCCCAGGTTCGAGCCCTGGTAGATACATATTTTGTCCATCGTGATTGCGGAAGGTCCAGTTTCGAGCCCTGGTAGATACATATTTTGACCATCGTGATTGGGCACAATATGCTAGGTCTCTTGGAAAAACTCATTATAACTACCTAACTAGGTTGTAGTGGTTATCACGTCCGCTGACACGCGGAATGTCCAGGTTCGAGCCCTGGTAGATACATGCTTTGTAAATCCTGATTGGCATAAAAAAGCTAGGTCTCTTGGAAAAGACAATATTACTAAGTATCTATGGGATAGAAGGTTATCACGTCCGGCTAACACGCGGAAGGTCCCGGTTCAAGGCCATAAGATATATGTTTTGACCATCGTGATTAGGCATAAAAATAAGCTAGGTCTCTTGGAAAACTCAGTTTACTACGTATCTATAGTGTAGTGGTTATCACGTCCGCTTTACACGCGGAAGGTCCAAGGTTCGAGCCCTGGTAGATCCATGTTTTGTCCATCGTGATTGGGCATTAAAAATAAGCTAATCTCTCGGAAAACTCTGTATTACTACGTATCTACGGTGTAGTGGTTATAACGTCCGCTTGACACGTGGAATGTCCCAGGTTCGAGCCCGGGTGGATACATGTTTTGTCCATCGTGATTGGGCATAAAAAAGCTAGTTCTCTTGGAAATTTCAGCATTACTACGTATCTATGGTGTAGTGGTTATCACGTCCGGCTAACACGCGGACGGTCCAAGGTTCGAGGCCCATAAGACACATGTTTTTACCATCGTGATTAGGCTTAAAAATAAGCTAGTTCTCTTGGAAAACTCAGCTTTACTACGTATCCATATTGTAGTGGTTATCATGTCCGCTTTGAACGCGGAATGTCCCAGGTTCGAGCCCTGGTAGATACATATTTTGTCCATCGTGATTTGAGGAAGGTCCCAGATTCGAGCCCTGGTAGATACATGCTTTGTAAATCCTGATTGGGCATAAAAAAGCTAGGTCTCTTGGAAAAGACAATATTACTAAGTATCTATGGGATAGAAGGTTATCACGTCCGGCTAACACGCGGAAGGTCCCAGGTTCAAGGCCCATAAGATATATGTTTTGACCATCGTGATTAGGCATAAAAATAAGCTAGGTCTCTTGGAAAACTCAGTTTTACTACGTATCTATAGTGTAGTGGTTATCACGTCCGCTTTACACGCGGAAGGTCCCAGGTTCGAGCCCTGGTAGATCCATGTTTGTCCATCGTGATTGGGCATAAAAATAAGCTAGATCTCTCGGAAACTCTGTATTACTACGTATCTACGGTTGTAGTGGTTATAACGTCCGCTTGACACGTGGAATGTCCAGGTTCGAGCCCGGGTGGATACATGTTTTGTCCATCGTGATTGGGCATAAAAAGCTAGTTCTCTTGGAAATTTCAGCATTACTACGTATCTTATGGTGTAGTGGTTATCACGTCGGCTAACACGCGGACGGTCCAAGTTCGAGGCCCATAAGACACATGTTTTTACCATCGTGATTAGGCTTAAAAATAAGCTAGTTCTCTTGGAAAACTCAGCTTTACTACGTATCCATATTGTAGTGGTTATCATGTCCGCTTTGAACGCGAATGTCCCAGGTTCGAGCCCTGGTAGATACATTTTGTCCCTCGTGATTGAGGAAGGTCCCAGATTCGAGCCCTGGTAGATACATGCTTTGTAAATCCTGATTGGGCATAAAAAAGCTAGGTCTCTTGGAAAACTCAATACTACTAAGTATCCATGGGATAGTGGTTATCACGTCCGGCTAACACGCGGAAGGTCCCAGGTTCGAGCCCTGGTTGATACATGTTTTGTCCATCGTGATTGGGCATAAAAATAAGCTAGATCTCTCGGAAAACTCAGTGTAACTACGTATCTATGGTGTAGTGGTTATCACGTCCGCCTAACACGCGGAATGTCCCAGGTTCGAGACCTGGTAGATACATATTTTGCCCATCGTGATTTGCGGAAGGTCCCAGTTTCGAGCCCTGGTAGGTACATATTTTGACCATCGTGATTGGGCACAATAAGCTAGGTCTCTTGGAAAACTCATTTTAACTACCTAACTATGGTGTAGTGGTTATCACGTCCGCTTGACACGCGGAATGTCCCAGGTTCGAGCCCTGGTAGATACATGCTTTGTAAATCCTGATTGGGCATAGAAAAGCTACTCTTGGAAAACTCAATATTACTAAGTATCTATGGGATAGTGGTTATCACGTCCGGCTAACACGCGGAAGGTCCCAGGTTCGAGGCCCATAAGATACATGTTTTGACCATCGTGATTAGGCATAAAAATAAGCTAGGTCTCTTGGAAAACTCAGTTTTACTACGTATCTATAGTGTAGTGGTTATCACGTCCGCTTTACACGCGGAAGGTCCCAGGTCCCAGGTTCGAGCCCTGGTAGATACATGTTTTGTCCATCGTGATTGGGCATAAAAATAAGCTAGATCTCTCGGAAAACTCAGTATTCCTTCGTATCTATGGTGTAGTGGTTATCACGTCCGCCTAACACGCGGAAGGTCCCAGGTTCGAGCCCTGGTAGATATATATTTTGACCATCGTGATTGGGCACAATAAGCTAGGTCTCTTTGAAAACACATTTTAGCTACCTAACTATGTTGTAGTGGTTATCACGTCCGCTTGACACGCGGAATGTCCCAGGTTCGAGCCCTGGTAGATACGTGCTTTGTAAATCCTGATTGGGCATAAAAAAGCTAGGTCTCTTGGAAAACTCAATTCTACTAAGTATCCATGGGATAGTGGTTATCACGTCCGGCTAACACGCGGAAGGTCCCAGGTTCGAGCCCTGGTTGATACATGTTTTGTCCATCGTGATGGGAATAAAAATAAGCTAGATCTCTCGAAAACCCAGTATAACTACGTATCTATGGTGTAGTGGTTATCACGTCCGCCTAACACGCGGAAGGTCCCAGGTTCGAACCCTGGTAGATACATATTTTTTCCATCGTGATTTGCGGAAGGTCCCAGTTTCGAGCCCTGGTAGATATATATTTTGACCATCGTGATTGGGCACAATAAGCTAGGTCTCTTGGAAAACACATTTTAGCTACCTAACTATGTTGTAGTGGTTATCACGTCCGCTTGACACGCGGAATGTCCCAGGTTCGAGCCCTGGTAGATACGTGCTTTGTAAATCCTGATTAGGCATAAAAAAGCTAGGTCTCTTGGAAAACTCAATACTACTAAGTATCCATGGGATAGTGGTTATCACGTCCGGCTAACACGCGGAAGGTCCCAGGTTCGAGCCCTGGTTGATACATGTTTTGTCCATCGTGATTGGGAATAAAAATAAGCTAGATCTCTCGAAAACCCAGTATAACTACGTATCTATGGTGTAGTGGTTATCACGTCCGCCTAACACGCAGAATGTCCCAGGTTCGAGCCCTGGTAGATACATATTTTGTCCATCGTGATTTGCGGAAGGTCCCAGTTTCGAGCCCTGGTAGATACATATTTTGACCATCGTGATTGGGCACAATATGCTAGGTCTCTTGGAAAACTCATTATAACTACCTAACTATGGTGTAGTGGTTATCACGTCCGCTTGACACGCGGAATGTCCCAGGTTCGAGCCCTGGTAGATACATGCTTTGTAAATCCTGATTGGGCATAAAAAAGCTAGGTCTCTTGGAAAAGACAATATTACTAAGTATCTATGGGATAGAAGGTTATCACGTCCGGCTAACACGCGGAAGGTCCCAGGTTCAAGGCCCATAAGATATATGTTTTGACCATCGTGATTAGGCATAAAAATAAGCTAGGTCTCTTGGAAAACTCAGTTTTACTACGTATCTATAGTGTAGTGGTTATCACGTCCGCTTTACACGCGGAAGGTCCCAGGTTCGAGCCCTGGTAGATCCATGTTTTGTCCATCGTGATTGGGCATAAAAATAAGCTAGATCTCTCGGAAAACTCAGTATTACTACGTATCTACGGTGTAGTGGTTATAACGTCCGCTTGACACGTGGAATGTCCCAGGTTCGAGCCCGGGTGGATACATGTTTTGTCCATCGTGATTGGGCATAAAAAAGCTAGTTCTCTTGGAAATTTCAGCATTACTACGTATCTATGGTGTAGTGGTTATCACGTCCGGCTAACACGCGGACGGTCCAAGGTTCGAGGCCCATAAGACACATGTTTTTACCATCGTGATTAGGCTTAAAAATAAGCTAGTTCTCTTGGAAAACTCAGCTTTACTACGTATCCATATTGTAGTGGTTATCACGTCCGCTTTGAACGCGGAATGTCCCAGGTTCGAGCCCTGGTAGATACATATTTTGTCCATCGTGATTTGAGGAAGGTCCCAGATTCGAGCCCTGGTAGATACATGCTTTGTAAATCCTGATTGGGCATAAAAAAGCTAGGTCTCTTGGAAAACTCAATACTACTAAGTATCCATGGGATAGTGGTTATCACGTCCGGCTAACACGCGGAAGGTCCCAGGTTCGAGGCCCATAAGATACATGTTTTGACCATCGTGATTAGGCATAAAAATAAGCTAGGTCTCTTGGAAAACTCAGTTTTACTACGTATCTATAGTGTAGTGGTTATCACGTCCGCTTTACACGCGGAAGGTCCCAGGTCCCAGGTTCGAGCCCTGGTAGATACATGTTTTGTCCATCGTGATTGGGCATAAAAATAAGCTAGATCTCTCGGAAAACTCAGTATTCCTTCGTATCTATGGTGTAGTGGTTATCACGTCCGCCTAACACGCGGAAGGTCCCAGGTTCGAGCCCTGGTAGATACATATTTTTTCCATCGTGATTTGCGGAAGGTCCCAGTTTCGAGCCCTGGTAGATATATATTTTGACCATCGTGATTGGGCACAATAAGCTAGGTCTCTTTGAAAACACATTTTAGCTACCTAACTATGTTGTAGTGGTTATCACGTCCGCTTGACACGCGGAATGTCCCAGGTTCGAGCCCTGGTAGATACGTGTTTTGTAAATCCTGATTGGGCATAAAAAAGCTAGGTCTCTTGGAAAACTCAATTCTACTAAGTATCCATGGGATAGTGGTTATCACGTCCGGCTAACACGCGGAAGGTCCCAGGTTCGAGCCCTGGTTGATACATGTTTTGTCCATCGTGATTGGGAATAAAAATAAGCTAGATCTCTCGAAAACCCAGTATAACTACGTATCTATGGTGTAGTGGTTATCACGTCCGCCTAACACGCGGAAGGTCCCAGGTTCGAACCCTGGTAGATACATATTTTTTCCATCGTGATTTGCGGAAGGTCCCAGTTTCGAGCCCTGGTAGATATATATTTTGACCATCGTGATTGGGCACAATAAGCTAGGTCTCTTGGAAAACACATTTTAGCTACCTAACTATGTTGTAGTGGTTATCACGTCCGCTTGACACGCGGAATGTCCCAGGTTCGAGCCCTGGTAGATACGTGCTTTGTAAATCCTGATTAGGCATAAAAAAGCTAGGTCTCTTGGAAAACTCAATACTACTAAGTATCCATGGGATAGTGGTTATCACGTCCGGCTAACACGCGGAAGGTCCCAGGTTCGAGCCCTGGTTGATACATGTTTTGTCCATCGTGATTGGGAATAAAAATAAGCTAGATCTCTCGAAAACCCAGTATAACTACGTATCTATGGTGTAGTGGTTATCACGTCCGCCTAACACGCAGAATGTACCAGGTTCGAGCCCTGGTAGATACATATTTTGTCCATCGTGATTTGCGGAAGGTCCCAGTTTCGAGCCCTGGTAGATACATATTTTGACCATCGTGATTGGGCACAATAAGCTAGGTCTCTTGGAAAACTCATTATAACTATTTAACTATGGTGTAGTGGTTATCACGTCCGCTTGACACGCGGAATGTCCCAGGTTCGAGCCCTTGTAGATACATGCTTTGTAAATCCTGATTGGGCATAGAAAAGCTACTCTTGGAAAACTCAATATTACTAAGTATCTATGGGATAGTGGTTATCACGTCCGGCTAACACGCGGAAGGTCCCAGGTTCGAGGCCCAAACGGCTTCTTGTAAGATACATGTTTTGACCATCGTGATTAGGCATAAAAATAAGCTAGGTCTCTTGCAAAACTCAGTTTTACTACGTATCTATAGTGTAGTGGTTATCACGTACGCTTTACACGCGGAAGGTCCCAGGTTCGAGCCCTGGTAGATACATGTTTTGTCCATCGTGATTGGGCATAAAAATAAGCTAGATCTCTCGGAAAACTCAGTATTACTTCGTATCTATGGTGTAGTGGTTATCACGTCCGCCTAACACGCGGAAGGTCCCAGTTTCGAGCCCTGGTAGATATATATTTTGACCATCGTGATTGGGCACAATAAGCTAGGTCTCTTGGAAAACACATTTTAGCTACCTAACTATGTTGTAGTGGTTATCACGTCCGCTTGACACGCGGAATGTCCCAGGTTCGAGCCCTGGTCGATACGTGCTTTGTAAATCCTGATTGGGCATAAAAAAGCTAGGTCTCTTGGAAAACTCAATACTACTAAGTATCCATGGGATAGTGGTTATCACGTCCGGCTAACACGCGGAAGGTCCCAGGTTCGAGACCTGGTTGATACATGTTTTGTCCATCGTGATTGGGAATAAAAATAAGCTAGATCTCTCGAAAACCCAGTATAACTACGTATCTATGGTGTAGTGGTTATCACGTCCGCCTAACACGCGGAAGGTCCCAGGTTCGAACCCTGGTAGATACATATTTTTTCCATCGTGATTTGCGGAAGGTCCCAGTTTCGAGCCCTGGTAGATATATATTTTGACCATCGTGATTGGGCACAATAAGCTAGGTCTCTTGGAAAACACATTTTAGCTACCTAACTATGTTGTAGTGGTTATCACGTCCGCTTGACACGCGGAATGTCCCAGGTTCGAGCCCTGGTAGATACGTGCTTTGTAAATCCTGATTAGGCATAAAAAAGCTAGGTCTCTTGGAAAACTCAATACTACTAAGTATCCATGGGATAGTGGTTATCACGTCCGGCTAACACGCGGAAGGTCCCAGGTTCGAGCCCTGGTTGATACATGTTTTGTCCATCGTGATTGGGAATAAAAATAAGCTAGATCTCTCGAAAACCCAGTATAACTACGTATCTATGGTGTAGTGGTTATCACGTCCGCCTAACACGCAGAATGTCCCAGGTTCGAGCCCTGGTAGATACATATTTTGTCCATCGTGATTTGCGGAAGGTCCCAGTTTCGAGCCCTGGTAGATACATATTTTGACCATCGTGATTGGGCACAATAAGCTAGGTCTCTTGGAAAACACATTTTAGCTACCTAACTATGTTGTAGTGGTTATCACGTCCGCTTGACACGCGGAATGTCCCAGGTTCGAGCCCTGGTAGATATGTGCTTTGTAAATCCTGATTGGGCATAAAAAAGCTAGGTCTCTTGGAAAACTCAATACTACTAAGTATCCATGGGATAGTGGTTATCACGTCCGGCTAACACGCGGAAGGTCCCAGGTTCGAGCCCTGGTTGATACATGTTTTGTCCATCGTGATTGGGAATAAAAATAAGCTAGATCTCTCGAAAACCCAGTATGACTACGTATCTATGGTGTAGTGGTTATCAAGTCCGCCTAACACGCAGAATGTCCCAGGTTCGAGCCCTGGTAGATACATATTTTGTCCATCGTGATTTGCGGAAGGTCCCAGTTTCGAGCCCTGGTAGATACATATTTTGACCATCGTGATTGGGCACAAAAAGCTAGGTCTCTTGGAAAACTCATTATAACTATTTAACTATGGTGTAGTGGTTATCACGTCCGCTTGACACGCGGAATGTCCCAGGTTCGAGCCCTTGTAGATACATGCTTTGTAAATCCTGATTGGGCATAAAAAAGCTAGGTCTCTTGGAAAAGACAATATTACTAAGTATCTATGGGATAGTGGTTATCACGTCCGGCTAACACGCGGAAGGTCCCAGGTTCGAGGCTCATAAGATACATGTTTTGACCATCGTGATTAGGCATAAAAATAAGCTAGGTCTCTTGGAAAACTCAGTTTTACTACGTATCTATAGTGTAGTGGTTATCACGTCCGCTTGACACGCGGAATGTCCCAGGTTCGAGCCCGGGTGGATACATGTTTTGTCCATCGTGATTGGGCATAAAAAAGCTAGTTCTCTTGGAAATTTCAGCATTACTACGTATCTATGGTGTAGTGGTTATCACGTCCGGCTAACACGCGGAAGGTCCAAGGTTCGAGCCCGGGTGGATACATGTTTTGTCCATCGTGATTGGGCATAAAAAAGCTAGTTCTCTTGGAAATTTCAGCATTACTACGTATCTATGGTGTAGTGGTTATCACGTCCGGCTAACACGCGGAAGGTCCAAGGTTCGAGGCCCATAAGACACATGTTTTGACCATCGTGATTAGGCATAAAAATAAGCTAGTTCTCTTGGAAAACTCAGCTTTACTACGTATCCGTATTGTAGTGGTTATCACGTCCGCTTTGCACGCGGAATGTTCCAGGTTCGAGCCCTGGTAGATACATATTTTGTCCATCGTGATTTGAGGAAGGTCCCAGATTCGAGCCCTGGTAGATACATTTTATGACCATCGTGATTGGGCATAACAATAAGCTAGGTCTCTTGGAAAACTCATTATAACTACCTAACTATGGTGTAGTGGTTATCACGTCCGCTTGACACGCGGAAGGTCCCAGGTTCGAGCCCCTTTAGATACATGTTTTGACCATCGTGATTGGATATACTAGTTACCTACATCTCTTGGAAAACTCAGTATTACTTCGTATTCTAGGAGAGCGGTCGCTCTCTTAGATAAGACCTGATACTCCCTCTAATTCTAAAGGAGGGTTCTTTGATTGGCCGTAACTTTTTTCGTATTGTGTTTGCTGCTTTGAAATTTTGCCAGTGAACTAAAATTTGGGCCCTTCTTTTGTGGTTAAAATTTCAAACAGATCCAACTAATAGTTAATTCTATAAAGAAAAAAGTTGTTAAGGGTGGTTTTAGAATCCATAAAATAATTAAGACATTTTGTGAAAAATACTATATTCTTCCATAGAGATAACATGGGATTTTTCTGAAAAATGACCTTAATTGAGATCGTGTATAAAGAAAACTATTCATTCGTTACCTTTGGGAACCATCTTGAATGAAAGATAACGGTCCATAGATGTGCCTTCCCTTAGTTTCATTAAGATAAATTAAGTTTAAGTATTGATTTTTATCATTATTAACACATACTTTGACTTACGTTGTTTTGGGTATTGGAATTACGGCGTTTTACCACTGTTAGAGACACGCATTTTAGCCCTCATTTTTTATATTGGACTTACGGCGTTTGTGTCGTGATTCACGCCGTTAGCGGGATATTAAGCAAGAAAAACATGGCGTTTAAGCTCTCGGTTAAAATTAAAATTTTGGATTTGGAATTAAACTGGAGGCTAATAAGGTATGATTTTTATTGTTTTCACAACAAAAAACGTCAATGAAATTTACTAAAATTAATTTTAAATTTAAGAGCCAACAGAATATTTTATTATTGATCAATTTCGCTAAGCCTCGGTCAAGGTAGCGTTGCCGTTATGTTCATGTTATAGGAATAGGCTACATTAACTTCGGTTGAGAACTTGAGATAAAAGCCAGACATTACGAATACTGTTGGTATGTTCAAATTAATTATTAATCTTACTGGTAGATCAATGAATTACTACATTATTATCTGTGACAGCTAGGACACATCAATCAGCTGTAGGGATAAATTTTACACCTTGATGATGAAACCTCCGTTGGCTGAACGCTAGCGAACACTTTTCAAGGGAAATAATGAGAAACAGAACTGTATAAAGTCTTTCAATTAATAACATTTTATATTTGCATTATATAAATTTAAATTTCGTATTAAACGTGCAAAAGATTGCTGTTCATTGGTTCTCTAATATGTTTTCTTAATTTTCGACATACTAACGTAGCTTTTGTATTTTGAGGGCGTTTTTTTTAAAGGCGTTTATAACACGATGTATAGTTAAAATTAAATTTATTTTGGTTTATGCTTAAAGTGTAACACACTGTTCAGTGTTACAGTGGTTCTGCAACTAAGCCTTGAAAGTTTCTGAAGAAATGAAAGTGTTCGAGTGCTGTCAGAAGCGCCGGTGTGACGTCACCCATGCTGTTTTCCCATAAAGAAAAAACGGTAACGTCATGGCCGCCCATTGCTAAAGGCAGACTCGTGACGTTTAACCTTGGATCTGACGTCACAACTGACAGCACTATATATATATATAAATGTCACTATGTTGTAGCCGCAGCCGCTTAAAGGTAACCTACAACATGCCTTTGCGTGTGCTGAATAGAGCTGTAGGACAAAGCTATTTCCTCACGCACATTCTTTACCGGTAACCCGTGGTTTGGCAAAGTTTTAACGATATTATTTCCTCAAGTCCAACATATAGAAATCAAATTAATTTTCACGGTTTTTTGATACTATTGCAGGGCTCCCAGCGAACCTATAATACCTATAAATACCTATATTTCTGAAATTAACCTATAAAAACCTATAATTTGAATTTTTATCCTATAATACCTATATTTTTGGTATTTTGGTTAAAATTCCTTAAAGCTGCTGAATAAAAAATCCTCTACTCGAATTACTTGTTGAAATGAGGCGGTCAAGTGAAGTTTCGCCTCCTCCGTAAATGGGGTGTTATTACTTCTTTTTGATTCAAGGTTACGTCGTCTGCTTTAGCGCGGGTAGTGACGGAGGACTCGTAGTCTTGTCTCGTACTCGTACAGTATTAACGGAACGTTAACGCGAAGGAGGCGTGCGCGGTCGTTCGTTGGGCACGCTGTTTGTTAAGCCTAGGTTCTGTTTACCGAGGCTTGGACCGTAAGGTACGTGAATAATAATGACGAATTTTCGTGTTACTCTTTCGTTCTAGTTTCTGCATGTTTACATTAAACTTATTTAATTGATATAGCGTAATCATAACAAGATGCCTAAAAACAAGTCGAAATTTTGTGAATCTTGGCTTGAAAGGAAGATTGGAAATGAAACAATTGGCGAGTGGTGTAGCCGCAGCAAGGATTCAGATTATTGCGCCTATTGCAAAATATGTAAAATAGACTTCTCAATTATGAATCAGGGAGTCAATCAGCTCTATCAACATTCCTATGGGAAGAAACATATCAAAAAACTAGAAGAATTGAAAGGACTACAAAAAATTGAACTTTCAAGCGATAAAGGTCTGCCAAAAATGTCGTTAAACATTGTTAGTCGCAAAGATGAAGCTACAAAAGCCGAGATCCTTTGGGTGTTAAAAATAGTCGACCAAGACTGGTCATTTTCATCTTGTGATGGAATATCCCTTACAAAAATCTTCTTAAGAACTCTTAAGAAAATTCCTTGGGAAATTGCTTTGGAAATCCTTAAGGCGTTCTATTGGAAATTGGGGAATATTGGCCTCTTTTTCTTTGGAAATTACTTTGGAAACATCTTTGGAATTTTCTTGGGAAATATCTTTGGAATTTTCATGGGAAATATCTTTGGAATTTTCTTGAGAAATATCTTTGGAATTTTCTTGAGAAATATCTTTGGAATTTTCTTGGGAAATATCTTTGCAATTTTCATGGTAAATATCTTTGGAATTTTCTTGGGAAACCTCTTTGGAATTTCCTTGGGAAATGTCTTTGGAATTTCCTTGGGAAATGTCTTGGAATTTCCTTGGGAAATGTCTTTGGAATTTCTTTGGGAAATGTCTTAGGAATTTCCTTGGGAAATATCTTTGGAATTTCCTTGGGAAATATCTTTGGAATTTTCTTGAGAAATATCTTCGGAATTTACTTGGGAAATGTGTTGGGAATTTACTTGGGAAAGTCTTTGGAAATATCTATGTTATTTTCTTGGGGAACATATAGAGAAGGTTATGGGGTAAATTAATTTAGTCCCTAGAAACGAGGATAGCTCTCACATGCAGAACCATATCCCAATACTGGGAGTGCAGTTCTTATATGGTGAATTACACCCCTTACAGCGAGGGAAATTCTCGCATGCAGTGTGAAATTGCTTATAAAGTCAGACTTTTAAACATCCGTAAACGGCGGAAAGTTTAAACCTTGTGCAATTGTATAGGGTACTAAGTGGGTTTTGGAGGCTTTAATGGCCAAGCAGTAGATCCATACGTTGTTGTTAAATTTAATGATGTATATTCATTGAGAGTTTTTTGAGTACCAGAAACGCGTTTAACCTAATTATCTCTACAATATTTCTAAAAAAATATTTATTTTGGACTCTAATTACGCTCGAAATAAAGATAAAACATGCCATAAGAGAATTAAGCAACAATTCCGACTGCCAGCTTAGATTCCATGTAAATCTAAACAACGATTTTAATTACTCTTACTTTACTTTTAATCTATTTTATCCTTTAAATAAACACCTCACGGATTATTAAAGGCAAAAAAAAAAGAAAAAATATGTAAATATAACATTTCATTTCAGCACATGCTGAGCCTTAGCTACGGAACAAGCCTTCGTTAAACGTTTTTAATAGGGGTGTGCGAATACCACTTTTTGGGTATCGAACCGGTTATCGAATACCAAAAAATTTTCCTTATCAAATACCGAATCGAATAGTTTATTCCAAATCGAATACCGAATAGTTGGGCCTTGGTAATTTTTTTCCTTCCCGATTAATCGCGAATAGTTAAGCCTAGTAACCGCGAATATTTAACCCTAATATTCGCGAATACTAGGCCAACTATTCGCGGTTAATCGGGTAGTAACCCTAATATTCGCCAATAGTCAATACAAAGTAAGGAGAAGAACATTAGAAGCTCCTAAATTTCAAAATACCCCTCCTCATTGGTGGTCAAGTATTTCTTAAAATTTTCCTATGCACTTGCTGGTAGTTTTTCATGGGAGACAAATAAAATTGGATGAAATTTTTTTAAATAAGGTGGGTCTCTCTAGAGCCAAGGACCTAAATTTATGATAGTCGAACTTTAACCGAATAGTCAGTTCGGTATTCGATATTCGAATCGAATAGTGAAAATGGGCTTATCGAATACCGAATCGAATTATTCGGTTCGGTATTCGATCGAATTATTCAATTGAAACGGTTAACCGCACACCTCTAGTTTTTAAATTTTTTAACCATTAAGTTAAGGAAAACTTTAGCTAAACAATTTGGGTAAAAATATTTTGAGATAATTATACGTAAAGCATAATTGCAATATATCTGGCCCTTTGAAATTCATCTCTAAAATTCTTAACTAATTTCGTTGGAAAATAAACCCTAGACCTTCTTTGGAAATATATCTCTTGAATTCCAAACGAATTTCTTTGGAAAATAAACCCTAGATCTTCTTTGGAAATTTAGCTCTAGAGTTCCTAAAGAATTCCTTTAGAAAATAATCCCTAGACATTCTTAGGAAATTTATCTCTAAAATTCCTTAAGAATTTCTTTGGAAAAATAATCCCAAGACATTCTTAGGAAATTTATCTCTAGAATTACTTAGGAATTTCTTTAGAAAATAAACCTTATACATTCTTTGGAGATTTATCTTTAGAATTTCTAAAGCATTTCTTTAGAAAATAATCCCAAGACATTCTTAAGAAATATATCTCTAGAATTCCTAAAGATTTCTTTAGAAAATAATCCCAAGACATTCTTTGGAAATTTATCTCTAGAATTCCTAAAGAATTTCTTTAGAAAATAAACCTTATACATTCTTTGGAAATTTATCTTTAGAATTCCTAAATAATTTCTTTGGAAAATAAACCCAAGACATTCTTTGGAAATTTATCTTTAGAATTCCTAAAGAATGTCTTTGGAAAATAATCCCAAGACATTCTTTGGAAATTTATCTCAAGAATTCTTTAGGAAATTCCAAGGAAGTCTTTGGAAATAGTTTCTTTAGAAAATGATCCCAAGGGCTCCGTAGGGTTCCAAAGAAATTCCTTTAGAACTCTTAAGAAGATTTTTGTAAGGGTAGCACAATTATTCTCAACTATGTTTAACTCAGTACCAGAAGGATTTAGCCTCAGTTCTTCCAAAGTTAGCTATCTTATTACTGACGCTATCGGACCATACTTCCATAAAAATATGACTAAGGATGTCAACGATTCGCCTAAAAGGTTTTTTACACTTCATTATGATGAAACAACAAATTCCCAAAACAATAAGGAATTAATGATTGACTTAAGGTACTGGTCTTCCCTAGAAAACGAGGTTTCCCTGCGCCATTTACAAACGTTCTTCATGGGTCACGCTAAAGGTGTAGATTTGGCGGGAAAAATTATGGAATGTATAGATTCCAATGATTTGCAGATCAGAAATTTGCTAGCCCTCGGAAGTGACGGACCGAACGTGAATAAAACTGTTTGGAGGATTGTAAATGGCAAAGTGTTGGAAAGTAGGAGTTCTAAAATTGGATTATTGGATATTGGAAGTTGCAGCCTCCACACTCTTAGTAATGCGTTAAACAAAGGGTTGGATGAACATGGAAGAAGTGTGTCAGATTTGGCAATATCTATATTTTATTGGTTTTCTCAATCTTCTGCCAGAGAAGAGGACTTTAGAACCTGCCAAGAACGCGTCTCTGTACCATTACACAAGTTTATCAGACATGTTGAGACGAGATGGTTAACGCTTCAACCAGCAGCAGAGAGACTGTATGAACACTTTCCGGCTTTACAGGAATATTTTCTGAAATTCCTATTAAAACCAGAACACAAATTAAGCGAAAACCAGAAGTATTTAAAGATCTGTTCCCAACTGAAGAAGCCCACTATGAAAGCCGAAATTTGCTTTGTCATCTCTGCTTGCGAATTGTTTACACGCCCATTGCTAATTTTCCAAAAAAAGGAACCAGTAGTTCACCTTTTGTACGAGGAGTTAAGGGATCTGATAATTGTAATATTGACCAGATTCATCAAAACTTCCGTAATTGAGAAAAGCAAAAATGCTCTCCACAAAATTAGCTTAACAGATGATCAAACAATTTTTTTACCAACACCTGAAATCGGACCAAAGGCAACTCAACACCTTGAAAAGGTAAAAGATGGTGAAAGAAAGCTATTTCTGATCTAATCCAAAAAATGTTATTTGAAAATGTCTGACTACCTGATAAAAAACGGTATGTTATCGATTGGGCGTGTTATCAAAACAGCATTGTCCAAAACGGCTTTTTCATAAACGCGTTTGCCATTATAGCCATTTCTCGTTTTAGCGCATTTTGATTACAGCGTTTATATCTTGAGCGTACGAAAGTACGCCTTTTCCAAAATATTATTGTTTATCTTCATTAACATCCCAAAATAATATGCCTTTTACAAAAAATTATATTTTATATTTACTTCCGATATAACATTACTCCTTTTTGCATAATATTGTTCTTTGTTCTATATACTTAATATAATAGAGATTTCCCTCCCTAGCAATCACAGTTTGGGCGGAAACAGCAACCGCTGTTTTGGGAAATAGCGCTGTATTGAGAAACGCGGAAACAGCAATCGCGGTTTTGCTTCCACGCGGTTTTGCAAACCGCTGTTTTAGGAACCGCTTTATTCCAAAACGCTCTTTCGAAAACCGCTCAACTACCCGTGAACCATAAAAAACACGCCAATTTCAAAAGCGATTCTTCGAAATTTAAGATTTTTGAAACCAACCGAAATAAATAATCCCGTAAGCCTTGAGAGATGCCAAAAAATGGCTCAAGCCTTGCCATTTGAAGCAGATGTGAAATTCGCCTCTAATCTAGCTGACGAGTGGAAAATGCTTCAATTAGAGAAAATAAAAGTTTACGAATCTCAAAGAGTCGATCATTTCTGGCGAGAAGTGGGAAAAATTGAATCAAGCATGGGACACAAAAAATATCTTAACATAATGAAAGTAGTTCAAGCTTCATTATGTATTCCACACGGAAATTCAGATGTTGAAAGGGGATTTTCGGAATCTCAAAGATGTCTCACTGCGGATAGAACAAATATGTCTTTGGCGACCATAAGCGTGAAGAGGAACGCTTGTCTCACGATTAAGGATGGTATACGGCCATACAGAAGAGCGCTACACCTTTACCCCGTTACGAAAGAATTGATAATGAGTGCTAGAATTGCCCATTCCACATATCAAGATAGGCTCGAAAAACAAAAACAGGAAGAAGAAAATAGAAAAAGAAAAATCGCTGAGGAAGAAAAAGAAGCAAATAAACAGCAACTGAGCGAAAAGCAGTTACAAAAGAAGAAATTACAGATTTGGTTTCAAAAGTAAACAGTCTTAAGGAATCCAAGGTTAAAGAAGAAGAAGTTAGCGATGGTCTGTTTAATGAAGCCAATGCTAAGCTTAAAAATGCTATAAAAATGAAAGATATGACCGCAATCAAAGTAGCCCAAGCCATTTGGAAACGTGTGGATCACAACGTGCCAAGGAAAAAGAAATTTCTAAAGAAATAAAGGTTGAAGAGAAGAAACTCGAAAAACGTCAACTCTCTGTTATTGATTATTTCAATTCTGCCAAGAAGCAAAAAATGTGATAATTATCCCTTCCTAATATGTGATATTTTAAGTGGTATGTAGTCAGGTTTTAACTCCATAAAAAATTAAAGTGCAAAGTATTCACTAGTCCAACGTTCCTGACTTAGAATAATAGTTCCTATTATTTTTACTTATACTAAAATGTTCTGGCAAAAAGTCACAGAATTGTAAAGCATTAAGAAATGATACAAAATAAATATTTAACTAAGATGGATATGACTCATATTATTTATAAATCCCATATTTCCGTGTTTTAACTATATACATTAATAATTTTGAACCTATAAAACACCTATAAATTTATAATTTTGAACCTATAAAAAACCTATAAATTTACAATTTTGAACCTATAATACCTATATTTTTTTGGGGTTATTGGCTGGGAGCCCTGCTATTGCTTTACATAACCGAAAAGAGATTGGCAAAAACTTCTTAATTTCAAAAAAAATAAGAACAACAAAAACGACACGACTGGAAAGTGTTGGCCTGTTTGGTGTCGAAAGTGAAGTTTGTGATGAACGCAAGGCTTAAGGTCATGTAAGAGAAGTTTCAATGGAAATTTATGGGGAAATGGCAGATTACGGATTCTACGGAAAGTACTGATGTAAACCCAGCTTTTATTATTGCAATAACATTCAAATAAAGGCGGGATGAATTAAAGGTTCGCTTTCAATTTTAAATTTTGTTTATTTTAAACATGGAACAAAAGAAAACGCTGGAAAAATTATTTTAAATCATAAAAAAAATGTTTATACAATTTAGAAAAAAAATAAAAAAACTTATAATGTATATACAATTTAATTAAAAATTCGGCTTTTCCAGAACCTATACGTGAAACATAATCTCAACATTTTTTCATTCAAGGAAAAAATTTACTGTGACTTACACTTATTAGTTTTTTTCGGTGTCCTCCTCCATTTTTTTTCTTCTTCCTGAATTTTTTTATTTTCCTCTTCCATTTTTTTTTCTTTCTCCTCTTTTTCTTCCTTTTCTTCGTCTAATATTTGATAGATATAAAATTAATTGACATTAACTAAGAATATTGTCCTACTGTTCTGCTATATAAGCTTGACAAAAGAACACTATTCCATAGCGCTATCAGTGTTGCCACAAGTCAGCAAAATTCTGGGAAAGTTCCAATTAAAAAAAGCTAAGGAAAAGTCACGGAATTTCAAGAATTTGAATATAATCTTGGAGAGTTAAGAGATGACGTTTGAAGAGACACGAAAATTGCAGAGCTCGCATCACTTCCTCTAAAATGTTTCACACTAAACCAGGAGAAAATTTATTTCTGCTTAAACGCAATTGTTTATTAATATCACAAATGCTTATACTTAAACCAATAAAAATAACAATTGTAATTGTTGGGAAAGACGCGAAATAGTAAAAGATAAGTGTAGTGCCTAGAAACGCAAGAAAATAATATAGCAAAATGTCGAAAAATAGTATAATGCATTCAGGCAATTTGAATTTGAAAATTTATGGCAACGCCTTCCATAAATTGTTTTAAATTATAACTCATAATTAAGGATGTTTTTGTTCAATAGAAGACCCAGGTAAATTTATAAAATTATTTTCTTGTCCTACCTTCCTTTTTTGTGCAATTTTTGGCAATATGCCCTGGTTTTTTGCAGTTGTAGCAAATCCTTTTTCCACCTCTACGCCCACCGCCTCCCCTACCTCCACGTCCTCCTCCACCACCCCGTCCTCCTCCACGTCCCCCTCTTCCTCCTCCACGTCCCCCTCTTCCTCCACGTCCTCCTCCTCCACCATAAAAACTAACATGGCATCCCTTGTTAAAGTGGTTAACCACGTTTTCCATTTTCTAAGCCTTAATCAATTATATAATAACGTCTTGGTTTGGACCAAGGCCGAAAAAACAAACGATATGTGTGAGGTTTATCAATTGACTGAAGTTCAGATATTGAAATTATTTTCTAGTTATTTTTATCCACTCAATCCTTAATCAATATTTAATTCAATCAACTGATTTTACTGTTAATCGATCTAGTCCCTCTAAATTAATTGAAAAAATTACATATCTACGCTTTTTCAAGAACAATTACATTTTCCGAAAACATTTTATCATGAAATTAATTGTTCTTGAAAAAGCGTAGATATGTAATTTTTTCAATTAATTTAGAGGTACTAAATCGATTAACAGTAAAATCAGTTGATTGAATTAAATATTGATTAAGGATTGAGTGTATAAAAATAACTAGAAAATAATTTCAATATCTGAACTTCAGTCAATTGATAAACCTCACACATATCGTTTGTTTTTTCGGCCTTGGTCCAAACCAAGACGTTTTTATATAATAACTGTCACTTCAGTCTTAATGTAATTAAATTTTGAATAATTATGTTTGCTTTACCGTCATACACTTGCACTCTAAAATATAATGGTGCATTCAAACACCATATATGCTGTTTTTTCCAGTGCCAAAAAAAGACATCATTTAGGGTGTACTTTAACCCCATTTCTATGATCAATTCACGCCATTTTCTAATATTATTTGGAAGTATTAAGGAAATATTAGGCATTTAAGCACCATTTACAGTGGCTTTTAACATCTTTTTTTTGACAATCTGTTGAAATTCTAATATTACTTAGTTTAATGGTTTTAAAAATAGGGAAAAAGTATGCTACCTATGTCACATTATTAAACCAAGTGAAGTGAAATAATTGTTAAATATTTATTATAACCACTACACCACAGACACGTGGTAAGTCTAAGTTTTCCAACAGATCTAACTAATTATTATGTCCAATCACGATGGTTAAAACATGTATCTACCTGGGCTCGAACCTGGGACTTTCCGTGTGTGAAGCGGACGTGATAACCACTACACCATAGATACGTGGTAATACTGAGTTTTCCAAGAGATCTAGCTAATTCTTATGTCCAATCACGAAGGTCAATACATGGATCTACCAGTGCTCGAACCTGGGACCTTCCGCGTGTGAAGCGGACGTGATAACCACCACACTACAGATACGTAATAACACTGAGTTTTCCAAGAGATCTAGCTAATTATTGTCCAATCACGATGGTCAAAGCCGTACTTCTGTAATTAACTAAAAATAACATACTTAGACTTAATTGTTTTGATCAAACTGGCTGATAGCACACCCTGAATACTTAATTGTTAATTTAAGATAATTCCGAAAAGTATCTTCGCTGTAGTTTTTAAGTTATCGGTGGGGAAAAATCACGAAAAACCCATATTAATCTCCATAGGAAATTAGCAAAAGCGGGTGAATATTACTTTAACGTTACAAAACGGTATCAAGTCATATCTACAAGGGCCTACCGGCCCTGTAGAATAAACGATAAATTATTTATTTTAAACAACATAAAAATATCATTATTTTCCATATATTTTTAAACTTGGCAACCAAATTAAGTGTTCCAAATTCTAATTTTACGCCAAAGCTTAAAAAAATAGCAAATTATGACATATTTAATTATTATATTTAAGAACTTACTTTCAGTTGAACAATTCACGACTTATAGGTTTGCAAATTAGGCCTAAAATGACCTTAAGCTATTGGCTATCGCCAATGAGATCCTATTGGCTATCGGGAAAAAGTGACGCGCCACCTAGCGGTAATTTTGGTAACTGTTCTAACGGAGTAAGTTTTCCTCCCTGGAGTCCCTGGCGAGGCTTAAGTTATCGTAGGAGGATCATAACAACATGGCGCCTAGCAAAAAGTATTACAGTGTCCCACAATGTAATTCTAGATTAAAACTAAATATCCCTGGGTTAAGTATGCATAGTTTTCCAAAGGAAATCAAGTTGCGTAAAGAATCCTAAAGATTGGAAAAGATATTTCAAATCACATGGTTGTATGCAGTTTACATTTCAAGAAGACAGATTACTTTTTTCCTAGTATGTTCTTTTTTTAAGTATTAAGAATTTAAGACCAGTATTTAATGTACTTGTATTTCAGATATACCGACAGGGAAAAAAAATAAAACTTGGAACTTCCCCTTCACAATGTTTGCCTATATTGACCGAGGACAAAATTATTTCGGAAGATACCTGCGGAAAAGTTAATGACAGGAAGAAAAGAGCTGATAATTGACATAGAAACTTTAAAAGTGATGCAGAACCTTCAACTTATAGCCAGTCGAGTTTAGAAAGAGAAATAGAAGATGCCCCAGGATTCACTGACAAACAAGCAAATATTGAATTTGGTTTGAATGCTCCCGAAACTGAGGTCCCTCAGCTCTTACATCAAGAGAGAAGAGATGTTTCATTGCAACTAAACACTTACTTTTCTGAAACCTTTAGTATTGTGAATTCAGTTAAAATTGAGAAGGATTTAAGCCGCATGACCGGTATATCCAATTTCAAATTATTTTATGCCATTATGGAATCCATGACGATTGAATAAATTTTAAAGCACAGATACCAATAGAAAGACTTTTTCTTCTCGTTTTAATGAAAATTAAACTAAACTCGTCGTACGTGGTTCTTTCTACTATGTTTAATATGTCTGATACCAGTTGCCGCAGATACTTCAAACAAACAGTGTTTATTATCGTGGATGTTTTTAAATACACAATCAAATGGCCCTCAAAGGAAGAAATCATTAATAGCATGCCCCAATGTTTTAAAGGCTTTGAAAAAACTGTGGTGGTATTGGATTGTACTGAAATTCAAATAGAGAAACCTAAATGCCTTAAAAGTAGAATCTTGTCTTATTATAAAGGTAATCACATTGTTAAAGTTTTGGTCGGCGTTTCTCCTGCTGGTTCGATTATATTTTTGAGTAGAGCTTATGGACGAAGAGCGTCTGACAAATTTATCACTTTACACAGTAAAGTGTTGGACAAATTAACACCTAATGTTGACGCATGCATGGTAGATAAAGGATTGAGAATAGAGACCGAATGTTTAGAGAGAGGAATTGAAATTTTTATCGCGCCATTTCTGAAAAAAAAAAAATTAACAGTTTAGAGGAACAAAATCCCTCAAAAACTTGAAATTAGCAAAAGCAAGAATGCATGTAGAGAGAGCGATACAAAGATTGAAACTTTTTTCAATCTTTAATGAAAAAATGGATTGCGAGATGACATCTCTCATCATTAACCCCATGTTTTTGATTGCAGCTGGTATTGTAAACTTGTCATCACCAATATTTGATGAAGTTAGATTTTAATAAAATGGACATTTGGTTTTTAAAAAATTATTTTAATTGTGACTCAGTTTTACAATTGTATCCCACTAATTTTGGCAACAAGAAAATAAAATAAAAGTGTTGTAACTTTTTAACCAATACAAAAAAATTAGTCTTTTTTTACAACTGTGACTCTTATGTCGTTGTTGAATTTTTTTCCTTTAAGTGATAAAGCGACATTGTTCAAAATTTAAAAATGCCATTCCCCAACAGAATCTGTCCGTTATATTTATGTTTCTTCCAGAGCTGTGCTAATTAATTAGTTAGCTAATTAAATTTCTAATTAATTAGCAACATTTACTAATTGAAAATGGTAATTGAATTTTAATTACCTTAGTGCTAATTGAGAAGTAATTCTAATTAATTAGTATGAATCGGATAGGTAATTATCTAATTAAAATCTAATTAGATTTAGGTTTAACTAATTAGCCAATTGGATTTTCAATTAATCTTTTACGCCAATTTATTGTAAAAAATCGAGGAATTAATTCTTGATTCATCTATTTCAATATGAAAAAGCCTTATTATATCAATGAGGAAATCTTAGTGCAACTCTAAATTTTTCAGCTCCTCAAATATGAGAGAATACTAGTACTAGTAGAAAATTTCGTAGTTCGCAACTGCCCCATTTCGAAATTTCGACTGATTTACCTATTCGAATTAATAGCAGTGCGCATGTATTTACTACTCAGGAGTCCATTATAGGAACTGTGGCAAGAAAATGAAGAAATGAGACAAATTTTAACATGACGGAAGGCTCGAGGCTTGCCTCATTTTTCGAGAATAATTCATGGCTTCCGTACCTGTTTTTCAATGGCATAAAACCATTAAACTTTGCATTACCACAGTACTAAATCGATGGGCACTTTTAAACTTTTATGTTTACTTATGGTTTCTTTTTTACCTTAATTAGAAAATAGTAATTCTAAATAATTAGCTTGATAAATAAATGTCTAATTTCTAATTGAATTGAATTAGTTTCTATGTCTAATTGCTAATTGGCTAATTAATTTCATCATAAATATTTCCCTAATTGCTAATTGGCTAATTAATTAGTTTATAAATATTTCCCTAATTGCTTATTGACTAATTAATTAGTTCATAAATATTTCCCTAATTGCTTATTGGCTAAAAATTAGTTCATAAATATTTCCCTAATTGCTTATTGGCTAATTAATTAGTTCATAAATATTTCCCTAATTGCTTATTGGCTAATTAATTAGTTCATAATATTTCCCTAATTACTAATTCTAATTTAATCAGTTTTCAGCTAATTAGCACAGCTCTGGACTTTCTTCTCCAAAACATTCTTCTTCTCCTTCCACTTTTTGATTAAGTCAACAATTGACAGGGTGGCTCGTTTAGTGGGACACCTTATTTCCTATAACAATGCAGTGCTCGTATATATTGAGTAGCACATCGAGGCAGAGAATCTTTCCCATCTCTACAACATCCACTTCTGATCTTTTTCTTCTTTCGCTTGCTTAATTATTTTTGAGTGTAGATCCTTGGCAATTTCTTTAAAACGGCAAAACTACTCACTGTTCACTTTGAGTTTACATTCTTGGCCCAAAGAAGTTGCGCTTACATCCTCAAGAGACTCAAGCAGTAAAACAACCAAACAGTGTTTTCATTTTCCCCTTTATCTTTACCTTTCAATTGAGTGATTATTTGATGAGGCTCAGCCCCTTGAAGATCGCTAGTTTTACTTAAGCAAAGCTCTACGATTGTTAAGCCTCGGTCGTCTCTACTTTGTTACCTTTGTATGCCGTATAATATGACGTGCTTGTACTTGTATACCTGTTCTACTTCTATTAGACATCGTTTTTGGTCTCCTTAGTTGTAATCCGCGTACTTATATTCCAAACAAAGTTACCTTTAGCTTGTTACATTTAAAATTCTTAATTCTTAGGTAAACACATCGTGCCCCGTTGAAGCGGTCATTTTGAAAACACTGCAGCGCCAGCGCCCCTATATTCAGTGGCGATAGCCAATTAGTTCAGTTCAGTTTTTCCCCATTCGAAACCAATCCAAGTCAGAAAAACCAACCAAATACTGCAGAAAAATTTACGAGAAAAAACGCAGACAAGATTGGGCCGGATTCACGTGGACACGTGGTTCACCCATCTTTAAGCCTATTTTTGTGCTGTACGTTTTGTCAAGGGGTTTGCGTTGTTAAAAGGCAATCCCATAGTAAGTTTAAATAATCTTCTTTAAACTTTAAAAACGTATTTAGGATTTTATTATCCTTTTTGGTACATAAATAGTACTAATTACTTTGACTCAAGTGTTATTCTTTCATTTGAGTTATTCATTCGAGTGTTTATCATGGCACTCGAGTGTATTGTATTTAACAAGTTTTTTATGTATATGTAATACATTGTATTACGATATTAAAACCTAATTTTTTATGTTTTTTAGTACAACATCTAAATCTGAGTGTACTTTGGATTCACAGTTCTGGGTGTGTAGCAAATACCCATTTATTTTCAATCTTTTGCAGGTACAAACTGTTCTGCGTGAACCAATTAATTGGATATCTTTGTGATTCCAAAGTGTTCTGCGTGAACCAATTAATTGGATATCTTTGTGATTCCAAAGTGTTCTGCGTGAACCAATTAATTGGATATCTTTGTGATTCCAAAGTGTTCTACGTGAACCAATTAATTGGATATCTTTGTGATTCCAAAGAGTTCTGTGCGGACCACTATATTGGATATCTTTACGATTCCAAATTCTACTGTGTGAACCATCTAATTGGATTCAATATTTAAAATGGTTTCTCGACAAAGAGTTAAGAAACAAAAAAGACGTCAACACTTTTTGAAATTGCAAGTTGCTTTGAAAAAAAACAAGTTAAACAACTTGTGAATATGAATTACTACTTGAAAAGCAAGGAGTATCATCAGAAAAGAAATTCAAAAAACAATGTGACGCGCAAATCTCCGATTGAGAGAGCAAAGAAAAATAAGAGAACTTTGCCCCCAGGTGGCGTCACTAATGTTCTGGTAAAAAAGAAAAAGCCCAATAAGAAACCTTTTCCGCTGGGTAAAAAGGGTTTCCCAATAAAAACCCCCAATAAAGGAATTTTTAAAACAAGAAACAAAAAAATCATAGCTGAAAGTTTCAAACGATTTTTAGTGACAAGGCTCACTGAAAGATTATCTGCGACAAAATCTTTGGACAGTTTGACTAGAGAGGGGAATTCAAAGTTACTCTCTCGAAACCTAAAATGCCAATTGTTAGCGGGTAAAATTTTACAATTGAAAAGGCAATTATATTCGGCATACAATTACCATGTAATGGAAAAGTTATCCAACTTGATGCTGATGGGCATGTTCGTAAAGTGCTGAGAGACTGTGTTATCAATGGCAATAAAGAATTGTTCGTTGACGAAACGGGCAATTTCGTTGACATTAATAATAACAACAAAGCTGATGATGTTGAGAGAGTCTTTCAAGTAAATGATTCGGGAGTGGTTACGAACCTTTTCAACATTGTTGAAACTGAGGAGAAGAATCCGAAAAGAAATTTCGTGGTCAATGAAAGTGGTCTTATTGAAACTAAACCCAAAACCGTTTATTGGGAATGCAGTGATATATGTAATGTTCGAACTAGAGCCATTGCGAAAGTGCTAACTTTCATAAACACGGTTGCAAATGCGAATGAAAAATCACTGACTAAAATTTTTGAGTCAGATTTGGACGTTTGCGATTTAAGAAATAAATATTGGTCTAAATCCAACGTGTCTACTCTAACACCAGATGGTGCTGAGATCGTGGTGAGAATAATGCCATTCCTGGGACACATGGCTTATTGCGCTGATAGTCAAGACTGTCAAAGCCATTTACGTCCTTTTGCTAAACTGGCTCCTCATTATTCGGGAATTAGAACAATTTTGAATAATATTTATCACGTGAAGGCGTTGCTTAACGCGTTAACAAAGATTTCGAATGAAATTGAAAGTGGTGATTATGATTCTCTCACCAAAATCATGGGGGAATTGAGAAAAATCCTTGCCGCACGAGGAAAAATGTAAATAACGAGCAAAACAACGCGTCCACAGGGAGCGAAAACGCTCCAAGACCGAGTCTTGATGAAAGCGAAATCTTGAATCTTTACGAAACTCAATTCGTTCGAGCGGCGTTAAATAATAACGAATTTCATGACACTCCCTGTGACTGCTGCCAAAGATTGTTGAAAAAGTCTGATTTAAGAGCATAGAAAAAATGGTAGAGAGTGCTGTTTTCGATAACGAGGCCTATCTGATATTAAGAGCTGGATGGATAATGAACAATTCAGAAACTAGAGAGGCAGACAAGCTTCTATGCCTTACTGCTCTACGGATTTACGAAAGGGAAAAAATCCCATCAGATGCTTCCTGAACAACTTGTTGGTTGACAGTCCTCCGCCAGAGGACTGTCACTGATTTAAACATGTTTGAGAAAGTTTTAATTCAGCTTGTGAAGCCCTTCCATACTGTGGTGCGGTTAGGTACTAAAACCAATTCCAACATGCAGTTCGGTACGGTTAAAGCTTTAAAGGGAAGAGTAATTTATCTTCCAATACCCGTGGAGAGTAATTTGAAGATGATTCCCAAGACATTGCCCAAAATCACGAACTGCATATCTTGGTTAATGGCGTTCCCACTGCGGACAAAAAGGTTTGGCAACAGGTTGTTTGCCTCGAAAAAGTGTTGAAAGCGTTCACTGTGCTGAAAAATATTAATCCTTTGTATAAAGACATTGATATTTCGGCAATAAACGAGGAATATATTTGTGGAACGCAAGAAATTGATGGAAATGAAAATTCATTGACTCCCCATGAATTACTGAGCGTAACAGATCCACTTGCGTTGATTAACGATGGATCTGATGCGGTGACACGCGCTTCCGCTGCGCTTCCAACAGAAGGGCCAGCGGATAGTCCTCACGACGTCCAACGTGTTCAAAACGCTTCGAACATGCAGGAGCTGGATAAAATCAGTCTAGCCTTGTACCAGGCAACGTCTACAAAATTTTAACACAGCCCGAGGCTTTGTTGCGAAAACTTTCTGAGGGTGAAGCCAATGATCTGTACGATCACTAATCTATTCATCCGGTGAACGTCCAACCACCGAAAGATTTATTGACCGCTTACCAAATGAAGCGCGTCGAAGCCGAGCCAGTTAGCACTTCGGACAAAAACTTGGAATACTTGAGCTTCGTTCATTTGTTCCCTAGGGTCGCTACGGCAAGCACGATGATAGACCATTTGGAAATTAACTGAAACAGAGTATCGTTTATCTCGTCTTTTGAACAAAAGTCCAATTTTTAGAAGAGATTACGCCTATGTTTCATTCTTATCAGAATGCGAAATGAAGGCGATCTCTAGCAGTTTGAACTACGTTCTTCGTGTTAAAAAACCCATAGCAATTGCGGTTGAAAACTTGCTCGTCGCGTTGAATCCGGCGATAAGAACTTGAGAGTAATTTAGCCACTTTCTTGGTCATATTCGAGGAACTAAGGACTACTGGTACAGGGTCCTTAGGTGCGTTTTGGCGATGATACGGGAATTTGGTCCTCCCACGTGGCTCTTGACTTTTAATCCGGCCGAATACGATGATTTGGAACTGCACGATCACTTGAGAAAAATTAATTCAGACGTTCCAGGAGTAGAATCGATGACGGTGGCTGAATTGTTGAATTTCGACCCACTTAGCGTCAATTTGCACTTTCACAACAAAGTTCGTACGCTGCTAAACAACTTTGTTTTGTGTAAGCAAAATCCAGTTCTTGGCATGATAGAACATCATTTTGGCGGGTTGAATACCAATCACGAGGTTTACCTCACTACCACATGCTATTGTGGGCCAAGGACGCTCCAAAGATCGGAACTTCTTCGACCGAGACTATTTTGGATTACGTGCAAAAACACGTCACGTGTTCNCGTTCAAAAACACGTCACGTGTTGGATCCGACGCATTCGGTGAGTCCGGAGCTGCACCGGCTGGTAAAAATTTCAAACTCACAAATGCACCTCCAGTTGTGTATAAGAAGGTGAAAAATTCTAAAAAGGGATCAAAAGTGTGTCGTTACGGTTTCCCTCGAAACGTAACAAACGTTGCCGCTATGAATTCCGTCAGATCAGTTACTCGTCATCGTAAGATGAAAAAGTCGCAGAAACGACTGTACGACTTGCCGAGAAAACAGCACGAAGAGTTAATAAATGATTATAATCCCACGCTTCTTTTGGCTTCCAAAGCCAATATGGATTTGCATTTGTCGCTGACAAATCGGAAATTGTGGCAAACTATGTCACTGCGTACGTGACAAAGGGAGACCGAGCTGAATGGACCAAACTTTGCCGAGTTAGGGAATGAAAGTTTGTCCAAAAATTATTTGCCTATAGATTGAAATCTTTGACGTGCAAGCAAATAGGAATTTATGAAGCTCTTGATATGATGCTTGCCAAGATCTTTACAACAAGTCCGACAGCACTAAATTTATAAACACTAACTTGAAAGAAAACCGATCGAGAATTTTGAAAGGTTACAAGGAACTCGCTCGTTTGAGGGAAACTGACCCCGAAAGCAAGGACACTTGCCAAAAAGGGTTCGTCGACGACAAGTATCCGAATCGTCCTGACAGCTTGGAAAATCTTAGTTTGCGGGAATTTGGTCAGTTTTACGATTACGCGAAGCACTCTGAAGGTGTCGAGAAAAATGCGAATGTAATCGAGTTGAAAAACAATCTGGGTTTCATGAGAAAGAGAATTAAGCCCTACATAGTGGAGCACTACATTCACGACCCGATAGAGGAGAAAGAAAGTATTGTCACGCTCTACTGATCCTCTTCAAACCTTGGCGTGACGAAATTGAACTATTAGGCGAGTTTGAAACTTACGCGCGGATGCTTTCGAAAACTCGCTTTCGGTGTTAAAAGATATGAGAGAATATCACGAGAAACTCTCGGTTTCCAAAGAAGTTGAAAAGAAACGCGAGGCTTCTAAAAAGGCGAAAGGGCCAGAAACCGTAATTTCGGAAGCAGAAAGTGACGACGATGAAAATGCGTTGCAAGGGAAGGAAATTGTTATTGAAGTTGAGAATGCGATGGCTGATGTAGAAGCTGCCATGGAAATGAATTTCGAGACTGATGTTGACAATGTGGCGTTACTAAACTCGGATCAAAAGAGAATTTATGATCACATAATGGATCACTTCTCCCAAGAGGGAGAAAAATCTGGAAACAAGTGCCTTTTTGTGTCGGGACCTGGTGGCACTGGCAAATCGTTTCTTATCGACACTCTCGCCAACGCCGTAAGGCGACGCTTCCAAAATCCTGCTAGCGTGGCAATTGCCGCGCCAACGGGTTTGGCAGCGTTGAATGTTAATGGCGTAACATTACACAGATTACTAATGTTGCCCGTAGATCATGGGCGTATTGCCGAATACCATTCCCTAAGTTCTGACAATATGCATTATGAAAGAAACTTTGGGAAATTTAAAACTGTTAATTATTGATGAAATTTCCATGGTCTCGTCGGTGTTACTGACTCATGTTCACTTGAGGCTAAACGAATTTTGGGAAATGAACCAATCGTTTGGTGAGGTTGTTTTTATCCTTGTTTTGGGAGACTTTTTCCAATTGCCTCCGGTTCAAGGAGATCCCGCGTTCATCAAAATCACTTCCGAAGAAGCCAGACTTAGATTCAATTGCATCGGAGGAAGTGATCTTTGGAAGTTTTTAAAATACGATGAACTAACGCAAAATGTTAGACAAGCCAACGACCAAAGTTACAGCGACATTCTAAGCAGAGTTAGAATTGGAAATATTTCCGAAGCTGATGTTGCAACCTTAAAAAGTAGATTGGTTGCTGACGGACAACATCGAGGTGGCTATGGACCTTTTCATAAAGCTGTCCAATGAAGGGTTTCACCCAATTTGTTTGATGCCTAAATTAGCCATACGCGAAAAATTCAACTGTGAAATGCTGCGAAAAAACGGCGAGAAAGTTGAAGTCATTCCTTGCCAGGATAGACTCGCTGACTACGGCAAAAAAATGAATAAAAACATTCTCAGGAGACTGCAAAGGCTAGAAAACGAACCGTCCAAAACGGGTGGTTTGGAGAGCAAATTATTTCTGTGCGTTGGCTGCCACATAATGGTCAGAAGGAATATCAGTTTTGAAGAAGGCGTTGTAAATGGTACGATGGGTTTCGTAACTGGATTCAAGAAGGACGAACAAGGAAACGATATTGGTATTTTTCTCAGAGTAGATCGCGAACCGGATAACGACGACGATAACTCTGACTTTTTAGTTGAGAAATTTGCGTAAAATTTTTGCTCATGGCAAACATTTACGTTAAGCGCTCGCAGTTTCCCGTCATCCTGGCGTACGCTATTACGATACAAAAGCCAAAGAATGAGTTTAAAATGCGCCATTATGGATTTGGGTCCGAATTTATTTGGAACGGGCATGGCGTACGTCGCTTTATCGAGAGTGACGTCCTTAGCCGGACTCCATCTATTACAGTTCGATCCGACTAAAATTAAGGCGGATGGACGAGCCATAATGGAGTATAACAGGCTTCGCAAAAATATAGGCCAGATCTGCCTGTTTTGGAAATAACGGAGTCGAAAGAAAGGCGCGGTGGGAAAAGAAGTGCGCCTACACTATCTAAAAGCCTTTTAGAAGGCGAGGAAGAGAGATGTGAAGAAACACCGAAGAAGAAAAGGAAGCCCAACAGAGTTTGGATAGTTTTCCCTTGAAGGGTTTAGCTAACGATGATCAAGTAACGTGCTATTCTAATAGCGTTTTGCAACTATGGTGCCGGAATTAAGAGAATTGGTTAATCTTACAATAGATCGTTCGTTGAAAAACCGGTTTTACGTTGCCTCCATGACACGATAAACGACATTGAGAGTTCTCAAGGAACTTTCAGTCGTAAAGGGGTGGAACTGAGAATGGCTGTTGGAAATCATTTTACGCAAAACGATCAACAAGACGCCAGTGAATTTTTGATGGTGCTCTTGACGACACTAAGTCAAGAAATGGAAGCCGATTACTCTAAAGCTCTAAAAGATCTTTTTTTGGTCAAAGTCGCGAAACGTTACCAAATGCCCCAAATGTCAAGTTGAACAAAATTCGGAAAATATTGTTGAAAGCAACATTTTCAATATTCCACTAGAAAACCGAGATAAAATTGATTGGAAATCTCTAGAAAAAAGGATGATATTAACAGAGATGCGGTGCGTATTTTGTAACAACCCAAAAATACAAGAGCGTGATGTATTGATATCCAGCGAGAAGTACGTATTTTTGTGTCTTCTCCGTGGCGATTACAAAGATGGTCGTCCAGTTAAGATTTCGACCAAAATATCAAGTTTTGAAAATCAAAATGTCACTTTGAGCAAGATGCTTTTTAAAACTAAATGGGTGATTATTCACAAAGGTCTATCGTTGGCCGAGGGACATTATGTGAACTTTGTGAGAAAAGACAACGGCTGGTACGAGGTCAGTGATGCAATGATCAGAAAAAGGGAGAGATTCGTCAGTAACTTGACTGACGTCACTGTTCTGCTCTTGGGAGTCCAGACACATTAAAGGATCTAACGTGATTGAAGAATCCATATCAAATTTACCCCGGGTAAAGCTTAAAATTTCAATATTCGTACCGGAAAGGAGCATCATATCTGTCAAAGATATACTAATAGTTTCATATTCCCTTTAAAGTAATTTATGCTTGGGTAAGATTGGTGGCCCTAGAGCATGTGTAAGGTTTACAATGGTTTGAGATTAATTTTGATGTTGCCCAGACTATAATAACCGTGAATGGGAGAGGAGGGAGGATTGTAGGGCCATGCTATTGTTATGAAAAAGGCGATGATTCTTGCACTAATTTGTAAATTTTCTAGTGAAGGGTTTTTAATACTCTGTATTAGTCTTGCCCCAATGGTATTTTATATAAAAACAAGTTAAAAACGTAGCCCCTGTTGGTAATGCTATGTGATTAAATATAATTCTTTAATAAGCTGGTGATACTATTGAGACAAACTCATATTATTAGTTAACATTGAACAGATTTTTAGAACTGAGATTTAGACACTCGTATCCAAATTTTAAATAAATACTGATTAAACTTAATATATTCGAAGAGTTTTCTAAATATCAGTTTCGCATCTTCCATTTTTTCTCTTTTAAGCGCGCTATATTTTTTTTACATTAAGACGCCCATAATTTTTTGCATTAACAATTTCAAACCGTTCAAAATAATCCACGAGATTTTATAAACTAAATTAATTTAATCTAATATTATACTGTTTTAATTTAAACCCCCTGTAGCGAAGATTTTGTGTTTAAATATAATTTATTAACATAACCTTTTCTTTGTATAATTTATCAATAATGTGTACCCGACCCAATCTAATACCACTTACAAAAATCCATTTTTAAAACTATTTAATGGCCATATGAACTAATTAATTTGTCCCACTAACTAATATCCTACTATTGTTGGAGAATTTGTTTTTATAAAGTTTGAGAATTATTTCCCCAATTGCGTTTACCAATATATATATATATATTACATTACCCTTGTAAATAAAATAACTAAACCATTTTTTTTTACAATTAATATTCCAGGAAGTTTTGCATATTCTCTATGTGTTTCTGACCAGCTGGAGTAGTCTGAGTGACGGGTGCCATTGAGTTAAACCAACAGAGGTAGAATTTGCAAAACTTCTCGAATAGCTTTTTTTCTTCAAAATTTAATAACCTTTTCATTGTCCCTTTGGTAACCACGCGCAAAATAATAATTGTCATGTTCTAGCAGCACTGTTTCCAAACTTAAAGCTAAGAGTTGCCTAACAAAATTTTAAAAAATTGACCCTCAAAATCTATTTTTAAATGAACATGTAATAGCCAGTAAATAGTAAAGTTTTCTTTCGCCTCCTCCCCCTCCGCCCCTTTACATAACTAATATAACGAAGAACAAAATTATTTCGACATAAATGCTACAAGCAGTGCATATTTTCAACTTTGAAACATGCAATTTAAAGACTATTTTCGTACAATTATAAGCGTATTGTATCAACACGTGCCAGCTGCTAAGCTTCAACAGAAAGATAATTCATCATAGCCTTTACCAGTATAATAAAAGGTTAAAACTACACAGCTAAAAAATATGATCATCATCGTTATAAAAACAACACCACAAGGCTTCGATAGACAGATCGAGAAATATAAATATTCAACTTCTATGCAGAAACAACAGACACTTTAGACTGGCGTGTTCAAAGAATGAGAGCGACTTTGGATTAAAAAAACCAAAGATATCAAAGAAATAACCTTCGTATTGGTTGAGCGAGTGTCTGTAGAACGTCAAGCTTTACCAAGGCCAAACAATACATGTCAATTATTTGGTTTCCCTGCATAATTATATAACGGCTTGGCATGCCTTGCTTTCAAGTTCATGAACACAATAGAAGTTCATAACAGATATGAATTCGCTAAAAAAAACTTTTTTGAACAAAAGTTGCTTCAACGTTATTAAAATTTAGAACAGCAATGGTTTGTTACTAAAATTATGTACTTTACTATGTTGGGAGTTTGGGCGCACACCTGTAAGCCAAGCTTCTGGGCGACAAAGTTTTGAGGGAATAAGGGACTTGTCAGCATGCCTACCCTACAGGAACTGTCTACCCCGTGTCCGCGGGTGGTGAAATACCCCAAATCCCCCCTCCTTCACCACCCGATTTAACCTCAAGTACTTCACTCGTAACTCTAAAAAACCCAACTGTGATTAACCGCATAATTCTGAGAGAGCGGTAGCTCTCTTAGATAAGACTTCATACTGCCCTTAATGTATAAGGGTGGTTTTTTGATTGGATGTAACTTTTTTTGTATTACGTTTACTGTTTTGAAAATATACCCCAGAACTACAATTTGGGCCCTTAATGTGTGGTTAAAATTTCAAAAAGATCCATCCATTAGTTTTTTTTATAAAGAATAAAGTTGCTAAGGGTGGTTTTCATTTCCATAAAATTTTTCACACCTTTTTATGAAAAACAGGAATTTTTCCCATAGAAATAACATGGGAAATTTTTTGAAAAGAACCGTCCGGTTACTCCGATGATAGAAAAACTATACGTTTGTTAGTTTTGGGAACGGTCTTAAATGAAAGGTAGAACATTTCTCATTGCGCTAAGCGATTTTCATGGAAAATAATTAAGTTTAAGTATTAATTTTGATAACATTTAGAACATAACTCGATTTGCGATTTTATATCATGGATACACTAATTTACTAGAAAATATCAGCGCGACCAAAATTGGCGTATTTTAACGTTTAGTTGCCTCATAATAATTTGAGAGTTTCTTCATAATGCTTTTTGGATGAAATGGCCTATAGAGAGTGGGATAAGACGGCTTTAATAATGCCGCGCAGCCGCCGTGACGTTGAAACGGCGATAGTTTAAGTCGGCGACGCCATCAAAATACTGGAGTCTAAATCGTCGCCTTAAATAGCATTTATGAACTTTGTGAAGCTTTAGGAAAGTAATTTGGTCTAATTTTAGTATTTTTAGTTGCTAAAACTTAATATTATTTAAATATAAAACGCTTAAGGTAAACATTATCATTAAATTTGTAAATTATTGTAAATTAGTCTATTTCATTTCACTAAGCCTTGGTCAAAACAATTTCCGTACCACCGTGCTAGAATATCCTCTGTTCCTAACTTCGAAGTCGTAATTATGCTATTGATTTTATGCTTTGTTTATTTCGTCAACATAGGTAACAGTAGCGCTAGTTAATTCAGGATACCGTTATCTAATTTGCTCAAATCAGGGTAGAAAAAACCATGTAGTCGTGTTCTTTAGTACACATCTGCTTTTATCCGTTACGGCTATTTTCATATCTCCATTGTATTAATTAAAAAATGGCATTTCTACCCAAATATTTGAAATATTTAATTAGGTTGTGCTTTTTGAAAGACCACGCTTACTACAGAACAACCAACGTAACATCTTTGTTTACATTGTAAACTATTAAACACAAGAAATAGCACTGCCGTTAACGGTGATTTTCCAATGAAATAAGTAATGACTTCACACCTTATTTTGTTAACTAATAGTCCTCATTTATTATAATTTTAGCTCAAAGTGCTATAATTGACACGCTTTTAACAAGTTTTATTATTAATTGTGATTATATGAATGTTACGCTTGATGGATGAAGTTCAGTTTGGTACGCGAGCCAACCAACAAACAATGGTTTCTAACCAAATAGACTATTGTGAGTAAATCAAAAATAGTAAATATTTTCCTAGAATGCTGCTAGTATTTTTCGTTTATTTCAACAAAATACTTCCATCAGTTTGACGGAGAAAATTCTGCGTTAGCGTTAACATAGTTTTCTGAACAACAAATAATGGAATGTTGAAATCAGTATTTAATGCCCAACATTTGTTATTAGGTAAAAACTTAATTATAAATAAAATATTCGCGTGTCCAGTCACTGTCCATAACTCAGTTTAAAAAACCCAATGTCCCTACTGTTGTAAAATTATTCATTTGCAGAAAAAGTTTATTTTGCCAAGGTTAGCGGAGCATCTAGTGCCGTCGGGTTAAATTAACCCTAACAGAAATTTTTTTTTATTTGAGATGTGTGGAAATTTGTTATGTGGACAAAATTGTTAACGCTAATTTATAAATAAATTGACAATTTTTAATAGATATTATTAATATTAGACAACAGTAGCTAAATGACTCCATTCATTCATTCATTCTATAATTCATGACATGATTCATTTATGTCAGTATACATGTTTGTTCATTATTTTCAGTATAAATGATTCATTTATGTCAGTGTAAATAATTCGTTTATGTCAGTGTCAATAATTTATTTATTGAATGTGTTGTTCACAAAGTCAACAATATGACGTATGTGTGATCATCGGAATTCAATACATTAGGCAATTTGCGGAAAGACAATAAAGGAGTAGAGTAATACGAGAACAAAAATGGATAATGTAATATAAAAAAAATAATAACAATAAAAACAATGTCAGTTAATTAGGAATTCCCTGCACATTAATGTAATTTTTTAAGTAATCATTTAGGTTGAAGGGTGAAAGAAGTATAATGCTTACAATTTAATAATATACCCGCGAGTTTTTTACCTCGAGTGCACGGACCTCTAGGCCTTAGTCTCAAATGCGTGTTAATTTACCTACAGCCTACTACACGTATTTGAAACTAAAAGGCCTAGAGGTCCGTGCACTCGAGACAAAAAACCAGACTTAGAAATAAGGAAATTTTTTAAACTAGTCCTTGGGACCAGTGACCCCCCTAGTGTCCTAAATAATAAACTGGTCTCCGGAGTGGTCCCAGCCTTTGTTCTCCTATAGATTTGCAATAAATAAACTGGTCCCGAGGACCAGTTAACCCCCACTTTTTGAATTAAAAAACTAGTCCAAGCAATTAATAAACTGGTTTTGGACCAGTGAACGTGTGCTATTTCTAAGTCTGCAAAAAACTCCCGGATATTTTAAATCCTGAAGATCAGACGTTTTTCGCCTCTTGACAGCACGTACAAATCTAAGTTTCTATGTAATCTAGCTTTGCGAGTGCTGACAACCGATGCTGTATCAGAGTATATACAGATTAAGCTCTCGTTCGAGACAGGGCCGGAAATAAGCACAGGACACTGGACATTGTCCAATAAAATTTTAAAATGTCCCATAATTTTTTTGAAAAATAAGGGGGTCACTGGACAGTATGACCAATAAATTTTCAGAAGTTTTGATAGCTTGACTATGGAGATTCGACGCTATTTTTCACACTCCAGTGGGCAATGTCCTATAAATTTTCAAGTCAAACAGGGGGGGTCACTGGACGCATGTCCTTTAAGAAGTTTTTCTTATTTCCAGCCCTGGTTCGAGATAGGGAGTTGCCGATCCTATAGGTGAAAACCAACCGCGAAATACCAGCCAGCGTGGGAAATAAGGCGTTGGCACAGGGCAAATGACCAGGGCCAGAAATAAGAAAAAATTCTTATAGGACATGTGTCCAGTGGGATCACTGGACACATGTCCTATAAGAACTGGAAAATTTATAGGACCTTGTCCACTGGAGTGTGCAAAAACAGTGTCCCATCATCATAGTCAAGCTATCAAAACTTCGGAAAATTTATTGGTCAAAACGTCCAGTGACCCCCGTAGTTTTTGAAAAAATTATAGGACATTTTAAAATTTATTGGACAATGTCCAGTGTCCTGTGCTTATTTCAGGCCCTGCATGTGACCAGTTTAAAAATTGCGTGGATCAGTTTAAAAATTAAATCGCAGGGGGTCAGTGGTCCACAGGACCACTAAGAAAATTCAAAGGTTTCCAGAGTCCAGACATTAGCTAATATATTGTAATTATCCACTTCTTCAATTTAGCAGACGACGCGCCCTGGTCAGTGGTCATGCAAATAGAGCTTTGCGATTTTAAGGACCTTGGGCTAGAGCGATCGCTGGCCCAATGTCCAGTTTAAAAAAATCCTTATTTCCCACCCTGATACCAGCAATCTTGTTTTCCCAGTTACGACGTCATAAAGGGCACTTAAATTCCTTTTTTGATTGGTTGTTTGGTAATAGGAGAATAGGGAGCTAACAGTTCTGACCCTGAAACGTCACACCCTTCTATCTCTTAGTGTAGTTTCATCCCCCCTAACGGTTGGAAACAGTATTCTACGCGCAAAAATGCCAACCAGAAGGGGGCTGCGTGACGTCAGACTATCTCTTCCCCCTTGCCAGCTGTTAGCTCCAGACTTAGAAATAAGGATAATTTTTAAACTAGTCCTTGGGACCAGTGACCCCCCTAGTGTCCTAAAATGGACGTGTGCTATTTCTAAGTCTGGTTAGCTCCCTATTTAGGGAACTCTCGACCTCTCTGGGAAGTAAGGATAATTTTTAAACTAGTCCTTGGGACCAGTGTCTCCCCTAGTGTCCTAAATAATAGTGTCCCCCCACTTTTTGATCAGGCTTTTTATTTTATAACGCTGTTTAAGGAATTTCGCTAAGCCTCGGTCAAAACAGCGTTATGATAATCATGTTGATGTTGTTGTTATACGATAGGCAACATCAACTTCACTTATTTGGGATAAAAGCCAGTCATTAAGATTACTGTAGGTAGGTTAAAATAAAATATAAACAAAATTAATTATTCATCTTACTGGTCGATCAATCAATTACTACATTGTTATCTGTGACAGCTGGGACACATTAATATTAGCTGTAGAGGTCTCACCTTAATGATGAAACCTTCGCTGCCGAAACTTTGGCGATAACTTTTCAAGGGAAATTATGACAAACAGAACTGTATAGATTATTTCATTTAATAACATTTTACATTTGCATTATTTACATTAAAATTCTTCATTCAAGGTAAAAATTATTGCGGTTTATTGAGTTCCCAGTTAGTTTTATACTCAGTGCCACCACACGGAATAAAATCAAGTAAATAAATTTATTTTAAATGCAATTTTAAGTTTTTAACGGTAGTAAAAAGCACATTATAGCTTGGAAATTACGCATGACGTTCATGATGGATTTCCTATAAGCTTAACGATAAAAACCAATATAACATTTCTACTCAAATTTTGGTGTTGAATATCAAAGATATTGTAGTTTTCTAATTAATCATTAGAAACACATTATATTTAAGAACATGTTTTATTAAATATTACAATGATTAACTAATGTTGAATTAATATATAAAATTGGATTAAATCATTATAAAACTGCACACCGTTCCCCCCCCCCACGTATGAATTAAAAAAATGGAATAATAAATGATTAATAGAAAACGGATGTAGTAGTTTTAATAGTTTTAATAGTTTTAATACAATGTAATTTTAATAATTTTACAACAATGTAATTTTAATAATTTTAAAACAATGGAATTTTAACGATTTTTACAAAATAAAATTAAAAAAAACAGGTGAATAATGATCCTATATAAAACAAGAAGAAAAATTATAGTCTAAGAAGAATTTTATTGGAACACAGGAAATTAAATTAACCATATAATACTGGTAGAAAAGCCGGTAACAACTAATTATAAGGCTAGTTTTAAGTTTAAATTTTCACGCATGTTAGCAACAGGTCCCTTCATTGTCACCCACAACGTCCTGGCTAATCCATAACTATGAGACTTTACTCATAATAGTACATTTTAGCCCTAACCAAAGTTTTGCCTATTCTGGAGAAATATGCTCAGAGTTTTAGGGCTTAAGAAGCTATATTTCGTCATTCATTATATTTGTACCTAAATTTTTTAATATGTTATATGATATTCATGTCTAACACATTAAAAACTGTTAACATTTTTTCCAGTGCCCCAGTTTAATATAATTCTTTACATTATTTCTAAGAACTTTAATTATTTATTTTACTTACAAAAAAAATTACACTGTCTCTTTGGCCACAGCCTCCTCTGCGACAGCCTCCTCCTCCTCCATTTGGATGACGACATCCTGGGGGGCCTTATTTGACGCCCCCTCTCCTTTCTCCTTGCCCTCCTCCTTTTTTTCTTTTCCAATAATATAAATAGGCTATTAACTATCTATATTGAATTTAGACTATCTGTTTGTTTACTATAGTCTGTCAATCGAAAGAAGAGCCCTGAGAAATTTGTCCAAATTGGTGTCGCCACCATCGACCCCATAGTACTTTATCAACTTGCTTTGTTTTTTCAATTGTCGTCTGTAATATAGTCTGCTATTATGTCATGAAAATATATCGCAATGCTAGTTCAACAAAGATAAAACTGGTGTCTTGTCGTTAATTTTGTTTTATACTCTTTAATACTCGATGATCGTAAAAAACCATGAAACGTAAACATATTAAATATATATTGCAAAATGTATTGGTTCTATTGCGATTAAGCCTATCTGTTTATAGCAGACTATATTACAGCCGACTATTGACAAAACAAAACAAGTTGATAAAGTACTATGGGGTCGATGGTGGCGACATCAATTTGGACGAATTTTTCAGGGCTCTTCTTTCGTTTGACAGACTATAAGCCATTCATTTGGTGTAACAATTATTAAACACAAGGAGGATTCACACCATTTACACCTGAAGGCCAGGAAGCGCCTGGAGGAAAAAATGTAAAAGTGGTTTTTGTCTTCCAGGTAGCCTGCCCTCCTGGCGTAACTGGTATGAATCCCCCATATGTGAAAACTAAATATAGTTAAGGAACTAGAATTTGGATAAAAAAGGCCCAGTGTTTACAATTAACTAGTCATGAGAGATAGTGTTGTGCTGCCAGTCTTGCAACCACGGAGTTGTATCATTTCTTAAAATACATGCTGGTAGTATCAAGAGCAGGGTGGGAAATAAGGATTTTTTTGAAACTGGACATGGGGCCAGCGACCCCACTGGCCTGGAATAAATAAACTGGTCCATGACCATTGACCAGGACGCGTCGTCTGCTAAAATAACTAAGTGGATAATTCAAGCAGTTGAGATCAGGCTGGGAAATAAGGGGTACGTTCAGTAACAAAAATCTCAAAGAAATCGCTGTTTTCTTGATGTTTGGTTGATGGGCTCGAAACGTCACAGTGACGTAAAAAGTTGTTGAACGCAAAAGTGACATTTTGAAGTTAGCGCTATAGGATAGTCCTGATCTTCCTACCCCATCCGAAAACAATTCAGGGAATTCCAATAGAAGGGATTGTAAATGAAGGCTCCTCAATAGTGCTTATACCGGTAGACCCTAATCCGCTAAGTTACTACCCTAACTTTACTTCTAACAATTAATTACTGCTAACTACGATCACTCTAAGGCTTAGCATAGCCAAAGCATAATTACAATAAACTAGGACCCGTCGTGTCCTGGCAAGCTCGCCATTTATGTAACCACGCTTGCGAGATTTCTAAAGTCGCCCCACGTGGCCATAAAAGCTTTGGCTACTACTAAGAATAACTACACTGTTCCTTAGACTCAATCATACTTTATTAACTAACTAAATTATAAACTAATGCCAACTTGCATTTATTACAACTAAAGAATTTAAACATAATTACTGTTGACGGATGAATTCCAATACCAGGGCAAGGCGCCCTATGCTCGAGCATACTACTACATTCTAGTAGTGGAGAATGACTGACTTAATAGGATAAGCAGTCGATGCTTATATAGTACGGGAAAGGTCAGAGGTAACACAGGGTGTTAATCCTCCATGTAACCTTACACCCCTGGAGTAGAAACTCAGGAGGTTCCCTAATTGCTACGGAAGGTTACAGTAGTTAAAACCACATCATCAAGTGACGAATTCAATAATTTTTTTACGCCACCTGCTAATAAATCTGTTATCTTCAACCTTAGCCTCCACAACATAAAAAGGTTAACCAAACTCTATGGCACTATTTGACGTAAATGAGAGGGAAATCCTGTCTATTATTAAAACACTGAAAAAAGATTTTGCCCCTGGATATGACCACATTGTCCCGAAAAATATTTCAGAAGCTGCCCAATACCTAGTACACCCCCTCTCATATTTAATAAATCAATCATTCAACACCGGTACCTATCCAGATCATTTAAAACTCGCTGTCTTAACACCAATTTTTAAGAAAGGTGATCCGAATCACCCAAATTCCTACACACTCATATCGGTTGTAACCCTCATTAGAATATTTCTAGATAAGGGAAAAGATTGCCGAGGGCCATAAAATAATGAAAGACAACTTACTGGTTGAATCCAAAAGTATTTTTAGGTTTTATTAATATAACTCTTTAAAAAGGGTTACTCCTGCAAACTAGTAATACAAAAAAAGGAACTCCGTCCTGGAAAAGATCAGCCGTCGAACTGAACTACAGTGACTAACAAAAAAGTGTATTATTCGAAAAACAACGGCTGCGGAAGGGAGAGGGGCGTGTAGCATGGAGGCAATATGCCCTGCCAGATCCAAGGACTAGAAACTCCTAGGATTCTGCCAGTCATGCTACATCCCCCTCTTTAGGAACTTTTCTATTTTATCACCTTTTATCACAACCGAATTAAAAACAAAACAACAACAAAAAATGAAAGGAGTTACCCCCGAGGAAACCCGATAATTTTTAGCAGGGGTGGTTTTTTACTGATCTTATTGTTCAGCGTAGTTTACTAGAAAGGCGAACTTTTGTTTTTTGTCCCGTCTTTCTATAGCTTCGGCGCTTCGAGGAAAAGGGCAGTCCGTTACCATATGGTTGCCAACCATATGGCAAAGGAGGCATTCAGCATCGGACCATACATAGGCCTTTTTGGCCCCTGGGATTTTTGACGGAATTCTCCGCTTCTGTATTTCTCTTGTAGAGTGGACTGGAACTATTTCTTGTTGACTGGATTGGAGAGGATATGTTGTTTTCGGGATCCAACCCAACGACCCAAACCTTTCCCATACTATTTCCGTTGGAACAGTTTCAGCTGATTAAGAAAACGAGTTTCTCTCCTCTTGTTTTTTGGCTTCTTCCGTTTCCTGCGATTGTTTTTAAAGTTTTGCGTTAAGCAGTATTAGGTTTCGCTACTTCTAAGTCCTCGTCTTCTTCATTTAATATCAAAACGGAGTCACACTCCCTGGCAACGTGCCCCTCTCCTCCGCAAGTTCAGCAAGTCAATAGAACCTTCTCACTCTGTTCTTTATCTTCAGCATTACTACTTGAATTTTGGTGATATTCCCAGGAAATGTAGCAATCAATGCCTGTATGTCCTTCCTGCAGGCATAGCTTGCATTTTTGTAAGTTAATTTTTGGATTTTGTAGGTTTTTCAAAACTACAGATCCACATTTGTTGGACGGGCTCGTGAGTTTGGTTTTCCTTTATTTGTCATTCCTTTCGCTGGGTCTAAATATAGAGGGCGATTCCTTCCTCATGGACTCTGATAACGTGGCCGATGAACTCTCGGACTCGCGAATCGATTGAGAATTATGCTCTGGTGGAATACTTTATTCGGAAAAACCAGAAGAATTCGATAGTTGAAGCTGGTTTTCCGCACCTGATTTCCCTGGATCAGACGGGGAAGCCTCCCCTGCCGCAGAAGGCGGACTGTCACTAAAAGGACTAGTGGGTTGTAGTGGTCGGCGTTTGGACAAGATAATCCACAGAATTTTGATTAATCAGTTATCCATGGATATTAATCAGATAATTATTCGTGATTACATTGCATTAATCATAGACTTCCCGTGGATAATTTCAATTTATGGATAAAGATAAAACAAACAGATATTATCTTATCCAAATGCCGACCACTAGTGGGCTGAAAAGCTCTCATATCATGATAAGTACGAAGGAGGAGAGGAGGGTCTTCAAATAGGGCCATGCCCGGTTCACTATCAGAGTCAGTAGGTTGACGAGGTACATCACGAATGATCTGTTGGTCTAGATATTGATCTTCCACAGTAGTTGACGTTTTGGTATCAGATGATGATGTTGAGGAAGTCTCCGCAGGTTGGTGGTGCGCGCTAACACCGTCCGTTGAAGTAGTAGGCTCAGGATCATCATTTGCAACTTCTGACAGTGAAACGGGTGCATTTTCGGCATTATCGAAGACAGCTATGTTTGTCCAGTAGAGTTTCAAAAATTCTAGGTTAACTTTTCCCACATTCTGTCCTGATTTAGAATTTTCTAACTCATAAACTACCGGAGAATGTTTGGCAATTATCTTCAAGGGACCTGCAAATTTACGACTGAGTTTTCTCATAATTTGACCTGTCGTACTTGACAAAGGATGGGTTTCCATCCATACTAATGTTCCAACCTCAAATTCTAGAGTGTCATGGCGGAGGTCATAGTATTTCTTTTGGTGAGCTTTTGCTAACTTAGCTAATTCATTGCTGAATGCCAATTTTTCCTTAAGAACTTTTAAAGCTTTAGTAAGACGAGGGTCGTCAGGGTCCTTGACGGGTGCTTCAATATCTAAATCCCAGGGAGACGTGGCTCCCACCCTAAATTCAAAAAGAAAGGGGATCTGCCCGTGGTTTCATGGGGTGCAGAATTGATAGCAAATTGAAGGTCTAGGGATTCATCCCATCTGTCATGGTGATTCCCTACATAGAATGATATAAGTTCGCCTATTACTCTATTTACTCGTTCGGTGGGATTTCCCTTAAGCGAGTAGGGGGTGGTAAACTTTGGGTTAATTCTAAAAGCTCTGCACGTCTGCAGCCAAAGTTTAGAAGTAAATTGTACCCCTCAATCACTAAGAATAGCTTTAGGAGCTCCCCACCTAGCAACAATAGACTTAAAAGCCTGGACACAAGTCTTGGCTGTAATAGTCTTTAGTGGAAACATTTTCACGAATTTTGTGATATAATTGACAAAGACTATTAAATACTTATAGTGGTGTCTACTTTGAGGGTAAGGTCCCATTATATCGACACTAATTTGGTCCCAAGGACTTGTTATCTCAGAGGGTTGCATTAGCCCTGGCTTTTTCCTATTTCTAGCCTTAAATTGTTGGCATAAAGTGCATCCTCTAACATAATCCTGGACATCATTGACTATAGTAGGCCACCAATATCTATATGTCACTTTACTTAGGGTCTTATCTTTGCCCCTGTGAGCTGATAGTGGGTGGTCATATTATAACCTCATGGCTTCTAGCCTTAAACGAGGAGGTAAATAAATTTTTTCAGGATAGTTCCTGTAAGGTCTTCTATAAAGAAGATCATTTCTTAATTCAAAAAGTTTATGCCTAACTGGGTTAGGTCCTTGCAAGGAATTAATAATAGGGGAAGCAAAGGGGTCTTCCCTTTGAGATTTTCTTACGTCTTCTATTGTAAAGACTGAATATAAGGCTCTAGGACGAATCTGACCTTCAACAGAATCACTAGAGGAAGTTGAATTACTACCACTGGTAGAATTTTGACTTGTACTACTACTAGTTGGATCTTGATTACTAGTAGAATTTGAAGTAGAAGAGCTAAAGTTAATACTTAAAACGTTTATCGGGGCCCTCGACAAAGCGTCTGCTACTACGTTTTCTACTCCTTTTTTATGCTTAATTGTAAAGTCGAATGTTTGAAGGTACATAGCCCATTTAACTAGACGAGAATTTGGTTCCCTAATTTTAAATAACCATTGTAGAGCCTGATGGTCAGTGAGGACAGTGAATTTACGACCTTCTAGAAAGGGCCTAAACTTCTTAACCGCCCAACAAATGGCAAAAACACTCTTTCTCGCTAGTGGAGTACTTTGTTTCCGCATCTTTTAGCCCTGTACTAGCGGAAGCTATAGGAACTTCTACACCATCTTGTATTTGGGAAAGAAGGGCACCTAACCCTGCATCACTAGCATCTGTAGTGAGAATGGCCGGGGAATCCCTTCTAAAGGAAGCTAAGGGATGAGCCTTACAGATTTCTTCCTTGATCTTTTCGAACGCTTGTTGCTGTTCGAAACCCTAATTAAATTTTTGATCCTTTCTTTTAAGTTTATTAATAGGGGCTACTATTTGAGAGTGGTGGTTAATAAACCTATTATGCCAACCTGCCATCCCTAAAAATCTCTGTACTTCCTTACCATTTTAGGAGGAGGGAATTTCTGAATGGCTTCTATCTTAGAATGATATATATGCACCCCTGTTTCGTTTACTATGTGACCAAATATAGTAGCTTCTTTTTGAGCGAAACAACACTTTTTCAACTGAAGGGTGAGACCCGCTTCCTTTAATCTATTAAGAACGTATTCTAAACACGTTAAGTGTTGATCCCAATCTTCGCTAAGCGAGATTAAATAATCTAAATAGTCAATTAGCTGGAAATAATCGTAATCTCTAAAAGGGAGTACATTAAACTCGTACTTTCCCATCTGAGTCACGAAAGCAGTTTTAGGTCTACTTTTAGGGTGCATTTCCACTTGCCAATACCCTGATTTAAGGTCAAGGGTTGTAATGAATCTTGGCGTTCCTACTCTTGCTAGCATATCTTCTATATTAGGCAGATGATAAGGGTCCTTTATGGTAACCTCGTTTAGTTTTCTGTAATCAATACAAAACCTATAGGGTTTACCCCGTTTTGTTTGATCAACTAAAACTACGGGCGAAGCCCACACTGTTAAAAATAAAGGTATTTTGAAGGTACTATAAAACACCTCCGCGACCTTTTTAGTAGCCATGAACGTATTCTATTAGTTGTCCCACAGTGCGGGTATTAAATGATTCCGAAAGAGGTACTTTGGAAATATAAGGTATATAATGAAACCTTTTAGAGTTTCAGCGCTTCTGAAGTTATGTTATCGTACCCTGGAAGTAGAAAAGGACTTAACATTCTCCTTTAGAGGGATTTTTTAGCTCCGGCGTGCTGGTTATAACTAACACGACTAAAGTAAAATACATGATATAATACTTCAAGCCCAAATTCTCTAACACTAACTGTTTACTTCGCCAGTAGCACTAGTAATGGCAGCGTAGAAGAAATCTCTATTGGAATATTATTAATAAAGATAAAGAATAGGTTCGGTAGGGTTCAATAGGGTAGTGGTTTTCTACCCGAGATTGCAATTTCAATCTCAAGTTTCCTAGCTAGTGGTTTTTCTTAAATACTTAATTACATATAATTAATATTAAGTATTTTCTTTGACAGCTATGTACACTTGCATACGTTACATCATTTAAAGGCAATACAATTATGATATAAGGCATACATAATTAATATAAAGGTTTGAATCCGAGCTTACGCCTTCAGTCGCCATTCAGAAAATATCCATGTATATGTGACCCTGAATTATCTTCACACTTTAACAGTATCACACCTTCCTTAACAAGGAAAGCAAAATTTAGTATCGGGAAATCTAGAGTGGTTGATCCCTTGCTTACTATGCGAACTCTCACGATCCCGCAAGCCTACGGCGCAGACACTTAAAGGCGAGATGGAAGGCAAAATGGTACCCTCATCCCGGTAGCCCACAACACAGACACTAAAAGTTGAGATGGAAGGAAAATTTTACTCTCGTGTCTTTCCGTCTCTTATACTTCGAAGTGGTGTATTGCTTACCTTGTCTGAAATATGATTCAAGCTCGGGGAAAAGTTTACCAGTTTCAAATGTGCCGCAAATATTTTAGACGGCGCGAAAGTAAAAATTTAGACCTTTTTGTGGGTTTTATTTGACACCTAATTCGGTAGCACAAAATACCTTTAAAAGTATATTTTCGAACCTTTTTGGGTGTTAACAGGTACCCCTTTCGGTACTAAGGAGTACCTTTCACAATTTTAAAGTTTTATTCCGACCTTTGTTGAGGTTTAAATGATACCCATTACGGGTTCACAAAATACCTTGTAGTCCTCAAAAGTACCTTCTTCAAGAGGTATTTCAGAGTACCTTTACACAACGGTATTTTGTAGTACCTTTATAGGTACGTCTGGGGATGCATCGAAAAATACCTTTAAAGGTACTAGACAGTACGGTTATTTTTTACAGTGCAAGGAGATACAGAGGGTCTAATTATCCCGTCATTTAGCATTTCCCTGACATGTTGTTCAATTATTTTCCTCTTCTGGTCATTAACACCATAAGGCTGAGATTTTATGGGCGGACTATTTCCCGTATGAATCTCATGGAAGATTAGTCCTGTTCTTCCTACTTTATCCGAAAATAATTCAGGGAATCTCAATAAAAGGGATTCTAATTGATGACGTTGTTCATCAGAGATAGGGGCTGCGGAAACTGCGTCCCTAATACTATTCACAATCTCCTGATCTATTGGATCCTTTTCAGATGGAATTGAAAAAGGGATCTTTAAGTTACCCACTAGACATAGTGACGATTCAAAATCTAACTTGACCCTGTTTTCTTCAAGGAAATCTTGACCCAATATAAAGTCACTAACGAGGGAAGGAACTATGTAGAATTTAAATTTAAATAGTTTCTCACTTTCATTTGACTTAAGAGTAAACTCTAGTTCGTGAGAACCTTTTGTAAAAGTATAACGGCCGTCGCCCCAAACTACACAATCTAATTGTTCATCTTCGGGTAATTCTGAAGAGTTTCTATATATTTACAAATCTTTTGCCACTGATCTAAACTGACAAAAGAGGCACCGGCCCCACTATCTAACTTAGCGTGAACTGTCGCGTGTTCAAAAGTAACGGGAATGGTAACCCTTTTATAAACTGAACCTTTCCTGACGGATTCAATCCTCAGGGGGAACGCGAAACGCTTTTTGGTAGGGGAATTTATTGGGCACCGGGAGAGGGACCACGAGGGACCTCTCCCGTCTGGGTTTCCCCCGACTTGCTAATATTTTTTCTTGACAGTCGGGTGCAAGATGACCTGGTTTCTGACAATTGAAACACGTGATAGTACGTGTAGATGGGTAGGACAAGGCCAATTGACGTCCAGGGGACTTAGATCTCTGATTATATTATCTATTATAGGATTTTTGACCTCTATTTGAGTTGTTAGCCTTAGCTTTGACTCTAGAGTCCAAAGGCTGCAAGGGATATTCCCATTGAGGAGAAGTAGGAGGATTACAAGGGATTTGACAATGCCCGGGGGAACACTGACTATGGGCGGAGCCCCTGTTTGCTGGGCAAGAGGACTCAGCTTTAACCTTAGGTTTAGGGGGTGATTTCCTCTTTTCTCAGCATACTTTTTCCTAACTTCGATATCCTTTTCAATTGTTTTACAGGAATTTCTAAACTGTTCCATTTTACTAAATTGCAAGAAAAGGAGAGGAGTTCTTAGTTCATCTTTTAAATTGCTCTTAATAATAGGAACTAAATCCTTTTCGGAAAGAGGATGGGTCATCCCTAAATTTAACTTCATAACTTCCCCGAAGAAATCCTCTACCGACTCCTTATCTTTCTGACTCCTATGGGAAATCTCTATTTTAAGCTTAGAATCAGCTTCTGAGTCTCTAAACTGAGCTTAAAATGTCTTTTAAAGGTCTTCCAAGCTAAATGAGGATGGGCAGGGTTTGCATTACAAATATCGTCATACTGACGGATTAAATCCCTGTACCAATACAAGGCATGCCCTCTTAATAGGAGAGGCAATGCCGCTAACCTGTCTTCATTTGATAGCTTGTGAAATTTGGCATATTCCTCAAAAGCAGCTAAAAACTTTGAGGCATTATCGCTCTAAGATCCCATAAAGGCTAACCTTTCTGGCGGTTCGATAGGGACTTTTCCCGTCTGAGGAATAGTACTCCTATTTACTAATGAGGGTATATCCCAAACTAATTTATCCAAACTAGTAGCTATAGCTTTATTTATTGCTACATTCTGAGCTACGGCGTTAGCCTGTGTGGTTGAATTATCAGCCCAGGTTTGGAGTAAGGGTAACATAAAGGATTTTAATTCCTCATCAGTAGTATCTGGTCCTAATTGAGGGATTCTTCGAGACGGAGACATTTGAGTTCCGGTTGTTTTAACTTTAGGATTAGGTAATGTGGTTGTAAAACTAACTTTAGGCTTATCATTTAATTTAGTTAAGTTTACAATGGTCAAAATAGTCAAATAAGTTAAGTTTATACAAATAATCATGTAAGTTATCTAAATTCAGTATATTAATTACAAAGATAATTTTATTTTTAATTTATCATTTAAATTAATTATGATTAATTAAGATTTAATTTAATTAATTTAATCATTAACCAACGTGGAAGCCAAGGCTTAACGCCACGTGGGGGGCGGATATACCGACAATGATAAACAGTTTTTTACGGGACTGACCGAGGCTTAAGGCCTAGTCTTATCTAGTCGAGTCCCTGTTCTGGCGCCATTTTATGTAACCCTCAATAGAAATTAACTAAATAGGGAGAAACTCCCGAGGGCCATAAAAATAAATAAAGACAACTTACTTTAATTATCCAAAAATAGAAGAAATAATTCTTCTAACTTTTATTGAAGTAAATAACAAAGGGATAAAAATCCTGCCTTTACCCGTACACTTTACGGTTCTTGACTAACTAATTACAAAACCGTTCTCATTGAGAGATAACTGACGACTGCGCTTTTGATCGCAGTGATATCACTAAAGTAAAGTCGGGAGGAGCATGTTACATGGAGGCATATATACCCTGCCAGATACCAGGGTGAGAAATAAGGCGGTGGCACTGGGCAAATGACCAGTTTAAAAATTGTTTTGACCAGTTTATTTATTAAATGCCTGGGGGTCTAGTGGTCACCGTGACCACTTTTTAAATTGCCCTTCTTTAGTAAAAATAAGTTCCCGGGGCACTGTACCAAGGAGTAGTTTTAATGTATATACAATAAAAGTTTACTTGGAAATGCCTAACACAACAATTAGTCTCCTGTTATACTACTCCATGGTGACATATTGCTTGTAAGCAATGATTCAATGAAGAACGGAGGGGGAATATGACGGAACGCCGTTATCCGGACCGGACCGGTTAGCACCAGTGCCTCTGCGATGTGCGTTGTTTTATGAGTCGTTAGTCTTTCATTGTAAGAGGCTTTAGTGTTTGTAATACAACAAATTTAAGCAGTTCAAACCTAGAAAATTCTACTCGTATTAAAATGGAACATGTTTCCATTAAAGGTTCCAAGTTTAGTTATTTTTTTTGACATATAAAAACTAACTTTTGAGTGAGATATAGAAATCAATTCATATAAAACAAATAAACAGTATATAAAACCTAGAACCATTTCAGTGCAGCTCTGACAGTATGTAGAAATATTAAGTGGTCATTGACCAGTTTTTTAATTAAAACCCTTGGGCTCTACTGGTCAAATGACCAGTTTAAAAAATTTCCTTATTTCTCACCCTGCCAGATACAAGGAGTAGAAACTCCAAGAAATCTGGCAGCCATGTTACATCCCCCCTCTTTAGGAACTTTTGTTTATAATACAAGCATATAGAATATAATTTTTTTTCAGTTTAGTCTTACCCCCAGGAACCCTTAAAAATCATTAGCAGGGGTATAGGCATTTTTAAGTTCGTGCACAAAATGTTTTTCACAGAAAAATGATTTTTTCTTCATTGGTGGAGCATGAGCTTCTGTTCAATCTTCATACCCGAAGGGCTTCACTTTTACCGTGATTAGTCTCTCCTTACGGAGGATCAAAGTATATGGGTAGTGGACGTCCTCCTTCGGTCAACTAAAATTAGATATATTAGTAATTCCGTTTAGATGCTTGGGAGATAAACTCCCATGGGAAGACAGAGATTGGCTCTCGGGTAAAACAGAAATGTTACCTAGTTTGGTTCGGGATCTTATTATTTTGGAGGTAAACGTGGACCTCATATTTCGACCGTAATCGTTTATTATCAGGAGGTCGATAATAGATTTCAACTTCATTACCTCGTGGCTGAACCGTCGCCCTCTTACATACCTCTCGTCGCCATCCCAATTTAAAAGGTTCTAGATAAATATCGGGTAATGTAGCCCTATTTAAACAAGGAGTTCTCAAAGACTCCGATAACGTGGTCGAAGAACTATCAGACGCACGCAGCGATGGGATTTCGAGTGAGGGATCTGTTCAGGGGTAGATATTTCCTCTGAAGGAGTAGAAATCTGTTCAGGAGGTACTATTTCTTCCGAAAAACCAGAAGAAGGAGAATGGTGTAACGCCGGTTCCGGAACTGATTGTTCAGAAGACGTTGCTTTGTGTTCCGGCGTTAGAATTTCTTCTGTAAAACTGGAAGTTGACGTGTGTAGCTCTGGTTCCTCGACTGATTTTTCATGATCAGACGGGGAAGCCTCCCCTGCCGCAGAAGGCGGACTATCGTTAGTGGGATGATTGAGCTGAAAAGCCCTCATATCGTGGTTAGTACGGAGTAAATGGAGAAACCTTTCAAAAGGCGATAATATGTTAAAAGTTAAAAAGAGGGTTTTAAGCAAAGAAAAGAAATAAAAAAAAGTATTCATTAAATGTTTTATAAGTAATGATCCTATAAAATAACAAATTTTATAGGATCATTCACCCATTACTAAATTTTATTACTTAGACGAAATTATCGAAAGCCTTAAAAAACCAAAATTTATTCATTATATTATAAATTTTTCATTTTTTATTCATTATTTTATAAATTTTTAATTTTTTATTTAAGTAACATTTCGAACGCGCGTGATGCGATTCGTTTAAATTAAAGAGATTAATTGGCCGCGTTTAAGTTCAATTAATTACGAACCGAAAATATATTGAAAGATACGTATAAAAATTTATCGAAATCCAGATCCTACGAAAAATGAAACCAAATTGAAAGAAATGAACCAAATTTTCCGTAATTTTTAAATGATCTTGTAATATGTAAAATATGCAAGCTTTTTGGGTTAGTTCGATTTGACGAAAAGTTGTATAAAAAAACTGCCATAGTTAGAATTCTTTTTTATAATATTATTGTTTTGATGATCAAATGTATAAAAAAATTGTCATCTTGTTGCAATACCCATCAATCGGGAAGAAGAAAAAAAAGTATAAAAAAGGTTTCTTGGAAGAAAAAAAATTGTTATTATGGAAAAACGAAAAAGTTTACAAGATTATTCGGAAAAAAAAATATTTCTTAAGTGTCGTGAAATGTCGTTTTAATTTATATTTTAGATAATTATAAGTGAGAGAAATTTTATTTGCAACTAATTACGTCAAAATTAAATCAATGAATATTAATAAAGATAGTATTATTCGAAAGATTTCTCGCAACTTTTCAAAATTCTTAACTTTTATCTCTATGCTACTGACCGAAATATTAAATTGGAAATGATTAATAAAAAACAAGAAACAAACAAAAAGATAAACCAAAACCCCTCCATCATAATAGTTATACATTGTCGGTTTGTAATGTTAACTGTCCTGTAATTCCCACATGCTCAGTGGAAATAATTAAATACCTTTATGGTTGAAAAAAAAGTCGTAATTTTTTATTTGTTATTTGCAGTATATATTACTATATTCGAACATCAGTGCTTTGTTGCAGTATTACTTTATCAGAACAAGAATATATCATCATATCAGAAGTAAATTTACTTCTGATCATATATATGTAATTATGAAAGGTTTAGGTGGATGGAGATGATTAGTTGTGGAGGATTTCAAAAAAGTGGTAAGAATTCGATTTACATGTTTAAGCGCAACTTTTGAAGATTATTCAAAGGAACCCAAAATTAACATAACATTATGTTCTATGGGAGGAGGTAGCTTTTTTGGCCAGATCCTTTGTCCTATACATCCGAATAAGCTGAAATGTTAATGAGACGTGTGTTTTGGCGTGTTTTATTATAAAAAGGGTCCAAGCTGTCTAGAGTGGATAGTTTTTCTTATAAAAATTATTTTCCAAAGTCAAAATGATGGCTTCAGTGCTAAGACTGAATCTTCGGATCTACTGGTCCCCCTTCGATGACATTCTGAAGCTTCTTGTGTTTTTAGCCACATCGTATATATACGATGAGGCTATTAGTTTCACTGGGGCCGTAGTAGTAGTAGTAGTAGTAGTGCCACAGTCCCACCTTTGGTAGTATCGTTCGTCATTTTTGAACGACGCTAGAAAATATTTTCTTCCTTAAGGCAAGCGCACACCTATCGTCATCGGACGGACCGCACGCATCGGATTTTATTATTATTACCATTGTTTCAAATGAGAACGCGCTCATCTGTCCGCATCGTACGTATCGGATGTCGGCAATGCCGACGAGGATTCCCGATAGGGGCATACAATCCGTATGGTCCGTACGGAGCTAAGACAAAAATCGCTTAACGAATGCTCAGATTATGTGTTGATGAAACATAAAATGGCGCTTTTTTAAGATTAGGAAAATTTTCTACGTTTACCAAATTATTTCAAGTTGAAAGGTGTTTCTGGTTAGTAATTTAATCCGGGAAAAATCAGAAAAAAATGCTTATTTTGCTAGAAAAAAGATTTTAGGGAAACGCCTAGTCCTCCATTATCTAAGTCAACTTCACCTGTGCAAAGGTCAATGTTGAATATTGAAGCACATACTATCACCTGTCTTCAAGTTTCTATATTTTTACGAATGGTCATCAATTATTTTCAAGCCTGCTCTTACACATCTTGAAACATGACAATACTATACATTCATGGATCCAATTTTCTTACGAAACCAGGAGAGCTAATCCTTCTCCAAAGTTCTCCATGGAATAACTTGATCCGGTAGAGTTTGGTCTAGCATTCCTCCATATCTCCAGAATAATCCGGGTTTCGGAACCATAATTTTTTCAGATATAAAGAATACCGGGAAACTTGAATGAATACTTTTTATATAATTCAACTTATTTAAAACGCCGTCTGAATTATCCAAATGCGTTTAGGAAATGTATGATATTAATCTTTCTTAAAATTAGTTCCGTTTCATACAAATGAAACTAGGGTTGTTTCCCTACGTCATGCAAAAAATCATATTTTTGGGAAACTGATGTTCACAGATTGTCCCTTTAAATTTGTGAGATAAAGCATCTTAGGGTGGGCGGACTTGGGCGAATTTTTACCCTTATCTTATCCTGGAATCTGCTTTCTTCCTCATTCACGTCCCACCAATGCAAATTTATGAAACTATGAAAGAAAAAACCCGAGACAAATTCAAAAAAAAAAATTCCATTTTTGTGGAAGATTTTCCGTTAATTACTTTCCGCATTAAAAACTCTGTAAATTAGCCATAATTGTTTCGCTTTATTAAAAGAGGAACATCCATCATTGGCTGGCCAACGCTTGTCATCACCCCGACCCCTTTTGTCGATTAACGGAGCGCATCTCAAGGCGGGTTTAGTGATAATGGTCAAATATATCAAAGTTTAATCGTAATGTAATTAATATAAAAACGAATTCACAACCAGACTAATTTTAAAACCTCTAAATTGACCACGTTTATTTCTTTAAATTCCCCTCCTAAGAAGCAATACTTCATAATACCTAGCAATGAAGCCAGAACCGTAACAAAAGTTTTACTTGACTAGAAATTTTACCTTATTTCGGCCATGTAATCATCATAATAGACCTTTTTGAAAAGGTTTCTGAGCCCGATAATCTTGTTTAAGAGGTCAAGCGCACGCGCATATAAACCGTATAAACGTCACTGATGCGCCCGCGGGCGCCATCTGACCCTGGATTATTGGGATGTAGTTAGGCTTACGGTTTTTTTAACCCTTATAAACATATCTTTAGATAATATTTACTTTACACTACATTTTAATAAATAATAAATAACCAAAAGTAAAAAGTTAAATTAATTCTAAACTTGAAAAATATTTGCGAAACTAACCTTTAGTTTTTTTTGTCATTTCAAAATATTTATTTTTATTTTTATCAACAGTTTTATAGCTATTTTCGCTTATAAATTATTAGGTAAACTAAATTCAGGTACTTTTTTTATAAATGAGAAATCATCACGGTTAACATAGAATTGAGATGTTATAACCATCAATACGTTACTGAAAGACCTAAAAAGTCATGTAGCGCCATCTAAGGCATTTTAAACGAGTATCGGTTTAGTATCATATTAAAACAACCGATCCGATACTATCGGGAAACCCCGAGTATCGGTACCAATACCGATATGGTATCGGAACCGGTTCATTTTTTGAAAAAATAGCTTCTCTGCCTTATATTGCCAGTTTAAAAAAAAATCCGACGAAGCACGGGCTTTAATAATATAGGCGGCTATGCATGGATGATTTCATAAACACATAACAAAAGACTTATTTATCTGTAAAATGATGACTTAAAATCCTAGCCTTTCTGGCTTTTCCCCGAAATGGTTGAAATTTCATGAGGGGAAGGAACGGTTACTGTTTATTTTTAACTTCATAACAATGTAAGCTTAGCGGTGCGGACGGCGAACACCTACAACACTCTGTACTTTAGTTCCCTGAACGCTCAATACTATAGAGTGAATGGTCAGCGCCTCCACAAAGACGGTCAAGGGTGAGTTTTTAGAATTTAGAATTAAAGTGTAACGAGGACTTTTAGGTTTTGCCTTGAAGAAGTTAATAATGTGAATAGTTTTAAATAGGGTTGTAAATTTTCCGGAAAAATAAAACGCGGAAAATTTTCCGGAACTTTTTCCGGAAAATTTTCCGCCAAGAGGAAAATATTCCGCTAATCGGAAAAATGTAAAACTAGCAATTATGTGAGCTTTGAGTCAATTTATCTAACTTTTAAAGATTTAAAACATTCTCCAGTTATTTTGCCATCTTTAGTAGATTGATTAAAGTACCACCAAATATTAGTGGTTGATTTTCCCATAATTTGTGACTTTAAACAGGGTTAACAAACTTAATAACATTAACAACATAACACCTCGTTTCCCTTACAATGACGCAGACGATCACTATCCTTTATGCCTGATAATTAAGTTTCACTTGGGTCTCTTAACGGTTAGGTCTCTGACTCTCTAACGCCTTCTAAAGTCATAAGAGGAAACAGTAACCCTATGCATGCAAGCGATAGCAAATGAGTGAGCTTTTCCTATAGAGAATAGGGGTCACTAGACTCTGTGCCCTTGGACAATTTTTACCCCTCCGAATTCACCTAAAACAAAATAATGAATGTTTTGAAAAGAAAGGCAATTGAAAAATTTTAAAGTTTTAACGTTTTAATTGAAAGACCGGTAGCGGAAAAATACGGAAAATTTTCCGGAAAAATATAGCTCGGTCATTTTCCGGAAAATGTTCCGAGCGGAAACTTTTCCGCGGAAAATTTTCCGACTTACAACCCTAGTTTTAAATTTTGAATAATTCTTAAATTACACGTTACAACAAAGAAGAGAAAACGTAAAAAGTTAGGTGAACAAAATGGAATGACTGAAGTCCCAGATATTGGAGTTTTTCAGTTTGGAGACATGCTTATAAAATATAAATTATTTGGGAAAAAAATGCTTATCTTCAGTTCTCTTCACCAAAATTCTGTTTCCCAAAATATTATGTTATAAAATTTTGCAATATTTTCAAAAGAGCTCGCATCGAAGCTTTACTATTTAAGAAACAAGTGCGACATCGTTAAAATTTGCCGCAAGCATGTCCAATGTAGTTCTTGCTGATTAAAAGGGATAATAGCGTTTAATTTCATCTACTATTCGTTTTAAATACAACTTAATCATCTCTTTTATCCAAATTTGAATGAACAATTTATAAGTCATTTTGAATTTCCAACACAAGAAGGGGGAACCAATGGAAGCATGGCCGCGAAGCGAGTCATGGAACGAATGACGTACAACACGTAGAGGGTCTATTTTTGACGTTTTTGTCTGTCTGTGTCTGTGACTGTCTGTTGGTTATCCCCAGGGGACCGCGTTCGCAGTTTGCAAAATCGGAGCCAATGTGTTCTCATAATTAATACCGAAGGGACATTAATGAAAACTGCCTTTGTAGACAAAGACTTGAAAAAGTAGAAGATAAGTGTAGTAAGAGATACCCAAAGTTTCGCAATTTTGCAAGAAGCGTACGGGATTTCGTGTAAATGTCGGACCTCTCGATTTAACTATGACAGTTTTTATAAATTTCCTAATATCTATGTAATAACGTTCTCATCATTTTGAGAAAAATTATTACGAGGTTGTATAATAATTGTTGTACCTTGTACAAATTAAGTTTTGTCATCATGTCCTGTGGATAAGGGAGTGGCTCAGTTATATTTTTGTATATGAAAATAACGGTTTGTTATTACGTTTCTATAGTTACTAAAACACAGCTTTGCATTATGATCATTACCATTTTTTAACATCAATTTGCGAGATCGATTTGTTTCACAAGCCTAACCCTTATGTTTATGCGTAAATTTGCTAATTTATCATTTTTCTCGTACAATCTCATCGTGTAATTTTTCTGGTGCAATGATTTTCGTGAAAGCATAGATTTTTTTTCCAATTTCGGGTTGTTATTTTGAAGGAAACAAAATCTAATTTCTGAAGCGTTGTGTTCATTAGTGAGAATTTAAAAGTAATGTAAAAGTTAATAGTTGGATATTTTTAAAAGGCCTATAGAACAGGACTTTTGGGGTTTGATCTAGAACATTTGAACATAAAGATGAAAATTGGTACATGGGTTGTTTTTGACCCAAGAAAAATATACTAAGAGTCCCCTGCTGTAAAGCGTGAGCTTTCGCCGCCATCTTCGAAAATGGCCGTCGGAAATGCCAGTTACAATGTATTCCACACTCTTCTTCAAAAGTTATGAAAATCGTTGTACCTTATAGTTTGGTCGCCATATTGCTGATATCTAGATTCTGTTGTATTCCGTTATTGTGAATTTCATTTTTCAAAAGGGCACGAAGAAGGAACTTCGCTACGACTCAAATATGTCCATTAAAATTGTCATCGATAGAGTGAGTATTATTTACTTGATCCAGCTTGGGGCAATGTTACGCAACACTGCCATAACCTTTAGCGCACTTTGTGAAACATCATAGGCCAAGTACAAACTAAATAGGAAGATGGACTGCGAAACCGAGTGTAGGCAATTCTCGCTTGTCGTTCTCGAACTAGCTCTATATAAGTATATCATTACGAAGTATAGGTATTGTCATACTCATGGAACATATCTTACAAACTTACACTATCTGCAACACCTTCCCAGATACGTTCCTTGTTAGCTTTATAAGTGAAATCATATATTGTGTTTTACTTTACTCTTCGATAATTATGATCTAACGCTAAAACTATAACAATATTTTTCTTGTCATCTTAAGAAATATTATGACGATGTGCGAAAAACTCTTTACATTACAAAATTCCATCCAGGAGATTTACCAATTCTCGAATTCCTATGCTTTACGAAAGATGGGTAAATTTAGAATGGGTTGCCAGCTCAATTTAGTTTATTAAAAAATGTTGAATATTTATTGTAGAATGAACGTAACGTTTATTCCCACAGATAATATATTTTACACGGTAAGGACTGGCATCGGATTAAAGCGGGTGGAATCACTTGAGCTTGAAAAATTTCAATTATATTATATTCCGTTTAGGATGGAGATGTTTTTCAGCGTGTGACAACGGTTGACTCTGAGACTCTGACTTATTTAAGTGAATTTAATCGAACTCTAACACACATAAATTTGATTACCGAATATAACATATTGTCATATTCCAAGAAGCCGAATACCATATATCACTGAGTGGAGTATTTCAGGTCTTTCTTCCAAAGGTGTGTATATATATTCATCTTTGGTAGACTTCTACCATAACCTTTCACGCTTTCTTAGGTGTGGATGATTATCGTTCTCTTTCTCGTCTTATTCAATTTCTTCGCGATTGCCAATCGAATTGTATCGGGAGCACGCAGGGATTTTTTGGTTTCTCCGCCATTTCGATTTTCGAAACAAATACCAGACTGCCAAGAAAGTTTTATGTCCACCTATTTCGTAGGTAGTTTCATATTGATGGAAATCTTCAAAGCCAACCTGTCTACGAAATTGACGGTTGATATTGACCGTAACATAAACAATTTTGACGATATTTTCAACTACCCCAACAAACGGATTGTAATGGACAATGACGCAAACCTAATTTTTCCTCCTTGAGGTACAAAGAGTGTCCTAAATAACGGCGCACGAAGAAACTATAATAGACCAAGGCTAATTTAATTGAATGAAGTTAAAACATGTCTTCGATTATAGTTAATGATATTCCAATCCTAAAAGTAATTTATACAGTTTGGTTCAAAACTAACAGAGTAACATCTCTTTTAGTATGTCGGGAAACACTTCTTGTAGTTTCTCTATACAAATTTCTTCAAGTATTAAATTTCTCGGTTTTTATTTAACTTTACTTCTCAGTTTAAGTGAATAACTGAGGGGTACTTTGTTCATGCACTTGCACCGCAATCCTTCAAATGACTTGAACGATATTTATTGTTTGCGAAACAGCCGAAGTTATTTTCTTCGTGTTTCGATGAAATGGATAAGGATCCTAGTGTCTATTCCGACTGTATTATTGACATACATGTTTATGGTATAGGATATGCGCACGGGTGTTATGGGGGAAATCGCACAAAGATACGTACAATTCTCCAGAAAGGAGGGAGACAACGACGACGTCTTCAATGAAGGGAACGCCATCTTCATTGGCAGAATTCGTCATTTTGAGTACTTTTGTCTTCACAACTACCGAGCCCAAAAGCTTTACATTACGGTAGCGATAATTTCCTTTCCGTTGCACACGCTTTTCAATTGTCCAAGGCGGCTTCGACTTCAGTGAAAGACGCGGTGAATAGAAGGTAATAGGCATTTTTATAAGCAATATCGTTTGGTAACATTTCTCTACGGGCCAGACTTATGAACTTTTGGGAAACTGGACATTATATCAGAAGCAATTATCTGTTGAACAGGAACGCGTGTTCAAAATATCTGAACGTAAAACAAAAGATGGAGTTCTCGAAGACATCCCTCGGTGATGTTGGCGCAATATTTCGGTGTACATCTTTTCATTGATGATGTCCTTTT
>JAEQBA010001759.1:71546-118151 GCA_019434445.1 Phalangium opilio
CCCCTTTACTTTTACAATAATTCGAATCGAACCCCTTTACTTTTACAATAATTCGAATCGAACCCCTTTAACTTTTACAATAAATTCGAATCGAACCCCATTACTTTACAATAATTCGAATGAACCCCACCCCTTTAACCTTTACTTTTACAATAATTCGAATCGAACCCCTTTACTTTTACAATAATTCGAATCGAACCCCTTTACTTTTACAATAATTCGAATCGAACCCCTTTACTTTTACAATAATTCGAATGAAACCCAATTACATTGTTCTAACAAAATTGTTGAAAATGGCATCATCAACGTTTAAGCAAACTTGCGCGCGTCGTTTGAAAGATTCACGAACACGTTCGAAGATTTCTGGCGTGTTACGGATGCTATCACATCCATCAATTATCCTTTGTCGTAAGTGTTCGACATCGCGAACTTCACTTCGGTATACCAAGTCCTTGAGATGGCCCGAAAGAAAAAATAGCATGGGTTGAGATCGGGAGATCTTGCTGGACACGCAAACAGTTCCGCCTCGACCTATCCACGGGCAGAAATCGACCCGTCTCGGATAATCAGCTTCGTTTAAAGCTTGTACCTTTTGCAAATGGTATGGGTGGAAATGATGTCCTCGAAGGATTTTCTAGACGAGTACATGGATATCGCCCAATTGCCGCCCGACGTTCCTGGTACTGGTTGTTGGATCAGCTTCGAAAATTGTCAAAACGGTGTCCTCTACATCCTCGGTAACAATCGCCGCACGAGGTTCAGGTCCCGACTGTTGAAGTTTCCCGGTTTCTCTCAAGCGTCTGTCAACTGCCGTAAATGTTTGTCGATTAAGAACTTGTCGTTGAGGAAAGTGCTCCTGGTACAAGCGCCGAGCTTCCACCGCATTTCCCCGATCCAGTCCATAAATAAGATGCATATCTGAGTACTCTGCATTAATTCGTGAAGTAGACCATGATTAGTTCCAGATAAGCTTCCAAATGTGCACGTACGCCATGAAGCACGTTAAGGCACACACATTTAGGCCGTCTGTAAAAAACCTACAACTTCTAACGTTAAAAACAAATTATGCTGTGTTGGTCTAAACATTAGGCTTGTTTACAACATCAGAAGTTAACGGCTTAAATATCTTGATGTCGCATTTCCCCGGATGTGGATAGGTCGAGGCGGAACTGTTGCGTGGTCAGCAAGATCTCCCGATCTCAACCCATGCGATTTTTTTCTTTGGAACATGGTATACCGAAGTGAAGTTCGCGATTTCGAAGACTTACGGCAAAGGATAATTGACGGATGTAATAGTATCCGTAACACGCCAGAAATCTTCGAACGTGTTCGTGAATCTTTCAAACGAAGCGCGCAAGTTTGCTTAAACGTTGATGGTGCCCATATTGAACATTTTTTGTAGAACAACGTAATTGGGTTTCATTCGAATTATTGTAAAAGTAATGGGGTTCGGTTCGAATTATTGTAAATGTAATGGGGTTCATTCGAATTATTGTAAATGTAATGGGGTTCATTCGAATTATTGTAAACGTAATGGGGTTCATTCGAATTATTGTAAATGTAATGGGTTCAATTCGAATTATTGTAAACGTAATGGGTTCAATTCGAATTATGGTAAACGTAATGGGTTCAATTCGAATTATTGTAAATGTTATGGGTTCGCTTCGAATTATTGTAAAATTAATGGGTTCGCTTCGATTTATTGTAAAAATAAAGGTTTCATTCGAATTATTGTAAAACTTAAGGGGTTCATTCAAATTTTTGTAAACGCAATGGGGTTCATTCGAATTATTGTAAATGTAATGTGTCTAATTGAAATAAAGAATAGAAGACTGGTCAGTTACCAGTACATCTGAACAAACAAGTAACCGATATCTGAGCTACTTTCCTTACCTTTAATTACAATCATTAATAAAAACAAAGGGATTAACGCTTTTGGCCGTTTAACACGTTCACGGTCTTCCACTAGGTTTGAAGTTATTTCGATCATTGCCTTATGCTCAATAATCGAAAACAATTGGGTCAAAACCACAATACTAGTGCTATAATTCTACGAAATCTCCTTGTATTTCGGCCTACTTTTGAGAGCTCATAACGTCGCAACGGAGCGCTTTACCCCAAAACGTCATAGTACCTTTTATATATATATATATAAAAGTTGACATAGACCATGTAGTTTAATTTATCGGTATTTGCTTCAATCTGTTTGCTTGGGTGTTCATGAAAGGTATTTTTTTAAAAATATATATATATATATATATATATATATATATATATATATATATATATATATATATATTATATATATATATATTATATATATATATATATATATATATATATATATATATATATATATACTATATATATATATATATGGTCTATGTCAACTTTAAGTTTCGAGTTGATTTCCCTGAGTATGTGGGTTTGGAGCAAATAGCAATAAATTAAACTGCATGTTCTTATTAAATTAATAAATCTCCAAATAAAATTTTACCAATTTTCTCAAGTGTTTTGAGTTTTACACATAAAAAGCTACGAATCTCCACTAGATCTATGTCAACTTTAAATTTCGAGTTGATTTCCCTGAGTATGTAGGTTTGGAGCAAATAGCAATAAATTAAACCGCATGTTCTATGTCAACTGTAAGTTTTGGGTCGATTTCCCCTAGTATGTAAACTACGCTACAGAACTATAGTATAAATATCTAACATTTTCAGTATAGAACCATCAATTTTTCTACACAGCATTACAGATAATACCTCGACGACAGTCACACCAACTTAAAGGTATGCATCCTCCTACACTTTTTAATTTATGTAAGGATAGTATGGTCGGAGTGTTTCGGGAATCATTTAATATGGGAACGGCCTCGAGATGGAACTTCCATCACTCGCCAATACTACCAACATCAATCGCACGCACGTTGGACCCTCAGCTTCGGGAAGCTTCTCTTTGTCCAGTCACTCAAAAAGGTGCAGCTCTTTTGGATATATTAGACGGATTTTTTGATTCAAACATCATAGAAGGATCTTCAAAGTCTTACCCAGAATTCAATTTCATGATGGCGGAAAATGAATACATACCGATGTGGATTGGAAAAACACACGTTATCTACCATTATTACTTGTGCCAAATGCATTTCGATTGCCCATTTGGAGATCCTCTCTGTTCCCGTTCTCATGAAAATGATCCCGATTTAAGATTCTTTCATAAAATATGTTCCGCTTGTTTTGATGGTGATAAACATGACCTTGACAAAAAATGGGACATTATTCAAAAAATTAAATACCATACTGTTTGCGACATTCGAGATATTCATGATGAAATTATAAGAGATCAAAATGGTTGGTGCGAAAATAGTTTTTTAACTCCTCTTATGACAATAATGGATGATGATACATGTAGACGAATCATGGATTAAAAAGAGAATGTCCATGGCAAAATAATGCAGTTGTTTCAAAAATTTTTAGAAGTCTTGATACTAATAATACTTATGATGAAAAAGCTATGACTTGTTATCAACATTATAATAATGCTGAATAAAATTATCTTTTATAGAATGGATGAAATGATGGTTGCTTGCCTCTTTCTTTAATTTCATTAAATTTAAACGCCCATTATTTGATACACCAAAGCACACTAAAACAACAATAAATGAGGATTTACAAGTTATCCAATTTTATTTAGAAATAAAAGGTTGAACTCGATGTGATGGTTAAAGCGGGATTCGATCTCGTGACCTAATGATTGGCGAACAAACGCGCTATCCACTACACCGAGAGCAACCTTAAACGCTTCTTACGTTATAGAGAAGTTTACATAAACGACTACCTGGAAATAAAAAGGATAAATATTCCTCGTAGATACTATCGAGAGTCCCTAATTTACTCACTTCTTGCCGTATATATTTTATAAAGTCATTTCCGTAAAATTCGGCTTTTTCTTCTAAACACAATGGCGTCGGTGAATCCGTTTCCGGGGCTTTAACTCTTGTTTGATTTATACCGTGACCCAATAGGGTAAATAACCTTTCGTCATCTAAATACTTTAAAATAATGGTACTTCTATCAAATATTAATCGTTTCAAAATTTCCACCTGCTTCTGGTACTCGATATCTTGATGTTCAGGAGGTTTATCTTTAAATATCGCGCATTTCTTCGTAACACGAGCGATTTTCGCACTTTCAGATACTTGGTGTTCGAAAAATATTGTATACAAAGCGCATTGATCTAAAAGATACGCGACCATATATTGGAAATCCTCGCGCCCTTTGAATCGTTGATACTGCTCTCTTCAAGGCCCTCGTTGAATAACCGAACTATCTTTTAACCCCAGTCGTACACCTAACTTCGGTGTAATCTCGATCACTTTTTCTTCTGAGAGGAGAAACAAAACTACAGTAGACTTTCTGTCGAATAGGGGAAAGAGACACTAAGATTTTACCAATAAGAAATATTCGTGTATATTATCAATTTCAAATTAAATATCATTTAATTAGTATAGCTTAATTCTATTTAAATAAAAAGAACTATTATTTACTCATATCATTCAGATTCCTTTTTACTCGAATATGTTAGTTTTCCGATAGTGAAGGTTTATATACCAATAATTTTTGATATCTTTATCTCACAATAGATAAGCTACCACCATAACCACCGCTTTTTGGTTTAGTTCTCTCACCCTTGCTATACCGAGTTTTCATCGCTTTTTGATCTAGAACTCTCAACCATGTTAAATGTCTATGGGATCTTAACATTAAAAAGTTTTTCACCGCCGTTCCACCGCAATTTCACCGCTTTTTTGATCCAGGACTCTCAAAATCCTACTACTTACCACTCGTTTATATTCAAATAATGAAACCAATTAGGCCGGGATAATTCGTTTCATTAGGGGCCTAAGCTGACTAAAGTACAGAATTGTGGGCGGAGTTAAGTTGAAGATATTTTTCGTGCATGCACTCCCGGCATCTGTCGAGCCTTTATCGTATCAGTTAGAGATGAATATTTATCATATTGGGCTTTCGTTGTTTTGAGGTTATCAAAGGGTAGAAATGAAAGTTTACCTCATTAATTAGTTTAATTACAATTATATTTGTAATCTCTATTGTGTTAGGAGACATTGATAATTAAAATTTAAGCGTTCAAATTGTAATAATGGCCTTTTTTGGGTGCCTAAGGGTACGAGATTTTTAAATTGGCGTTAAATAATTAAAAAAGATGTTGAATAAGCCATTTTCCTTGATAATTACTCGTTCTAAATCGATTGTTTTGATTAATTTGCTCCATTTTCGGGAATAAACTCGAATTTTCTCGACTGACTAAGTACAGAATTTTTCGAATCACCCGCCAGAAATATCCGGATTGATTATTGGTTGACAAAATATATCCTATTCAGCGGGTGCCTAAGGGTGATTTGGGGTGGTTTTAATAAGGATTAGTTGAGAAAATAAAGTGTAAAGTTACAGGGGGTGAAAAAGGTGGTTTTTAATTCATAACATTTGTTTTTGAAGTTGCTAATTCACAGTTTTCATATACCATTAGAGGATTTTTTTACCCCTTCAAAACCTTTCATATTTTTAAACTTAACATTTTTATCCTTTACTTCTTTGGAATGATTGTTTAATAAAGGTCTTCGGAAATTTTCAAAAACATTTTTTAACTATCCGCGACCTCGGCTTCACCGCTCTACGTCTATACCTTGCCCTAATATTGTAGCAGTAGACGGGATCATGAGGCTGAACTTGTTTATTTTACGGTGCTGAAAGCGCCACCAAGCGGGAAAACACGGCGAACTAATTTAGTCAAAAAATATTCTCGCTTCGCTACGTGCATGGGCCTAGATATCTCGGAGGATCCGATTGGCCGAAGGAATCTTTTCGGGGGAGGGAGGAACGATACCAAATGGAATGGCTTGGTAAAAAAATTTTGCCAAGTATATAAAAGCTCCCGCTTTCGAATCTTATTTCAGATACTCCGCGATTGTCGCCTCGAGCCACAATGTCTAGTTTCGAGGAAGAAATTCTCACGCCTTCGTCTTATGAAGAAACGGCGTCCTGCGAAGAAACCGCGGTAGAAAACAAACTTCTTCCATTCATAGAAGATACGATGGTAAGTAAAAATAATCCACTTTAAGATGATTTTGAGTTTGTAGTAGTAGGCCAACGTCCACGTGTTTCAACTGATTTTCCCTGATATTTAGTGTTCTATAAACGGACTTAATTACTTAAAATTAGACGTAATCTCCTAAACCAGAACAAATTAACCGCTTTTGCCGGTACTCTTTTAGGATAAAATTCGCGAGTTTTAACATCGAGTTAACTCAAAAAGGTTGGCAAATTGAGGGAGGGACGAGATTAGAGTAAGTCGTCACGGGAAGGGGTAGGCCTATTACCAAAAGGGTAATGCTCGTAATATTTTTGAACTCGCGGGTAGCGGGCATGTTCCTATTTCCTAAAAAACTGCTTTAAGTTAAAAGTATATATTCGTATTTAACCTTTCAGAATTTATCGGACAGCTCGAGCCCCAACGCCAGACCGAGCGCCAGCCCCAGAGCCAGCCAGAGCCCGAGCCCCAGAGCCTGCGCCAGCTCCGTCCAAAGCTCGAACCCCAGTTCCGGCGCCAGCTCCGGCTCCAGCCTCCACCCCAGACGCAAGAGGAGGAGGAGGGTCCTGACTTGGCGCAAGGAGCGGGAATTAGTGAGCCCAGAGAGGCGGCCCAAGATCCCACTTTTTCTTGGGAAAAAGCCAAAGTAAGTTAGCTTAAAGGGTTGTCCCTCGGAAGCGTTGGCATTGTGCCAATTACATCAGTTAAAATGTTTTCGTCTCTCTTATAAATAGTTGAAAAAAGGCGGAAAGGAGTGGAGGTATACGGGAAAATGCCCCACATCGGACCCCAAGGTATATTTCACGCGGAATTTTCAGAGAAATTACTTCTTTATTAATTTCATTAATGTTTCCGTTAATCTGGCAGTCCCCATTTAACGCGGATTGGGACGCTATCGAGAAGCACGAGCTTCTCGTAAGCTCGTCTCCCCCAAGACGAGCGTCAAGCCAAGTTAATTTATTTTTTTGTTTTGTTTTATCAATTAAAATTATAATTTGTTTTATTTATTTTTTTGTTTTTGTATTGTTTTTTTTTCTTTTTGTATAAAGTCATGGTACAAAATTCGTTTTTTTCCCGATTTTTTTGTCTTCTGTATAAAGGAATATTATACAAATTGTAAATAAAACATAAAAATTGTCATAAAATATAGTGGTGCCTTTTTAGCCACATCGTAGTATACGATGAGGCTCTTAGTTTGACCCGAGCCATAGTAGTAGTAGTAGTAGTACTTGTGGCCGGTGTTTTCGCTTTCGTTATCGTTATTTTTTAGCTTAAAAGAAACTCCACATTACCACAACCCACCCATAGGGGTAACTGGGCTCGGTTAGAGATTTAATATTAATTAAAATTTTCTGAACCTGTATCTTTGGGGTCGGATACTTCTGAACTTGTATCTTTGGGGTCGGGTACTTCTGAACTTGTATCTTTGGGGGTCGGGTACTTCTAAACTTGTATCTTTGGGGTCGGGTACTTCTGAACTTGTATCTTTGGGGGTCGGGTACTTCCGAACTTGTATCTTTGGGGGTCGGGTACTTCCGAACTTGTATCTTTGGGGGTCGGGTACTTCAGAAGTACCCGACCCCAAAGATACAAATCTTTGGGGTCGGGTACTTCTGAACTTGTATTTTTGGGGGTCGGGTACTTCTGAACTTGTATTTTTGGGGGTTGGGTACTTCTGAACTTGTATCTTTGGGGGTCGGGTACTTCTGAACAGCGTGGGAAATAAGGCGGTGGCACAGGGCAAATGACCAGTTTAAAAATTGCCTGGACCAGTTTAAAAATTAAATCGGAGGGGTCAGTGGTCCACAGGACCACTAAGAAAATTCAAGGGTTTCCAGAGTCCAGACATTAGCTAATATATTTTAATTATCCACTTCTTCAATTTAGCAGACGACGCGCCCTGGTCAGTGGTCATGGACCAGTTTATTTATTCCAGGCCAGAGGGGTCGCTGGCCCAATGGCCAGTTTAAAAAAATCCTTATTTCCCACCCTGCTTCTGAACTTGTATTTTTGGGGGTCGGGTACTTCTGAACTTGTATTTTTGGGGGTCGGGTACTTGTGAACTTGTATCTTTGGGGGTCGGGTACTTCTGAACTTGTATTTTAAAAATAAACAGCGATATTTTGCTAAATTGCGTAGATTATTTCGGAAGTAAATTTGGATAAGCAACAATATTTTGGAAAAGGCGTAACATTATTTGGGAAACAAATGAAGATAAACAACAATATTTTGGAAAAAGGTGTAACATTATTTGGGAAGTAAATGAAGATAAACCACAATATTTTGGAAAAGGCGTAATATTATTTGGGAAGTAAATGAAGATAAACAACAATATTTTGGAAAAGGCGTAACATTATCCACAATATTTTGGAAAAGGCGTAACAATATTTGGGATGATAAACAACATATTTTGGAAAGGCGTTCACTTATTTGGAAAATTGTATAAAATTTGCTTAAAATGTGGCACTTAGCGTTACCCGAGAAACACCACTTGGAGGTGGCCACACGTCCTTTCTCATGGGGAGTTTTGTTAAGTCAGGTCCCCTTGCCTACTGCCGTATATATTTACTGAAATGCCATTAAATCTCGTAAAAATCGGTAAATAATAAATTAATTAAGATGACTCAATCCGAGAACCAAAATATCTAGTAGCCCCATCCAAATATTTTATAAATCCTGAATGAATATCATATGAATAAAATCTACCCTGATTTTCCAGTTTTTTCATGTTAATGAAAAGATCTGCAACCTTACGTTCGTCCTGCCTTGAACAATCTTACCAACGAATGATTCGCCAAAAATTGTATTCCGATGTTCCATTCAATATGCAGAATGCTACAACTTGCATTCATTTTACATATGTGCATTCGTCAAAAAATGCACACACAATATGTTCAGGAACGCTGCTAAAATCAGATACATCCTTTCCATTTAGCAACCTTCGCATCGCTGCAACGCGATTACTTCCCAAATAATATTATGCCTTTTCCAAAATATAATTGTTTATCTTCATTTACTTCCCAAATAATATTATGCCTTTTCCAAAATATTGTGGTTTATCTTCATTTACTTCCGAAATAATCTACGCAATTTAGCAAAATATCGTTGTTTATTTTTAAAATTGGAGCTTTCTTGAAATAGTTTTCTTCCCTAGTATGAGAATTCTAAAGTTTGGTCTTAATGTCGGTAAGTACATGCAACTTTCAAATTTTCAAAAACATTTTTGACCAAGTTGCGGCGGGTTTAGAATTTTTTCACTATTTTTTGCGAACTCCCCGTGGTCTAATTAATCAGAATCAAGTGTTGGTTGGGTTAGGTAGGTAAAGTAAAAATCTACCGACTTACATATCCCTCAAATGAAAAACAAAAATACCCGTAAATCTTCAAAATTTCCAATATGGTTCTCATGCGAATTAAAAAAGCATTAACGAGTAAGCACTATTATCATCGGAAAATGAAGAAACGTAATAACACTGTCGATGTATCTAAATTTAAAGAACTTCGCAAAAAATGCCAGACACTACTTGCAAGGGATAGAAAATTATATGGACAATCAGTAGTTGAAAATATTACTAAAAACCCCTCGAAACTCTGGGAATATACACAAACAAGGCTAAAACCAAATATGAATGATATATTACTGGACCATAACAACACGCTTATATCAAATACCGAAGAAATTGCCGTACTTTTCAGAGAAAAATTTACTGAACCGCTACAAACCAGAAATATTAATACCATTCTCACGGATTTCCCTTTTCAAAACACGAACAGAGTTGGGCACTCCTCCTTAGATAGATTTTTTTCCTATCAAACTATCATAGATGGCGAAACTATCAATTCTTCTGGCTATATTTTAGAGTGGAACTCCTTCTTAGATAGATTTTTTCCTCTCAAACTATCATAGATGGCGGAACTATCAACTCTTCTGACTATATTTTAGACTGACATTGCTGGTTAGATAGATATTTTTCCTCTCAAACTATCATAGATAGCGAAACTATCAACTCTTCTGACTATATTTTAGACTGACACTGCTGGTTAGATAGATATTTTTCCTCTCAAACTATCATATTTGGCGAAACTATCAATTCTTCTAGCTATATTTTAGACTGGCATTATTTGTTAGATAGATTTTTTTCCCTATCAACAAATCATAGATGGTGAAACTATCAAATCTTCCTTCAATATGTTAGATTGGCTCTCTTTGTTAGATAGATTTTTTTGCCTATCAAATCCAATTGAAATCTTTAGGAACGACTAAATTTATCGATTATTTAATTTCCGGACTTTGAATTTGATTGTTTTCGATCAAACTGATTTGGTCTCTACCTAATTTTACTCTGTTTAATCGATTCCAGATATTTCCTGATTTTGTAGAATTTTTTAATATTCTCATATATTCATATAATTTCCATAATCTCATTTCTCAAGTTTGACTTTTAACTGTCTATAGTTCAAAAGCTACTATCCAAACTTTTTCAAATTATTCGCCCTTGATTTAATCTAAACCATCTACTATAAACGGTTAACTAATAATAATTAAAGGCAAAAATTACAATTAAAAACTGTGGGTAATAAAAATCTGAAAATCTACACTTTAATTTATCTACTTCTACGTTCGGATGATTTCGTGGAATCGTTCTTCCTCCTCGAGTAGTCGTTCACATCAGTGACAGCACGGAGCTTCTATATACAAGAAGCTCCGTCTTCACAGTTTGAACTGTTGAACCATCGTTTATTTTATTTTTATTTATTTGTTTGTGAGAGTTATAACGACCACCAAGTACAGAATCTTCTTATAGAATAAACCTACACCTGCTAACGTTCAAATATATTAAAAACTTCGATATCATTCAAAAAACGACTTATCTTTCCAGAAATTTTCATAACTATCAAAATTGCCTATCAAAGATTAGCTCATAATTTTTTTAAAATGAAATCAGAAAACAGATGTCGCCAAATAAAATCACTCAAAAAATCAATATATTTTTCAAGGAATAATGCCTATCATTTTTTATGATTTCTAAAAGATGGGGTTAGTAGCCAGATCACGTTGAGAATCGATATTTTTCTCTAGAAGATTTCAACGATTCAATGAATCATATCAGAAGAAAATAGGGGAAGTACGTATTCTTAGCTATTTCGCGAGACGTCACTTTATCGGTTTTTTCGCGCCACTGAATATCCGCTTTTTTTGGCGGGAAACCGCGGATGAATACAAGAAACTATTTTCTTCGAAGGTTCGTCTGCTATCCAGCTGAATGCTGATTTTGTTATGGTACCTTCTTGAGTTTACTATGGCCGAGGCTTAACGAGTCACTCGAATTTGGCGAAAAATCTACTTGAATACCTTTAGTTTTGCCTTTAAAACTTGTCTGGCTTTTCTTGTCACTAGTTTCACGATATACTAAATTACACTGGACAGAACTATCCATTTTTAACTCTTAATTGAACGATAACTTTCAATGTCAATCTACCCGGGCGAAAGAAGGACGGAAATCGTCGTCTATACTCTGTAGTTCGGTTTCTCACGGTATGGTTGCGCACCTTCAAAAATTTCTATCGGTTCTCTGCCTATCTCTGATTGGCCAATTTAAAGCGATAGCTTGTTTCTGGGAGAGAAAGACGACTTGCACTAGCTAAAGGTACGAATACGTACTTCCCCTATTTTCTTCTGATCATATCAACTTCGAGTGCACTTTCTAAGCTATCAAACTCAATCGATCATTATAATTCAAATTTTTCTCGAAAATAACTATCAAAATTGATTCTTTGATTGGGGCAGATTTAGTTTTCTATCGTATCAAGTGGTAAAACTATCAAATGATATGATAGTGCCCATCTATGAACACGAACAGCTTTTGCACGCTTACAATCCCGGAAGTAGCCGTAAACGCAGCTATTAAAAGACTTCAACCTTAAAATTCGACCGGTATAGACTTTTTCCCATCACATATAATAAAAGGGTGTAACGAGATCTTCGCCCGGTTCTTAGCAAAATCTTTAACCTATCTTTGAAGTTGGGTGAATTTTCAAGGAAGTGGAAAACATCCATTGTGATTCCTGTACACAAAGGAGAATACCAAGGCGATTTAGGGAATTAAAGACATATCTCTCATCCCAATTTCCTCCAAAGTCTTTGAAATGGTCTTAAATGACGCACTATAACTGGTTCAGACAGTTCTTGGTTGATAGCCAACATGGAATTTGCAAAGCAAGATCCATTGTTACGAACTTACATTTTTGAACCATTCCGCTTCCATCGTGGCAAATAAGAGACAAGCAGACTGCGTATTTTTGGACTATTTAAAGGCGTTTGATCTCATGAATCATCTATCGAAGCTAGAACACTACGGTCTCGGTGGGCCTTTGCTCAAGTTATTAAAATCATACTTGCAAGATAGACGATGTGTGATAAAAATAAACTCCAAAATAACAAATGTTCAGTACGAAACAAACAGAGGAGTCCCGCAAGGCTCTGCTCTTGGTCCGTTACTTTTCACAATTTTTATTAACGATCTTCCAGCCCGTATACAAAATAAATCAGTATTAGCCACTTTTGCTGATGATAATAAGTTGTTTCGCATCATAAAATCTGCTAGTGATTGCGAGCTTCTAAACCAAGATCTTAAAAAAATAGATGTCTGGAGCGAAAGCAATGGATTACCATTGAACGCCGCAAGAGTAAAGTGGTCTCGTTTACCCGAAAAAATAACTGGATTAAGTACAATTACTGTACAAACGGGGTCTCCATTCCCAGGTAAAGTTTTACTTCTGATCTGGGTATCATTATGGATCATTAACTCCATTTCAAACTTCAAGTATCTAACATTAAAGACAAGTGTCTCAAAAGTCCCTACGCTATACTAATAATAGTTAGAAAATTAAAATCCGCAAGTCTTTAATTTGTTATATTTATAAATAATAAGATCAAAAATTGAATTCGCCTGTCAAATAGGGTCAGGATGCAGTAATTACCTGATACTTGTTGTAGAACGCATCCAGCGTAAATTTATACAGTTGTTATATGAAAAATTCCTAAAGAGTGGTTACTATGACTAAACAAAAATTCTCAACAACCGAAATCTATTAGCTATTTAAACCAGAATTACCTATATGGATGTAAGTTTCTTGAACAAGCTCTTAACTTTTAAAATAGACTGAAAGTCCTGTTGAACGAGGTGCGGTTTCAAATTCCACAAAAAAACCTTCGGCGTGACAAAACATTTTACATATATAATCCTAATAAAACACTGCTAAATCCCATTAGTAGAATTCAAAACAAGATTAATATCAATTGCTACGCTTTAAAAGAATTCGACTTATTTGAGCAGAGCCAAATTCGCCTCAAAACTAACTTTTTAAACATTGTGAAGAACTGTAACATAGGCGATTTGCTATAGATATTTAAATTCGAATTATAATTGTGTGTTTTGATTTTTAAGCATAATTATCTTTTAAATTTTAACTGAGTTTTTAAATTTAAACTTTTTAAATTCGATTTGTGTTTTAAATTTTAACTTCATTAAGTTTTAATTATATATTATAAATTTTAAGTGGTTAGGGAATTTATTGTATTTAACTGTAGGTAACAATATAAAACATTATATATTATATAATCCTGTATTACTGTAAAAAGTGGCTATGTCACGTTGTGGTCCAGGATTCAAAAACAAAATTCAATTTAATTCAATTCAGTTATTGTCATTATTATAAAAACTCCATCTTTACCGGCCAGATAAGCATCTTAACAGATAGTGTCGATAAACTTATAAGGGTCACATCGAAAGAAGATTGCCAGAACACTTCACCAATGCTCACTTACAAGGACGTAATAACAAAAAATAATAATTAACAAATTCACAGAAAAGATAACCCGGCTCCTAACGGTGACACCTATACTCGACCAGCGAACCGTAATAAGAGACCTAGCAATTTGAGGCCTCCTACCGTTGGGAAGAATAATTCGACTACAATACAGGGAATTCTGCCTAATAATACTAAAGTCTTAAGAAAAAAGGCTTTCTTTGTCTCCCGCACCGACCCACAACTGTCATTATCTGACTTTAAAAACTGGCTACGAGAGGAACACGACTTGCAGACACTAGTACTAACTAGACTAAAGACAAGACCTCCTACCTATGCTTCCTATAATGTTGCTTTGGGTGATACAGAACAAGCTTAACAACCCCGAATCCTGGCCAGAAAACTCGGTTTACTCGGAATACAGAGGACGGCTCCGTCACAGTCGCAAATACGATGCGATTGAGGTTACTGTGCTGGACGAAACAACTATAGTCGAAGACATAGTTCACAATGACAGCACACAAATAGTGGCCCACGGAGAAAACGACGACGAAAGCCTAAGCACCAAGATGGCCCAAGGGCTGGGCCTTAATAGTAATTTTACACGGCTCACGTGACCCACCGTATAGTTGATCTCCAATAAATCGTACAACTAAAAACATTTCTGAAACACAATCGTGTATCCCTTTAATTTCTAATACCGTCACATTTCAAATAATATTAATGAAACTAAATTGAGCACACCACTAAAGTATAAATTTTAAAAACCATACGAATCAAATAATGTATCTAAAACAAAATCCTGGATCCCCTAAACCAGAAATCACTATGACCGTAAACCGTCCCCTCTTTTTTACGAAACCTAACCTAACCATCCAGCATAATCTCTGATGTATCACGCGCACAAAGTAGTGCACGAAAATTATCATCTTGTTTCCCTTCACTCAAAAAAGCCCGCGAGATTTAAACTACCTTTCTTTCCTCTCTCTCCTCTCCGAGCGGGATGCCCCCTCTCCCTCTTCCCCCTCTCACTAATATACCAGGCAGGCAGTTCTCTCTCTACGCGGAGCTTCTTTTCCCTCTACGTATCGCCGTCGTGTACGCTAGCGATCTCTCTCCCCCCGCACACTTTCGTTTTCCCTCTTTCTCTCATCGTAAGCGTTCGTTTCGCGGACGCGTCCGGCACAGGGACAGGGACAAGGACAGGGACAGGGGTTTGGTGCCCTTTCTTAAATTTTACCGGAATAAAATTCCGTGTAAAATTAAAAACCAGACAAGCATGAGCAGGGAGTCGTCTTCAAATCAGGAATAATCTAATAATAATAGAAAGACTACAATAGTAATGGCAAAAGTAACCATGGGCAGTAGCTTTAAAAATTTCTTAAATTATTCAAATACTAAATTAAACCTCATATATCAAAAAAAATGTTCGAGGGCTAAGGACTAAATCCAAAGAATTTTTTGAAATGCGACTCTAAATGATTTAATAAAGACCATTTTCCGAACCTCTATAACGTTTATCGTGCGGATCGTCCGTCGCTAGATGGCAGAGACATTCGCGGTGATGGTGTATTAATCGCATGTCGTAAACCTATTTCAGTAACGCGCAGATCAGATTTAGAACACATAAACGACTGTGTATGGCTCGAAATACATGTACAGTAACAGAGGAAACTACTAGTAGGCAATCATTACTAACCTGCTTCCACTTCTGAGTGGGTGTTTGCCAACTATTTAGAAACAATTCTGCCAAAACTATCAGCATTTGATGGAGAGTTGCTTATTGTTGGTGATTTTAACCTGCCAGGCATAAAGTGGAACCTCAATGATGCAACTGCATGTATATCGGCGGTGAGACCCAAGACCCAGCTTCTAATAGACTTCATGAACACAGTGAACCAAACGCAAGTTAATAAGTTAACGAATTGTAATGGAAACATTCTAGACTTGATTCTTACTAACGTCATCAATATTAGCAGTAAAATTACCACAACTCCTTTAGTTTCACCTGACAAGTTCCATCCCCCAATGGAGATAACCATACCTGCAATTTTTTTACAAGATTATGATTCTAAAACATAAATAGCTTACAAAGCTGGCGACTTTTACGGCCTGTACACTTTTCTGGACAAGTTTGATTGGACTCCTACCCTACATGAAAAAATATAGAAGTGACGGTTGATACTTTAACAAGGGCCGTGCAAGATTCCATGAAAGAAAATATCCCAGTAAAGTCGTACTTACCTTTGTCTCGTTACCCGCATTGGTTCAGCATAGAATTAAGGAAAACTCTTCCGCGGAAAAAGGTATTCCATCGGAAGTTTAAAAGAACTAAAAAACAGGCAGGCTTCCTAATATATAAGGCATTACAAAAGAAAGAGGCACTATTATTAGACACTGATAAATTAAAAAACGCTCATAGAATAGTTGAAAGCATTAAAAAAGACCCAAAAACAATGGGCATATGCAAATTCAAGACTTAAACCAACTGACAATAACATATCTGTTAAAAAAGGCAATAGGATAATTACCAACCCAGTCCTGCTTGCAGAAATATTTGAACAGCAATTGTACATAGAGCCTTACACTTCTGACAGAGATAGTAATGAAGAAGACGCCGATCAAACCCCAATAAACTTAAATGTTTGTTCTTAATTCAATACAATTACAATTACAGAATCAGATGTAAAAAAAGCCATTGCTAAACTAAAACCCAAGTTTTCCACAGGAATAGACCGCATACCAACATTCATAATTAAAGGTTGTTCTGCCATATTAGCGAAAATTTAGGCATAAATCTTTAATGAATCAATGAGGCAAAATAAATTCCCAAATATGTGGAAAACGTCGGTAATAGTTCCAGTTTTCAAAAAGGGCTCTAAATTAGACAACACAAACTACAGACCAATTGCCCTTATGTGTATACTAGCTGTTACCCGCGGCGTCGCTCGCGTGTAATAAGAACTTCCATCAAAATAATGCAAAGAATGGGTAGATTTTACTGATGACTAATATTTTTGTAGCACCCTTGAAGCGAAGGCACTCGGCGTTGCCCGTCAGCCCGTCGGGAAATTTTTTATTACTTTTCACGCGGGCATTATTCCATAAAGAAGGGATTTTATTTTTTGGCCGCCATTTAAAAAGATGGCAGCAAATCGAACCCAAAAGACCATTCAGCCCGTCAATATGTTAAAGGAAGCCCGTGTACTAAATATCTGTGAAATCGGTTGAAATGCGCGAACTTAGTTGCATAGAGAAGAGTTTTTACATTTCTGGGCGCCATTTTTTAAGATGGCGGCGTATTGGAAAAATCTTTCTTAGTACGCGCCTACTACTTATGAGTAACGTTCCTGCAAATTTTGAGCCTTCTAGGGCAAGCGGTTTGGGCTGGGCGTTGATTATCAGTCAGTCAGTCAGTCAGTCAGTCAGGACTTTGATTTATATAGATTTGCTAAGATTTTTGAAATGGTCCTTAACAAACATAAAAGTTATTGGTTTAAACCGCTGGCTAGTTCAACCCAGCATGGATTTTGCGAGGGTCGGTCGACAACTACCAATCTCTTGCAATTTATGGACAAAGTATCTAATAGCCTGTTAAGGGGAGCAGGTAGATTGCGTATTTCTAGACTTCAGTAAGGCTTTCGATCTCATGGACCATAAAATACTATTGAGAAAACTTGGCAAATATGGTATGGGTGGGGATATTTTATAAATACTGCGATCGTACTTGCAAAATAGGCAAAATATAATTAAATGCAATGGTGAATTAACTAATCAACCCTATACTACATCTGTTGGAGTACCTCAAGGCTCCGCATTGGGACCCCTTCTTTTTACAATAAACGTAAATGACTTATCGAAGTATGTTAAATCTTCTAACATATCTCAGTTTGCTGATGATTCAAAATTGTACAAAGTAATTAAGACGCACAAGGATTGCTTAGCTCTCCAAGGAGACATTGATGGCGTTGAAAGGTGGAGTTTACTTAATAAAATACCATTAAATAACCAAAAAACAACTATTGTTACTTACACACGTAAAACCAATAAGTTAACTTTCAACTATACTTTAGATAGAATTACATTACGTAGAGCGAATTACCATAAAGATCTGTGAATAATATAAGGTAGTAAGCTTGTTTTCAAGGAACAAATATCTGACGTTACATCTCGTAGTATGAGAACGCTGTCAATGTCCCTAAAAACTGCAAAATCATTAAATTCCGGAAACGTTTTTAAGATACTATATTTATCTCTTGTAAGAAGTATTTTGGAGAATAATATTTTAATTTATGGAGGATGTGCTGAGTCGAGTCTACATAAACTAGAACGAATTCAAAGAAAATTTATAGAGTATTATTATTTCAATTTTAAATGTGAAACTATTTACAAATACTGTCTCGTAATAGAATATCTTGGACTACATTAATTAGGAATTAGGCGAAATATGCATGAAATATATTTCCTAAAAACATTACTAATGTGTCAGTTGGATTGTTCCTGTTTACTATCTAGAGTCCATCTTAATGTTCCAAAGCAGAATACACGCCAGAAATCTAATTTTTACTGTAAAAAACCACAAGAACTTAATCATATATCAAGGCTACAAATAACGTCTAACTCTTACAACAATCTCGATATATTCTTTTATACAATATCATATTTTGAAAATTATTTTAAAAAAGGGGTAATTTAGTTAACTGAATATTTCGTTTTTAAGTAGTTAAACTAGCAATTTACCCATCAGAAAATAAATTGTACAGTACTTAATCTGGCAGAGGCATAATTAATAAAGAAAAATCATAAAAATAAATTTTAAAAATCATAATATCAACAATTTTTAGGAAAAAATAATTTCGAATCATTCTATTTTATTTAGTTACACAATGCAATGTGTATTCTTAATTTAAGACCTCGTGACCCATTGTAGAAAGTCTACGGGTGTTATGGACACGCAATAAAGATTGAATTGAATTGAATTATTATTATTATTACAATTAGTATTACTATTTGCGCTTCGGTTTATGTTCTCGTTTATCGGTTCCTGGATCTTTCTGTCTCCGGTTTTCTATACCTAAGGACATCTAACAACTTCCGTTTCCGGTAATTAAACTTAACTTCCAGTTATTTGTACTATTTCTCGTGTATTCGAAGTCCTTAGTTTGATTCTACTGGCACCTGTTTGCATCGCCGTCAATTTGCCAGAATGGTTCTGGCAGAATCAAGTCGGGAACGTGTCGGAAATTCTGCCAAACCAAAAAAGCAAAAAATACCTATAACCATTTTCAGGCCAATTTAAACTAAAATTAAAAAGACTTGTATCTTCCCCACGAACGGTGAATTTTCATGAAACTAGTCAAACAGATTCTAATTGAACTCCTCTATCGAATGCACCCGGTCTCGTTAATTGCAAGTCGGTCATTTTAATTAACGAAAAACGGAAGTTTTCGGGGGGAAAACGTTGTATCTTCCCCCACGAACGGTGAATTTTCTTGAAACTAAGCATACAGATTCTAATTGAACTCCTCTATTGACAGAACCCGGTCTCGTTAATTGCAACTCGGTCATTCTAATTGAAATTAACGAAAAACGGAAGTTTTCGGGGGGAAAACGTTGTATCTTCCCCCACGAACGGTGAATTTTCTTGAAACTAGGCATACAGATTCTAATTGAACTCCTCTATCGAATGCACCCGGTCTCGTTAATTGCAACTCGGTCATTCTAATTGAAATTAACGAAAAACGGAAGTTTTCGGGGGGAAAACGTTGTATCTTCCCCCACGAACGGTGAATTTTCTTGAAACTAAGCATACAGATTCTAATTGAACTCCTCTATTGAAAGAACCCGGTCTCGTTAATTGCAACTCGGTCATTCTAATTGAATAATTTAAGGCTTCGTTTATTTAATTTCTCTTTTACCAATTAATCATCAATACCTATTGGTTTCACCTATGTTTATATACCTATCTTTCACAACAGGTATTAAACACTGGCTACTTACGACTCTCGCCACGGGAAGGCTGGTATGATTCTTACGGAACAAATCCGTTGAGAGTCATTAGATAGGTTGAATAAGTACTAGAGATAGTATCATAATATCGTATATGAACTTCTGGGTCAATGTAGATCTATTGTGCTTCATCTGTTATTCTATTTAAATTTTAAGCACATTGACCCCTCTCTCTTATTCAACCTTCCTAACCATGGAATATCACCATGTAAATCGTCGCTGCCCAAATTCAAATGACGTAATTCCGTGTACCAAATGCCGTAGTTATAAATTATACCAATTTGATTTCTATTTTACAAAAACATTTGAAAAATTAATTTTATTTCAGATTTAGTTAAATTTCTAAAAATTTTCAGTAATGCATGATGTCAAAGAATTAGATGTATTTAGGCAACGAGTTTTTAATACCGGACTACTTAAAATGAAACACTTTCCCAAACAAAAACTTGGTACATTTTGAATATTTTCATATTGAAATTATACCACTCTCCATTTCTCTTTTATAAATTTCTCGACATTGCAGAATGTCTTTTTCTGCCTTTTTTCTACCCGGATAGTTGACGATGACCCACTTAGCGTACAAACATGTAATTGGACCGCAATCCCACCCGTTTCCTTCTGGTTGTGGTGGAAAATCGTCGCCAGCCTGTTTAATACTCCATTCTTGTTTACAATTACCAGAAGCTAGTCTCAAAGCGTTTGCAATTTCGTTTGCTTCTTTCATGTGTCGTACGATTTGCGATTTTATCGTCATGGAGTCGTACACAGTGAGCTCAAATAGTACTGACTCATCTCGTACTCCTAAATATTTTATAGCAAGCATCAAGAAATGCAAATCTCTTGTCATGATAATTAATAACCTTTTGCATGATAGTATTTTTTCGTACACTCGCTCCAACCACACTGTACATTGAAGAGGAACTTGATTTAACACGCGAAATAAGTGTCTGTAAAAGTCGTTAGTTTCAAACTCAAAGCACGGATAATTTGATTTTAGCAAAGTGAAATATTGTATCAACATTTGATCGACAAAACATTGTTTCCCTAATAAAATTTTCTTATGTGACTCTGTCAACTTATTATTAGCATTCGAACTGGAGTTAATTTTACTACTTTCCTGATTCCCCCTAATTCCAGCTGGTTGGAACAGTGTACGTTTCTCTTTGGTTCGACGCTTCACTTTTGGCGTTACTGTGGGACTGAATTTTAGTTTTTTAAACGGAGGCTGTTGGTATATCCCCCTGGTTCTATTAGACGCATCTTCCCGGACTAGAGGTTTCGTTTTCTTAAATTTCTCTTCAAGTAATTTTAATTGTTTTTGTCTTCTTTGATTTGGTATATGCTTATGAGCGTTAAGCAAAGCTCGTTTAAACAACTTCTTGTTCAATTCATACAAATGTTTTATGGCTAAATCTAACCTAGGTTTTTTGTCGTATAGGGCTTGTTCTTTAACGACTCTGTTGAAACTTTCAACATGACCCTGAGTCGGTGCCTCTTGATCAAAATAATTCACTAATCCGTCTTTAAAATTAACCCTAGGCTGGTAAGATGCTGGAACCACTTCAAAATGTCTGCTTAAATCACCCGAGAGAAACCTAGTCCACAGAGGAGATGTGGGATAATAGTTTTTTTCCATGTATGCTAGAAGGTCGGGACCATAATATTCGTTTCTAGAAAGCAATGAAGGAAAGGATTCTTCGCGGGCTACATCTTGTTTAACTTTATCAATAATTCTATCTGCGATGTCTTTAAAAAAAGTATTACCATCCCCATCAGGTAACAAAATTTCTTCTTCATTCCAACTCATGTTTAATGAGTCTTTATTCATTGGGCTCATACTAACACCTGGGATATCACTATCACTACTAACTAAAGCACTGATTTCTCCATTACTATTTAACTGATCTGCCCAATCAGATATGTTTTCATAGCAACGTTCAAGAAGTTTAGTTTTAAACTCCGAGAGAAGTACGACAGCCGAAGCGTAAATCCTATGCTTCAATTCTTCTAACAGTGAACTGTTTATCAGAACACTTATCATAAACATTCCAAATTTATGTTTACTGGGTAGGGCCGTGCAGACTATTCGTTACTATTTGGTAGGACCAAATAATTTGGTCAAAATTGACGTTTACTATTCGCACCGACGAATTGAATAATGATTTTCAAAATTCTAGAATACCAAATAATGAGCTTCAAAAAACCGACTATTCTATAGCGGATAAAACCACGAGAAAATGAATGTTTTTAACAGTCTATTGACCAAATTATTTGGTATTCGCAACCAGTTTTTGAATTTTTCTGTTGATTTTGTGAATTTGAGGGCGCTGTCATAGAGATAGAAACATAAATGTGATGCTCCTATCCCTATGGGCGCTGTCATAGTGTCCGCTGGACCGTGGCCCCATAGATGACGCGACTCGGCAGACACAGCCTTAAAATTCTGACGTGGCTACTGTTATCAAAAGTATTACCCGCGTTCACCGAGTCGCGTGATCTAGGAGGCTATAGCTGGAATCAGCCACTCAGTCTTTAGAAGTTCATAGACAAGAATAAATCATTAAAGGTTTTAACTTAAAGGGTACTGGTTATTATCAACTTCTCGCTGCGGAGCTAACTATTGAACTTCCTAATAATATGTCACTATAGTATACATATTAAAAAATATAGCATCATGGAAGAGGTCATACATTACAAAGCGAATAGGGATATATTGACAACTAACCTAATTTTGATTAAAAAAAACCTTTGATTCGTTCAAAAATAAGTTTTCAGGCGTTCAAAAGTACCTTTCCGTGTCCCATTATTTATAAATTTGAAATTTGGTAGAATAGTTTTATAGAAATTTAAATTTGGTCGAATTTTTGAACTTCACAATATTTGGTCAAATTATTTGGTCATTTTCCTATTCCGAGCCGAGAGATGGCTCCCAAAAACACTGCTATTTGGTATTCGACGAAAACCTTAAAAAGTACTATTCGCACAGCCCTATTACTGGGTGAAGTACTATAAATTTTTTTCATATGTCTGCTACCATCTTTCATCATGTGGCAAATGCCACACTGAATAAGAGTAAAATTAAAGTCATCTCCACTAGCAACCCCCTCCGTAATTCTCCGGAAAACGCCTAAGTACTGATTTAAACTCATTCCAATAAATACCTTCAAAGCAGCAGTGATCAGAACGAGACTTCGATCGCTGGAAATAACTGCTGGGTATATAACATTACGTTTCCCCGCTATTGTTTTTTGCGCTTGAAAGAAGTGATAAAGAAAATTGGTTAATGTCTCCGTGCTTTGATCCTCCGTTATTAACTCCGCAACAGGCAAAAGTATAGATTTCTTATCAATTTCTGGACATCTCATGACTATGGGGTAATACATAAAACGTTTAACGTTTTCAGTGGCCACTACCGAGCCAGTTCCATCCCAAAATAAAATATCACGCTTAGCATGGTCACGAGTGTAATTAACCGACGCTTTGGAATAGAGGGAAACATAACGCGGTTTGGTTGATACATAACCACTATACGTAGGGTCTTCTCCGAGCAAAGTTAAAGATTCGTTGAGATCTTTCGATCTGCATTGTTTTTGATAAGCCTCGAATCTAATTTGCCTCATCGTACCTGTCTTAAGTATAGAATTAGTTAAGTTCCCCATACTAATATCAGTTGATGAGTTTTTAGAATCGAGATCCCATACAGCCTCCAACGGTCTTAATCTAGGGTTTTTTAAGAACTCTTGCCGCAAAGTTTCTCTTTTAGCGCCTCTAATCTGAGGACAAGCTAAACTCTGTGGCTCATGATAACGTTTACCGCTGTTAGTAATTATGCCTTTATAAGTTTTAAAAATTTTAATATGGCATTTAGCCTGGCAAGGTCTTGGTGTCGCGTTCATTCTTGAACAGTATAAATTACAGGAAAAGAGCAAATCAGAATAGATACTATTATCTGGCGCATAATGGTTAAGAACATTCCATATACATTGCGGATTATTTTGTTTCAAAATATCATCCAGGAGAACTTTATAATTGTTATAATCAAGAGTTTTAGGTGAACGGCGCTGGGCGCTCATTTTACCCCAAGTATCTTTTGCAATGGAAAATTTTACTTTCTCAGGAAAGCGTTTCTTAACCTCATGCTGTTCAAATCCGTCAGTACAGGATAGAATGTCCTTGCGAACTTACTCAGACATGGAGAGTGGACCAACGTCTCTAATGTTTGAGGACGGATCATAATCACTATGTATAGAATCTAATCCGGGACTAACTGACAGTATTTCCGATATTGAGGTATCCTCAGAATCACTGCTGTTAAAATCTAAACTTGAGCTGCTCGACCTGAATTCTCTTTCTCTATTTGGGTTTGGAGATTCAAGAGTATGCGAGTTATTCGCGTAATCATCCGAAATGGATTCATCCGAAACAGAAATACTACACGAGAGAGGACTGTGCGTAAGAGAGATGTCTTCTTGCTCCATGGGAATCGAAATTGGCGTTCAACAATTTTTCATTGAAAATTGTTGGCTTTATTCAAAATTTTAATTGTAAATTCCAAATTTCAAAGTATTAGATTTCTCTCGAAATTCGGAAATGAGTAAATAAGTGCTATAATATTCCTGCGGAAAGCATATTGGGTTTTGGGCGATATTTGTGAAATTTTGGAATCTCTTAAAAAGAAAATGCTAATGAAAATGACCACCATTTTAATTTGTTATTTATTATTTTTGTTAAGGGCTTTTCAAATCCAAGTCGGTATGTTCTGGACAAAAGCCAAAATAGGTACATGTAACGAAGTGTCCCTGGGATTTTGGAAATCGCAAAAAATAAACGATTTGAAACATTTTCCGATATCTGAAGATATTACCCACATCGGAAATTCCGATTTTCCGGTGCTATATCCGGGCGGGAGTCACATTTGGGCCAATTTTATGGTAAACCATAGTTTGGAAATGGAACCTTTAACCATAAGTACGTGAGACGCAATTTTTCTCCAGTTTGAACTGACGGGTTTTGCATACACATAATATTACTTTTATTAATTATAAAAATAATTCCAACAGCTGCGGAGTTATATGATGCCGTTAAAGGGTCTATTTTTGCGCCACCAATCATCCAGTCTGTGGAACACGTGTCCCGGGAAACTTTCGACAATTACGAAAATCCCGGTAAAAAAATTAGCCGAGGCAGCAGAAGCCAACAAAACAGAATACCACAACCGTACGCCAAATCAGAGTCATCTCAACGAAAAGAAGGTAAAAATCATACAATTTTAGCAAGCAATAATTCCAGCTTTAAACCAAACATTCCTGAATAATTCTACCCTTACATTCCCTAATTTTTCAGTTCTCATTTTTGAAATCTATTTATTTTCTAACCAATTCTCTGAGTAATTTAAAATTGTTTTAATATGTTGCAGAATATGATCCTCAAACGATTACTATGGGGAAAATATCCTTGGCCGAGGTGCAACCGTTGAGTTTTACCCAGGTTTCCACCCAAACGTCAATTTTGAAAAACTCGGCAGACATTGGAGCCAATGTTAGAAAATAAAAAAAAATTAATAGGAAAGTCCTATACATTTGTACCAATGCAGATTTTGAAGAATACCGTTACGGAAGAGGCGTGACTCACGAAGCGCTCAACGAGTGGCCAAGAGAGTTATTCGAAATGAAAGTAAAGGTGGAACAAGAAACGAAGTTCCAATTCAACGTGGCGGTGATAAATCTGTACAGAAATGGTAATGACTGTGTTGGGTGGCACGCTGATGATGAAAATGGGGTTCATTCCGTCATAGCTTCTTTATCTTTTGGAGCAACTAGAAAGTTTCAGATGAAGCCAATTGGGGCAAAGCACGCAGTTAGAACAGTTGACCTAAAAGATGGGTCCTTGCTTTTGATGAAAGGGAGCCGCCAGCGTACTTGGTTGCACCGCATCCCAGTGCAAGCAGATCCCGATAATTCAGAAGCAAGGATTAATATCACCTTCCGTTACATGGGGGATATGGGTAACTTTAAAGTTAAAAACAATCCTCTATGTTATTGAATGTATTTCAAATGATATAACAGCGTGCATTGTTACTAGCTTCATCTGAAACTTTCTAGTCGCGAAAAAAGATAAAGAAGAGGTGACAAATGAACACTTTTTTCACCTGATCTGCCATAAAATATTGTTATCATTGCGGTACAGATTTACGCTTGTATTTTTTATTAATGCGAAAAAAAATAAGTTTAAAACTTGTAAAATTAAAATAAATAAGTTTAAATCTTGTAAAATTAAAATAAATTAAAAACTTGTAAGTTCAATAAGAATGTGTATGCTTAGTTTCAAGAAAATTCACCGTTCCTGGGGGAAGATACAAGGCTTTTTCCCGGAAAAAATCCGTTTTTACTTAATTTCAATTAGAATGACCGAGACGCAATTAACGAGACCGGGTTAATTCGATAGAGTAATTCTATTAGAATGTGTGTGCTTAGTTTCATGAAAATTCAACGTTCGTGCGGGAAGATACGAGGTTTTTTAATTAAGTTTACATTGGCCTGAAAATGGTTAAAGGTATATTTTGCTTTTTTGGTTTGGCAGAATTTCCGACATGTTCCCAACTTGATTCTGCCAAAACCAATCTGGCAAATTGACAGCGACATTGAGATGGTTAAAACAACTTACACGAAGAGAAAGGCCAAAGAAGAATTAGAAATGGAAACTCCGAAAAGCGTTGCGGAAAGAAAACGAGTGGTGCCTATCGAAGCAGCAATGAAGCCCTAATCTTCAGTAGAGCTTTATTGTTTGCCCTTAGTACAAAACATTGAGGCATTGGAGCCCGAGAAACAAGCTATGGCTCGTAAAAATATTGAAACACTTCTATATGAGCTAGAATATGAGTGCATGTTAAGTTCATTAAAAATTAAAAAACCTAGTGTTTGTGTTTATTCATAGAATTCACTATATTTGATTATTTTGCCAAGCAATCAATCCTATTTCGGAATTGAAATACTGACAAAGTTTTTCTTGAATTTTCTCGCATTGTCGGGTATTATTTCTACTACCTTGTCGACCCAATTCTCTGAGCTGCGTAGAACCCGCATCATTTCTCCATACACCTGGTATCTCTATCTTGGTTTTCTCTGCCCGTAGAACTGGGAGGGAAGTATCGGTTGCAATTAATGGTCTTCTTTATCATAATTTGCCTCAATAAATTGTGAAGAAAATATATGTTTTTAACTATTTTCAGTGTTGTTTCTTCTGATGCAAAACCTTCAATCTGCGAAATTTAACTACTCGAAAAACTGTATTTGCTAGATACTAATTTCGTTTCCGCACCTTACAGATAAAATACCAAATGTGGTTTCCACTATTTGCCTTGCCCATGATAAATGATAGTTAAAAATTCTTTGGGTTTTTTGCAAACGAGGTAGATTGTAAGGTCACATCAAATTTCTAAAGGTGCATTCTCATGTATTGTAACGTAATAAAATTTTCTGCTCGAGTTTAAAGTTTACTCATTGAGTGGAAATCCCCATCTTCGATGATCGTGTGGGTTATGACTTCATTTGAACCTGGTAAAATGGCGGGTTCAGGGATTGGTATTTTATCCGTTGTCATAGCTTTCCAAAATGCTGAATTCGTCAGAATTCCTGGATCACTCAGACACTCTGGTGTCCACTATCACCGTTATTAATATTAATTATGCCTCGAGCTCTTGAACAGTCCTATAAATCAGTATCAACCAAACATTTGCTGCATTTTCTGTAAAACACCCTCTCATGGCACCATTAACTGCACCAACTACACTGTAGTCGAAAAGAAGAGACTAGTACAAACCCAAGGAAGATGCTACGTATGCATAAGAATAGGCCACGACTCTACAAGATGTAATTCAAGGTACAAGGACTGCAAAATCTGTAGAGGCGGACATAATTCAGCCGTTTACGAAAACAATAAAGCCCATAAAATAATCGCGGGAAATAGTAGAGAGGGGGTGAAGCCGAATCAAGAGGAGATCGAAAACTAAACGGAGATAATAACTACGCCTCTAGTAAGATGCCCCCAGCCGACAACCGTGCTACTGCAAATCGCTATGGCAAACGCTAGAAGCCCAAACGAACCGAGAAACAGCCAGAAAGTACGTTTTATCCTAGACAACTGTAGTAAAGCCACATTCGTCCTAGAATATGTTTCTCGGAGCCTCAAATTGCCAGTCCTAGGAGAAAAAAACATTGAAATTAAAAATTTCGGAAACCAGAATCCAGGGGTTACCAAGAGAAAACTAGGACGCGTTACCATTCAAAACGCCAGATAGCCAGGAGAAACCATTGATCTCTTAGCCATAGAGGTGCCTTACCTAACTTCAGCGATTACTTTAGTTAATGCGAAGAAGTAGAGAAATTTGCTCTAGAATGAAACAATAAACTAGCGGATGAGCGCAGCGAAAATACACCCCCCGTCAAGTAGTTGTGGAGCTCCTTTAGTCGAGAACAAAATTCTCAACCCCGTTAGTTAGGCCCCTAATTGGCAAATTCTTAAACCTTTAATTAGCCCCCAAATCGACAAATTGTTTAGGCTGAGCCAGCTCTAAATGAGCAGAATTACCTTTAACTGGTGTTTAAATAAAGAGTTGTTTTTATATTTTATCCAACCGTCGTAATTAATTATCATAAAGTTTGGAGTGATTTTTCAGTCGGTCATCTCAATAAAAACTGACTGTACCAAAAACGCGAAACATTCTAATTTCGCAAAACAAAATCTTCTACAAGGTTACCACATCAACACTTTTATCCAAATATTTTTCATTGAATGGTAGTTCTAGAAAAATGGCAATTTCAAAGAAGGGATACTAGCGTTACAACGGGGGAGCCCGTTACAAGGGTTCACCACCAGATGGAGCGATCTAAACCGATACCAAAGTTTCCCGCCAGACGGCCCCGGATGCTGAACTTTAGACCTGTCGTCTGCTCGAGAGCCGGGACTGGACGTTCCCCGGAGGCCCGAGGGGATATATTCAAACGTAGCCCGGGAATCAGGGCAGTTGGAGGAGTACTGGCATCAGAAGCAGTTAATAATACTTTATAGAGTAATTGACTTTATTTACTTAATGATTGTTATTTAACGGATTGTAGATTTATTGTTACTAACGGATTGTATATATAATTTAACCAGATTTATATTTTAATAAATGCATTGGATTTAACTGAAATTACGTAGTCGTGTGTTTTCGGGTCTTAGTGGAAAGCACGCGATTACAAATGGTGCCCCGAGTGAGGAACAACTTTTGAATTTCGCGCCATTATCTTCCGGGCTTTGCGTTTAATACGGACTTGTGTTTGATACGGACGTTGGACACTTGTGCCTTCACCGAGTGAACTTCATTTTTGTATGCTGCTATTGGCCGTGTTGGCTGATGAACGTTTTGTGTGTTCCTTCTGCACAACGTGGGAATTTGAACATCCTATAGTGAGCCCCTGACCCGGCCTGGGGGGATCTTTGAGGGTGTTCCGCAGTCAACGGGAACACTCTACTAGCACGGCCAACCAAGAATCTACGAACAATAAGTTGATCTTACAAAAGTTTTTTTTACTCGGTTTTTGTTCTGTATTTTGGCCCGGTGGGTGTTGACACAGGGGTGATATAGGATTCCCCAGTGGGCTATTTCTCATTCCTAGTCCCACGTGATAGGGCGGGGCAAGAGAAAAAAGATTTTTTTTTTGGCTTCTACGTGTCGGCGTTTGTTAGCGCTCAGTTTTCGTTAAGACGCCATTCTGGGCACTTGCTATCCCGTGTATAGAACTAGTTGTTGAAACCAAATTAGAAGAAAGCATTTTTTGTGTGCCCCTGTTGAATTCTCACCAATTCTTCGGTAAGGTTATGAATTTAACTCTTACTTAAGGATAGTTTTGTTTGTATAAATTAACCGCGATTCCTTGAATCATTTATCCTAAGCCTCGGTCGCTATTATTTTTACCGGGATGAGTCATTGCGTATAGGATTAGCCTACCTTCAGGGGCCGCCAACTTGGGCCTTGGTCTTATTGTCACAGTATTTATTAATCTAAGTGGCTTTCTTATTTTTCTGAATTCAAAATGGGGCTCTATTTTATATGGGATCAAATAATTCTCCCTTATTCTATCCCATTTGCTGTCACGGTGACTTTGTGATATGCGAGCTATTTAATATGCCGGGAAGTCAGTGTGACCGTGGGATATAATCGACATACCCCGTTACATGGGTTTAATATTCCCCAACCTGGTCAGAGTATTAAACCCCAGCTGCCAACTGGCCATGTTAAACATACCGGACCTCCCATACCCTTGACATTACATCCAAACCCTGGCACAGCGTGTCAGTTGCCACCTCGTTCCGTCTTTTCTGAATTAATGGTCCGGTTCCTCAAGGATTGTGATTTGAAAAGTAAGGGCTCTAGAGGCTCAGAACCTTCACATAAGGCCAATTCCAGTAAATCATCCAGGTCGGGTAGTATCTTACGACCTTCCTATTTAGACGCCGTGGATATTCAACAGCGTAAAGACTGGCAAGCCTGGGCTAGGGTTGAAGCCGAGAGAATTCGGGCCAACGTGGGTCATTTTAGTAAAGACCAAGGGAAGGGTGATCCACCTCGAGACCCACCGAAGGTAGTTACCCCTCTATCAAAGGCACCCCCTCCGCCAAATATCCCGATACTGAGAGCCTCGTCACCCCTACATCAGAGGCAGGTTTTAGCCTCTGCCCCCCTCATGTTTCCAACGGCCGGCGAGGAACTGCCAACCTACATGCACATGCTTTGGTCGGGGCATCAAACTCCCAGATGGTCCCGCCCATTTCCTCAATACCAAGGAATCAGGGTGCCGTACCTAATAGTCAGGCTAGACCAAGAGGTCGTCAGTCTCCGGGGGATCCCGTAGCATGGTAGCACCTGGTAATAGCTCAGGTAGGGGCCCTGTTCTTCTAGCCCATCATGTTCCGATGGGTCATCTCTCGCAAACACCACCTCGTGTGACCCATAGGGTTATGGGTACCAATACTTAACCCCATGTTTCTCCAGCTCAGCATGTTCCGGTGGTTAATCCTTCACAAATACCACCTCGTGTGACTCATAGGGTTATGGGTACCAATACTTCACCCCATGCTACTCCAGCTCAGCGTGTTCCGGTGGTCATTCAACCTAAAAACACCACCCCGAGTACCTCATAGAGTGATGGGAACAAATACCTCCCCATCGTTGAACCCAAATAATCCGGTCCAGATAACCCCGGGAAATAGTCCGAGAAGGGGTCATACGTATCTAGCTCAGTATGTTCTGGTGGCCAATCCACAAACACCACCCCGAGTGACTCTTAGAGTGACTGGAACCAATATGTCCCCACCAGGGAACCCCGTCAATCCGGTACAGATAGTCGCAACTCCAGCTGGCGGCACGCGTTATAACCCTGTCCTAGGACAGGCCATACTGTTACCCAGTTTTTCGGGTCGAGAGTATCCCAAGTTATATTTACGTCAAATGGAAATGTTTATTCGGAATCATAAATTTGAAGTCCAGGACCTAGAGTTATTTATACCTCTGTCGTTAAAGGAGGATTCCCTCAGCTGGTGGGAAAATCTTAGTCGCTATGCTAATCGTCCCGGGGATTGGGGATATTTCCTTCAACAATTCAATCAGGAATATTTGTCCTCCCGAAGGGACAGAGAAATTAGGGCCTCCCTTTATAGTATAAGACAGGGTGTAGCTGAAGATCTACAGTCATACCGTAGACGATTCGTACAGTTGAATGATACCTTGGTCGACCCTGTTGCAGAACACGAGTTAGTCGGCATTCTCATCACCAATGTTTTACCGGAAATCACCTTCCTGTTGCCGGAGGGTCTATGTCGTACAATGGCTCAAGTGCAAAGAGAGTTTACGCGTATCCAGAGAGGTTTCGACCGAAAGTGTGCCTCAGGGGGGTATAATTCAAGTCCTGGCCAGAGGGTGCGATTTTCCGGTCCTCCTGGATCCGCGTTTTTTTTGGCGGCCAGTAATAACGGTCAGTGGAGTGGTCCTAATAGACCACCACCATCCCAGGCATGCTATCGGTGTGGTCGCTTTGGCCATCTTCGTCGGGATTGTCCTAGACCCGCAGGTACACCACCTCGCCCAGCTCAACCGGTAAATTTACCGGCGCTTCCACCTGTTGCCCCACAAGGTCCGGCACCAGGTCATGGAAACGCTTAGGACGCATCCTGGACGGGTCTCAGGATGTGCGCCGGAACACACAAGACCCTATTCAAATTCATTCAGTCAGAGGGGATAGTGTTAAAGACAGTCGACTTAAGGGGATAGTAATTCAGATCATGTATTGCTTTCCTCTATAGTGGGGCAGACCACAGTATTGTCGCTTGGGACTTATTATACAAATTGGGAGTCATTTCGTTAATAGTTCCCCAATCGAACATTGTCAAGGGTGTACAAAAGGGCATACCCACTACTTCTGTAGGCTATATTGACTTGGAGATAGATTTGGGGATGCAAATGGGAACCATACCGGCGCGCTTTCACGTTCTAAAAAATATAGAATTCCCAATTATCCTCGGAATGGACCTATTGGACGAGTTACGAGCGAGCATCGACCATGAACGGAACGAATTCCGGTATTGCGGATATACTTTTCCCCTCATTTATTTGAGAGATCATGCGCCCGGGTTCACCCAAAACCAAGAACTCGACACAGGGATAGATGATGTGTCCCAGTTAAACACGGGTACTTTGAGGGAAAGGGAAGCGGGGGACCTAATCAGAATCTGCCAAGAATTTTCATCGCTTTTCTCCGGTCGTCCGGGTAGAACCCACCTGTTACGACATCGGATCCAACTAAAACCTGGCACGGTCCCGATTCACCGTCAACCCTATAATCACAGTCGGATAGCAAATGAAGAAATCGATACACAGGTAAAGGAATTATTGCAACAGGGGTTAATTAGACCTTCAGTTAGTCCGTGGGCATCACCCACCATACTACCGAAAAACGCATGTGCATAGACGTTACCCGGTTGAATAGCGTTACTGTGGACGATCCCTATCCGGTACCGCGTATTGAAGATATTATAGATGGGAGAGCCTACATATATCACTAAGCTCGACCTCAAATCCGGATACTGGCAGGTAGAGATGCACCCGGATGATATTGAGAAAACGGCTTTTGTTACCAGGGAGGGTAAATTTGAATGTCTCGTGATGCCGTTCGATTTAATGAATGCCCCATCAACATTCTCCCGTTTTATGAAGAAAGTTTTAAAATATGCGAGACGTTTCGGGGTCGGTGTATACCTGGATGACATCGTCATCGCTAATGCTAGCTGGGAGGAACACCTGGAAGCTCTTCGGTATGTGTTTTCACAGCTGAAACACGCCGGTTTAACGCTTAATTTGAGAAAATCGAGTTTTGGAGTTTCTAAGGTTGCGGTACTCGGCTATGTAGTAAGGGCGTAAGGTGTACAAATTGACCCGGAGAAAGTAGAAGCAATTAGGAACTTTCCCAGACCATGAACCATAAAACAGGTTTCATCTTTTTTAGGAATGTGTGGATTTCATTCCCGGTTTATCCCTCATTTCGTGGATCTTACGGCCCCTCTTAATCGACTAAAACGGAAAAACCAGCGATGGCGATGGGGAGACGATGAGGAGACATCTTATCAGGGTTTAAAGCAGGCTATAGCGGAAGCAGCTATGCTACAGGCCCCAACCCCGGCTGGGAAATTTATCGTTACCACGGATGCTAGTGGCATCGGTATTGAAGGCATGTTAACCCAGATTCAAGGGGAGGTAGAAGTACCGCTGGCATATACCAGTAGCGTGTTAAGACCTTTAGAATTAAAATATAGTACTCCGGAGCAGGAAGCATTAGCGGTCGTAGAAGCCGTCCGTAAATTTCGCCACTATATAGAGGGCCGGGAATTTGCGGTCTTATCGGATCACAGGGCGTTATGCTGGTTACTACGCTTGAAGGATAAGAAAAGTCAGCTCATGCGGTGGGCATTGGAGCTACAGGAATTTGTGCCGTTCGAAATCCTGCATAAATCCGGAAGGGAAAATGTGATTGCCGATAACTTGTCTCGATGCCCGGTATCAGATTTGGACACAGTCAGTCAAAAGGTCTTAGAAATGAACGACATAGATCAGTCGCCAGATTCTGAAGGCCAGGAAGTCCGGGTTAATATGGTATCGTGTAAACCGGTGGCATTAAGTTTCCCGTTAGATGTAGCAACTAAGGCCGAAATTAAGTTAGCGCAGGCTGGTGACCCGTACTGGCAGGCTATTCGACAGGACTTATATATGAAAAGATGATATATTACCGGAAAGCCCAGGGTTTTCAGCCGCGATAGTGCCTCGGATATGTCAAGCCTATCATGACCACCCACTATTGGGTCATAGAGGTCGCACCGCTACGTATAAACGGGTGCAAGCTAAATACTACTATCCTAAGTTATATTCCCTAGTTCAAGACTACGTCCGGGGGTGTGAAATTTGTCAGAGATATAAGAGCAGGAATACGAAGTGATCAGGGTTAATGATTCCTTCTCATAAAATACATCCCGGGGATTTGGTAGGGATTGATATTATGGGTCCATTACCAGTAACGAAATCCCAGAATAGGTTCTTAGTGGTAATGGTAGATTATTTTACCAAGTACGTAGAGATATTTCCGGCACGAAGTGTTACTGCCCCTATACTGTGTAAGATCTTACTACAGTATGTTTCACGTTATGGTACGGACAATGGGCCCCAGTTCATATCTGTATTATGGAAGCGATTACGCCGAATGCTAAAAATTCAATTGAAATTCACGTCTCCATATCATCCCCAGGCAAATATGACCGAGCGGGCAAACAGGGTTATAGGCGAAATAATGAGTATTTACACCTGGAATGTCCATACGAAGTGGGACGAAAGCTTGCCCCCTTATTCAGTTGGCCATTAACAGTGCCACCCATACTTCCACTGGTTCATCCCCCTTTTATTTGCATTATGGTTATGAGCCTACATTACCCTGGGATGAGCGTACATTTGCCGGTGTCCCCGAGGATATAGAGGTAGAGATAAGGGGTTATGAAGATGGACCTCTCCGAGAATGGCAGTCGGGCATTGATTTTGCCCAGGAAATGAATGAGCAAGCCAGTGCCAAACAAAAACGCTTTTATGACCGGAACTATTCCGATGGGGAACTAGAAGTAGGGCAATTAGTGTGGAAAGTAGGATATAGCTTATCGAACGCTGCAGCTATATTCTCGGCTAAGTTAGCTCCAGCTTGGAAGGGTCCCTATCGGGTAGTAGAAAAGATATCAACAGTTTCCTATGTTATCATGGATTTGGAGTCAGGGGCTTTGGCTGGTACTTGGCATATAAATCAGAAGAAACTACTGATGAACTCTGTGGTCCTCGAAACTCAGGAAACCACGGAACTTGAAATCCCGCCGGTAATACAGGAGCTGGAGAACGTTGCGGACCCAGATGATAGGCAGAGACCTGAGCTGGTTGTAACACAGGACGAAAGGTCGTTTATTGAGGCAGATTCCCGGGAATTCTCAATCGCATTCTCAATTGATTCAGGAGTCCGAGAGAAAAGACAAGCTAATTTACCGCTATTAGTCTTCGTATTTTTCGACGCAGAATCTATACAAATAAAACGTCACGAAGAAGATGGAAAAGAGAAAGGATTCGAACATCAGCCGATGAGTCAAATTGTTTGCGAAAACTGCGTTGACGATACAAACTCGAGATTTTGCGCGTTATGCGGACAATTTGGAAACAGAGAGAGAAAATTCGACGGCTCGAATCCGATACACGGTTTTATAGAGTATCTAAGAACTATTGCTGACGTTAAATACGTATATATATAATTAGTCATAACGGTAGTAAATACGACCAGCAATTTTTAAGAAGAGAAATAATGGGTCGTGACGAAAATTGGCAGCCGGAATTAATCGTGAATGGAACCGAAGTATATCAGATCAAACTTTACAATTTAATATTCTTAGACTCGTACAAATACGTCCCAGTAGCTCTGGCGAAATTTCCAGCCACTTTCGGTTTTAGAGAGGATGACGAATCTAAGGGCTATTTCCCCCACTTTCTATTTAACGTAGTTGATCATGATTTCGACATAAACAACCAAGAGCAGACCAATTACGTCTAAGAGAAAGGTTTACCCCCTTAAGAAGCCTACGGATGCGAAACTTTTACCTCAAACAATTACGAATCGTTTCTTAAATGGTATAACGAAGAAAACAAATCTGAAAATTGTCAAAATTTCTTAAAAGATCTTAGTAAATATTGCTCGAATGACGTGACTATCTTGAGAAAAGGTTGCTTGATATTACGTAAACTTTTAATAGATAGAGTCGGTGTAGATCCGTTGCGATGAGGGGCGGTGACAATTCCAGGGGTTTGTAGTCACGTGTATCGGAAAACCTTTTTAAAAAAAGATACGATAGGTATCCAAGAATGCATACCGCCTTAAAGAAAATCAATCTCGCGTGGCGATTGAATGGTTAGTATGGTTAGGCCATAAATTAAACATTCCTATTGAATCGGCGTATACGGGGAAAGAAGCTAGAGTCCTTAATATGAAAGTAGACGGGATGTACGAGAATGAGGTGTTTGAATTTTTTGGATGTTGGTTCCACGGGTGTAAAGTTTGCTTCCCTTTAAATAGACATAAACCTATACCGGGTGATACGGGCCAAACTTTAAATACTAGATGGGTCCGTACAATGAAAATAATTAATAGACTGGAATCGATAAATAGTATAAAATTCACCACTATATGGGAATGCGAGTGGAATTTAGAAAAGATAAATAATCCCGAAATTGACTAGTTTCTCTCAAACGAGAACTTATTAACTAAAATTAAAGATCCTTTGAATCCTAAAGATAGTTTTTTCAGAGGTCGAGTAAATACCGATAAAGTCACCGAAAAGGGGGGCTTATTTCAAGAATATATCGATACCTTTTTAAGATATAAAACCGAGGCTAGCGGTTTTCCATCAAATTGTAACACCGAACAAGAGAAGCGAGAATATCTTAAAAATTATAAATTAATGGAAGGTATCGATTTGAATCTAGATAATATTAAGAAAAACGAGGGGTTAAGATCATTGGCAAAATTTATGCTAAATTCTTTATGGGGAAAATTCGCGCAAAGAACTGTTTTAACCAAAACGGAAGTTTTGAAAAATGATCGAGAGCTATTCGAATTAATATTAAATCCCGAAATTGAAGTTAGAAGTTTTATGACTATAAACGAAAAGACACTTCTAGTAAAATACATACCTACCGAAGGAAACGAAATTGAACACAAACACACGAATGTAGTAGTCGCCTCATACACTACCGCAATAGCGAGGCTACATTTACTGGCGTCTTTAGAACAAGCTGGTCAAGCCTGCTACTATTTCGACACTAACTCTTTACTGTATTTATCCCCTAACCGGGCTCTCGAAGTTGAAGACGCAAGCTGGATGGCGCGCTTAATTCCCCCCCTTTCTTTGCTACTCGGCCTTTCTTTTCGCTTGCGCGACCACCAGCTTGGGTCCTCAACAGTGCGTTGTATCACACCTCCTCGGTGGTGAGAGCTGGTCAACCACTGCGTTTTGTGGGCTGAGTTGATACGCGCCCTTCCCAAGCCAAGGTGTGCAGGTACCGTGCTGAGGGCTGTGTGGTACCGGGGAAGTTAATCTACGGTACCTCGAACGGTCCCCTCGGGGCACCAGGCGAAACCCCGTTGTAATTAGCCTTCCACCCGGGTTGAGGACTACCGGGTGGTAACCTTTTACTTGCCTCATTACTCGTGGGATCTCTATGGATTCTCTAAAAACTAAAACTAATAACAAACCTGGGCATGGAGCCGGTTCTACCGGTACCCAGCCTTCTCTCAGGGAAGGAGGCAACTCCCAACCTGCTTCTGGGCGTGATGCTGCCTCTGGCAGCAACCACCCGCAATCGGCGGAAGGCCAAAAGTCACCTCCTGCTCCTCAATCGGGTTCTACCAGGTTGAGTGAGGTTAATAGGAGGCGCAAGGCCAACCGCCGAAGAAAACAATCCCAAAAAGATGGCCAGAACTCTACAATGGGTGCAGGAGATACGGGCCGAGATGGGACTCCTGTACCTTCGGGTGCTGGGAGTAACGTCTTGGGTACGGACTCTACGCCTGGTGCAAGAGAAGCTACCATCCTTTCTGGAAAGAGAGCTAGGGCTGAGGACCCTGATCCCTCGCCTAGCTTACAAGCTGCGGCGTCAAAGAAGACCAAGTCTTACTGCGACGTCGCTAGTATTGTCAAGATGGCCATGGTTAAAGATGGCTATCCGACCAATGCGGTCACGGAGGAGGACGTTGTTCCCATCCAGGCCGCTATACTCGACGCACTGGACGCTGAGCTTTCTTCGGGAAGCTCGCTGCCGCGTCCTCTTAATTTCCACATCATGTCTGGGGCCATGATCTATTCTTGTGGAGATTCTGCGACCGGCGATTGGCTCGTGAAGGTGCTACACCATAATAAGCGTGCCATAGGGGGAACACGGCTTTCAGTAATGAAGGCCAGTGAACTCCCGAAGCCGTTCAAGGTGTCCTTCCGGACCAAGGACCGTCGCACCACTGATCCGGCGGCTCTTCTCCGGCGATTGAAGGCCTACAACGGTCGGTTTCTGACCGACTGTTGGCGGTGCCTGAAGTCGTTCGATGAGAAGAGCACCAGACGCTGGATCTTCTTAATTGATGGCTCCTCCATGGAGGCCATCAAGGAGGCCGGCTTCGAGGGTCTTACTGGCGTGGATGTCGGGACTTTTAAAGTCCTGAATGCGCCTAAGGACCCTCTCCAGAATGCCCTTGAGGCTTCGGAAGAAGAAGGCAACACTGCAGCCAGCGTGAGTGGGGAGCTGGCAGCAAATATTGCTGGCATTAATTTAGAGCCATCCCTTCCAGATAGCTCAGACATAGACCTCGGGACAGAGTCCGACTTTTTGAAGGACTCTGATACCGAGAGGACCTACGCTCCTGTCACTAGGATGGAGTTAGGGGCCGAGGGTGCTGCTGGTGGAGGCGTGGGAGATACCGGTCTTGGATCGGGACTCCGCGCTACCGCCAAGCAGTAGCCGGGGCCGCCTCTATTCCTGCGATATGAGCATCAAGGTGATCCAGATCAACCTGCATCACTGCAAAGCAGCCTCGGCAGTTTTATGCCGGAGGTTTGCCTTAGAGGGCCTGGATGTGGCCCTCATTCAGGAACCTTGGATTCATAATGGCAAAACCCTTGGTTTAAAGAATGCAGGTAATATCTCTTATGACTTTACCTCACCCAACCCCAGGGCGTGTGTTCTGACCAGGAAGGGTCTTGATATTCTTCCGCTTCCGAACTACCTCACTAGGGATACTGCTGTGATTAAGGTAATGCCCTCCTCTTTTGGAGAGGCAACTGGCCTTACCATGGCGTCCGCTTACTTTCCCCATGATGCCACGGGTTCCCCTCCACCACAGGAGGTTGTCGCTCTTGTCGACCGCTGTGAGAGGCAGGGGGACAGGCTCATTTTGGGCTGTGATGCCAATGCCCACCATGTCACGTGGGGCAGCAGTGACTGCAACAGACGTGGTGATGAACTGCTTGAATATCTGGTCGGTACGAACCTGCATATTCTCAACAGGCACAATGAGCCAACCTTTGTTACTTCTAACAGAAAGGAGGTCATTGATGTCACCCTGGCCACAGACAATATCAGTCTGTCGGTTTTTAACTGGCATGTGTCTAATGAACCGTCTCTTTCGGACTATAGGCACATCTGCTTCTCGGTTGCGGTCAAGTCAACTTCGGTTAAGACGGAACTGCGTAACCCCCGTCGGACCGACTGGTCCGGCTACAGGGAGGAACTTCGCCTCCTTCTCAGAGGTAATGCTCCAAAGCTTTCCTCGGTGCTGGAATTTGATTCGGCAGTTGATCTCATGCAACAAGCCATTATCGATTCCTACCACCACAACTGTCCAGCGAAGCTTGCCAGCCGGCCAAGGCTCGTTCCTTGGTGGAATACGGAACTTGGCAAGCTTCGCAAGCTCACTCGGAAACTCTTTAATAGGGCTAAGAGGACTGGGGACTGGACTATTTATAGACAGACCCTCAATAAGTATAATAAAGCCATCCGGGAGGCCAAGAGGAACTCCTGGAGGGACTTTTGCGGTAGCATCTCTGATGCCCCCGCTACTGCCAAAATCATGAAGATCCTGGCTCATGATAACACTCACCAGCTCAGCACCATCAAGGTGGCAGATGGTGAGTTTACCAAGTCAGGGACTGATACCCTTAAGCATATGCTTAAGGTACACTTCCCGGACTCCAAGTCCTATGACCTCACAGGCACCGGCGCTCCCCCCGTGCACTTTCGGAGAGCGCACAGGGCGGACTGGGGCATCGCCAATAAGGTAGTTACATACTCTAGACTTCAGTGGGCTGTAAACTCGTTTCAGCCCTACAAGTCCCCTGGCCCAGATGGCGTCTTTCCCGCCCTCCTCCAGGAAGGCATAGACGCCATTGGCCCTCATCTGTGCAGGATATTTAGAGCCTCCATTGCTCTGGCGCATATTCCAGATGTCTGGAAGCGCTCGAAGGTTATCTTTATTCCCAAACCTGGGAAGACGAGCTATCTTGAGGCTAAGGCATTTAGACCTATCTGTCTTACGTCTTTCTTCCTAAAGACTTTAGAGAAATTGGTGGACAGGTATCTGCGGGATGGTGTTCTTTCCCACACACCCTGTCCACTTTTCAGTTTGCCTATCAGAAAGGCAAATCCACAGAGACGGCGCTTCATGGCATTTTGAACTGCCTTGACAGGGCCATCGAGTTCAAGGAGATGTCTTTGGCCATCTTCCTTGATATTGAGGGTGCCTTTGATAGGGTCTCTAGTGAAGTCATCCTTCGCGCTGCGGAGCGGTTTGGTATTGACGACACTTTGTGTTGTTGGATAAAATCCATGCTCACGTATCGCAGGGTGACGGCGTCTCTTCTCGGGGAAACCTTGGAGATCTCCACCGACCGTGGCTGTCCTCAGGGAGGGGTTCTTTCCCCTCTTCTTTGGTGCCTGGTGGTGGATGAGCTGCTGGGTCGACTCGGGGAGAGGGGATGTCACTGTTTTGGCTATGCGGATGACATCGCAGTGATTGTTACAGGGAGGTTCCCTATAACTATCGCTGCACTGATGAAATCTGTCTTGCATGATGTTGAGGATTGGTGTGGGGGTGTTAACCTAACCGTCAATCCCAACAAGACTGTCCTTATACCGTTTACTCGGAAAAGGACTAATGACCTATTCAACGATATTTCCTTCTTTGGACAGGTTTTAAAGAAGTCCTCCGAGGTCAAATACCTTGGCGTGACTTTCGATGCCAAGCTTACTTGGAAGACCCACCTTGATCTGAGTATCAAGAAGGCCAAAATTTTATTTTGGCGTTTAAGAAGTTCAGTCAGCAAGTCCTGGGGCTTAAGCCCTAGCGCTGTAAACTGGATTTATACCAGGATCATCAGGCCAGTGGTCTCCTATGGAGCTCTTGTCTGGTGGCCCAGGGTTCGCCTTAAAACAGCCCAAGATGAACTACGCAAGCTTCAAAGGCTGGCGTGCATCGGTATCACGGGGTCCATGAGGACAGCCCCCACAGCTTCTCTGGAAATCCTTCTCAATATGCTTCCTCTTCACCTTTTATTGAGGAGGAAGCTATTATGGGAGCCTGTAGGCTCAACAACCTCGGCTGGTGGAAGCCCAAGCATTGGGACTTCAGTCACACCAAGCTTTTCAGTGAGTACAGCAGTACTGAGCCATCACTCGTGATGGTCTCAGATAAGTCTGTTATATCATACCACTTCGACAAGCCCTTCAGCGTGCACTTTCCCAGTCGCGCTGATTGGGAGACAACCCCAGTCCTCGGGACTGGGGGGGAGTCCGTCTGGTTCACGGACGGCTCCAAGACGGACTCTGGAGTTGGTGCCGGGGTCTACTGCTTGACCAAGAAGTTTGGTTTTTACGAGAGCCTTGGCAACTATGCCAGCGTTTTCCAGGCGGAAATCATGGCCATTTGTTTATGCGCGGATTTCTGCAACAAGAAAAACTATGCGGACGGACGATTCAGATCTATTCGGATAGTCAGGCCGCCCTCAAGGCGCTAAATCAGTGCCTTGTCGATTCCAGACTGGTGCTCAGCTGTCTGGATCTGCTGGGTTCTTTGGCTGCCCGCAACAAGGTTCAATTGCTGTGGGTGCCAGGGCACTGCGGATACCTGGGCAATGAGAGGGCTGATATGTATGCCAAAAGGGGGGCTGAGGCGAAGTTCTTCGGACCAGAGCCTGCGGTTCCCATCCCCCATGGCATCATTCGCCATAGGATTCACTCATTCGCCATAGGATTCACTGCCGGATGTCTGCACTTCAACTGCAGCTCTGGCTTGACATGGATGGACAGAGACAGGCCAAGGAGTTTGTCCCGGGTCCTTCTATCACTAGGGCAAAGGAACTGCTTGCCCTCACTAAAAACAAAATTAGGCTGGTCACCAGTCTCCTCACTGGACACTGCCGGCTGAATAGACACCTGCACTTATTGGGCATCGTTGATGACCCACTCTGTAGGTTCTGCCGGGAGGTAGAGGAAACCTCCTCCCATATCCTCTGTAGCGGCGACTACCTCGCGGCCATGAGGTTCGAGCATTTCGACATGCATACTATGGAACCTCACCAGTTCTCTACTGTCTCGGCCAACCGGATTCTCCGATTCATCGAGGCGACAGGACTCTTCGTAGTCTAACAAGCTCGGGGCGCACAATATACCCTTGGTATCGGTGCTCGGCGCGGCGACGCGCCACCCCCTTCAACAATAACAATAACAATATCCCCTAACCGAGACCCTTTATTACCTACGGGAGACTATTTGGGACAACTTAAAAATGAATTAGAATGTTTTAGCAAGAGAGCTTATTGCCAACTATTCGTAAGCGGTGGCCCTAAAAATTATAGCATGACAATTTTGATCCTGACTCGGGGAAAAAATATAATATTACTAAAGTGAAAGGGTTTAGGCTCGATATAAATTCGGAGAAAATTATAAATATAAAAAACCTTAAAGCCTTATTGGGCGTAGAAATTGAAGAAAATGAAACTACTGATTTTAAAATACGTATTCCAAAACAAATTAGAAGATTACCAAATCATATTGTTGTATCTCGCGATGAAACTAAAGTATACAGAATAATATTAGATAAAGTAAGAATTTTACCTAATAATTTCGAAACTGTACCTTATGGTTATAAACTTTAACGAATAAATTTGTAAAGAGTGTAAGTCCAAAATTGAAATGAAAATGCAATTCGCATGCTGAATACAAAATACCTCTTTTTATTCGATTAGTTTAATCAGGTTTAGTCAATTACAAAAAAGTCAAATGTTTTAATAATGATGATAAAAACAAGTTTAATACTTTTTAATCCAGCGGACAATGATAGAAAAGAGGTTTTCAAAAATTATTTCGTCGAGCTGACCGTACCGAATTGTTTTTCGAATGTCAATATGATCAAGTTGTAGGAGGGCTCGGAAACTCCTCAGTTGAACCATCTCTAACTGTATTCTGTTAACGATAATAATAAATGTGAATATATACACAAATAATTACATTATATATTATAAAACTATGTTATTTTATGAATAATAAAACTTACGCAAAACCCTTGCAGTTGTTAAGGAAATAGCTGTTAAATGTAAAAAGAGGAACATATTGGTTTTAAATTAAGAATAAGACAATTTCACGAGTTTTCTATTGTAAAATAATATTTCTCACTTTTCTTGATTGAAAATAGTATTATGTTCGATTAATCGAACGAGTTGGGACCATAAAATTTCACAATATTCTTCGTCGTTTATAAATGGTCGAAGACTTTCTAAATAAGCTTCAAAAACCGCTTTCAAATTAGAAAATAACATAAAAAATTAAAAAAATTTGTGAATGAGATTTGTAAATTTCTAATATACTTAAGGGGCGTTTTTATTCACGCGAGAAGCGAGAAAACTTAGCGTGAGAGCAAGAAAAATACGCGAGAACACTATATCGCTTCTAGCTTGATGTTTTCATAGCCGCGAGGAACGGTCGCGATACGAGAGAAATTGAAAAAAATCGCGCGAGAAATCGACGCGATAACCGATCTAGCCGAGCCAGATATTTCTCGCGTCTTGCTTAGCGAGAACCCAGAAATATCTGTCACGTGGTAGTGCTCCAGCGAATCAGGATTTTAAAGGAAGGTAGCAGACAAATTTTATTTTCTGCCTCGCTCACAGTCGTGACTAGCAAGTAGCAATGGCGAACAAGAAGGGTCAAGAAAACCAAAAAAATGTAGATAAGAAAACAGAATACGAACGGAAAGAAAAATAGTACAATGCATTAGAAGAAGAGAAACCTTGGAACCGCAAATCAAGTCAATATCGAAATAGAGAAATGAATTAAACTTTGTGGCAAGAAGTAGCGGCCGAAAACAACATAGATAGTAAGTATATTTATGTTAGTTAATTGTGGTAATAATTAATATTATATGTGTAAACTTTCAGAAGAAGCTTTGAAGAAATTTTGGAAAAATATCGTTGATCAATTTCGCACAATTTATACAAAAGTTACCAAAAAAACTAGTGGTGATTCCTACAAAGTGGACAATGACTTCAAAAACGTGAAATGGGTCTATTTTCAAGATCTTCTGTTCCTGAAAGATAATTTTGAAAAACGACAGTATGAAAACTAAATTAAATAATCAGTGGTTTATATTAATTTTAAATGTTTTAATTGAAGATTGAAATCAAATTACGAAAGTGATCATTCTGATAATGACAGTGGTAAAGATGACTCTGTTTCTAACTGTCGCTGTGCCTCATCAAACTCAAACAGTAGAGACACTGAAGTGGTGCGTAGTTACCTATTTTTTTAATACAGGGTTCGTACAAAATGTTTCAATTGAAATTCCCAGACCTTTCCAGGTTTTTCTCATTTTCCAGGTTGTAATAGTTGTAATATAAAACAAAATTATTTTCCAGCGTTCTTTTGAACATGAAGGGCAAGAGTATACGTTTCAAGAAGAGAATACAGATGTTAATACACCTTCCGATGATGCTGGCCTTACCAAAACTAAGACAAATGTGGACATTTTAGATGAACCTTCTAGTAGCAATCTATCAAATGAGTTCATTAATTTAGACTCAACTTCAAGTGATAATACCAAAAAATGTACAAGTGCGACCCCCCAAATTCTTTCAAAATCAAAAAAAAACTTCTAAAAAAGCTTTGAATCAAGATGACTTCATGGAAGAAGAAGCAAGGAATAGAATTGAGAATCGAAGTTCTACCCACAGTTTGATGCCAATTCGTGAATGGGGCGGGTAAAATATGGGGGGTCGCAGCGAGGTAAAATTGACACGTGACTACAAACTAGCTTCATAGCACCATGATGCGGCCATCTAGATAACTAAAATATTTGTGTTAAGCCTTTTCGGTTGCGCGCTTGCCACACAACCATGCCAGAACCAAGGCTTTAACTGATTTACTCTAATTAAGCTATAAAGGTTATAAAATGGGAAGGTATTGTGTTTATAAATTCTGCAAAAGCTATGATAACTCAAATAAATCGCTAGTGGGGACGGAATAAAATACTATCCTGTTAGAACGTTTAGTTCTTCTAATTCCACTACTAATTAAACGGTTTTTCTTGGAAATTGGAATTCATTTTTAATCTGTCTGGTTAGCCCCTTTAAATGACAATTAATTATTATGTTAAAACACTTCAGTTGGCACTTTGAGAATTTCATCTTCGGTTCCCCATAAATTGTCCCAAATTTCATTTAAAGAATTATTTTTTTGAAGATCCCCGATAATCAAAGATTTCCTTAGTTCATTAGTTTTTAAATTGATGTCAGGATTTGCAAATGGCATAATAATATCACATGCTTTCTTAAAAAAGGAAAAAATGCTTCATTTGTCAGGAAAGGGATCCACCCCTGTCTTGTTTCATTGTCCATTTGTGAAACTCTTCCTTGGCTTGGCTTTTATTTACAAGGCAGTTTGCCGAGAAAGTGGGGCACTCATAAAATCCAAATAATTTGTTTAAAGCGTAGCCAGCTATTTGATGGATGGATATCAACCGTTTCTTCGGATCCTCTTCTGGACTAAACTTGCTTGCCTTTGTGAACCAATACTAGGTTTTTACTTTTCGCGCTCTTTAGAGCTGAAAAGTATTGTTCCGACCTCTGTTGGCTGGACGGCTGGCTGGATTTGGTGTAACCGCATAATAAGATTCTTCATAAATAAACTTTTTGAATTTTAATTTTCGACTCTAAATTCACCGTAGTTCACGTTACACCTCATAGGTGGCGTAACGTATTTAATTTCAATTGAAATTATTTTTGTCGGTGCAGGGCTTCGAACCTGCGATGTCCCAATCCATACGAGACGTCAGTGAAGACGCCCGAGCGAGCGCGTTACCACGAAGCCACGCTTGCTTGTAATATAGAGCGAGATAAATTATAGTGAAGAGAAGAGAGAGGTACAACGATACGCACCCCCCACCTCCCCGACGCCCGCCACGAGACGAGAGAGAGAGAGAGAGCTGTCTGGCTTTAGATATGGACCCCCCACCTCCCCGTCGCGCGCCACTGGATGCTGTCGAA
>JAEQBA010001759.1:118305-252578 GCA_019434445.1 Phalangium opilio
CTTTGAAATTTTTGTTTTATTTTGTTTTTATAATATTTATGATCTTTTGAAATTAAATCCATAACGTAAGTTGATAACTTAAAGTAAAACTTTCGAAGATTTGGACAATTATCACGCAATCAGCTGTTCATGACGTAATTATGAAAATGGATTTCTTTTCCTAAGGAAAGAGGGCGCCATACAGTTCTTTAGCCATGCTGCGTCACAAATATTTTACCACGGTACCCCTTTTTTTCACCCCCACCTGGGTATGGCCGACTTCTCGCATGGGGTGTGAATCGCACACCTCATTTCTATTCCTTCTACTTCTTCTTCCATGGTGAAACCTCCCATAGGAATAACATGGGGCTATCACCCCGACGGCTTTTTCAGAGGCATTTTATGCCGCGAGTCGGAGGTCTAAGTACGGGTAGGGATATATTGTCTTCCGTCGAATTTCGATAGACAGGGTGAACGGGGTGTAGAAATCCCGTAGAAATAACATGGTGTTATCACCCTGACGGCAGATTTCTACCGTCGATTTCAAGTGATCAGTCAACATAAGGATCAATGGGAGAACTTCGACATTTTGTATTAATTCTTAACAAAAAAGAGGTATAAAAGGAGTGAAAAGTTTCGGGTTATATTCATTCTCTCGTGGTCTTTAAACGGATTCGAAATAGGAGAATTTCTTTGTAAGGCCGGAACTTGCCCTAATTTTTTTAATTTCTTAAAAAGTGGTAATATACCGATCAATAAACTGTCTGATATTCGATCGCCTCCCCCCTGAAGTAACATGGTTAACCCTATTCTAAGGAGATGTGTTTTAGAAGTGAATTTTCTAATAACGAATACGTAATAAAAGAATTAGCGTACTATATAGTTGAAACAGGCGAAAACGGCACGTTTGTTTTCAAGCCTCCATTCTCATATGGTGAACTCAGCTTGAAGGACCGCCGATTAAATGGTTGGGTTTCACGGAATATTTGCGCTCTCAGTTGGGATGATGGGGAATACGAATTCAAGGACTTTATCAGCATTATAAGAGGGCTATTGTAGTGTAGTATCCCTGCAAAGATATATTCAAAACTCCCGCTAGTTAGTTCCACTATTAACCGCTTATGGCGCCCCAAACTACCTTCCCCAAGCTTATGAGCAACACTACTTTTGCACCTGATCATCCTCGTTTATCATTATCATTAAACTCGTATTTTAGTTGTAAATGTATTTATTATTTAACTCACGCAAACAACAAATGGCGACGGAGATGGGATCTCAACACCAACGCAAGTAACTTAAAAATATCGTTTTAACAGAACTTTTTGGACGAGATCATCCATACGACCACGCGGACGAGGCTTAGACGACCGTCGGCTCGGAACAAGAATCGCAATTCATCAGACACGGTGACTGAACTACGAACTTTCGCGGACTAATTTTCGTATATAAACGGCCTATACATCACGAACATCACGGATATTTCGCCGGGGACCATTTATCCTTACGCGCTTTACGATAAAAGTACGGTCGACCCATACGCGATAAACGGGCCTTGGTCACAACAAATGAGCAACTTTGGTATCGACTAAGCTCAGTACTTGACAACGGGCCTAACAAGTTTACACCGAGCCCAGAACGTGGAAATATCGTCCCACTCAACCAGCAACACTTGGGAAATCGCCCAACCAACATTCAACTACAAAGGAGCTATATCGGAAATCGCCGCATATAGACATGGCAACGGCAGGCATCATCGGTAAATTAAACATATTCGATAACGAACAGGAATCATGGGAGCAGTATTCCGAACGATTAGACGCATATTATAAGGCGAATAAGATCGAGGACACGGATACAAAAAAGGCGGTCTTACAAACAATTTTAAGCCCCGAAACTTACACGCTTCTTCGAAATAGACTTCGGCCGGATAAAATCAGCGCGAAGTCCTATGAGGACTTGGTAGCTGCATTAAACAAACATTTCAACCCCACACCTCTACGATGCATAGCACGCCTTCGTTTCCATCGCCGTAACCGCCAACAAGGTGAATCAGTGGAAACCTACATATCGGCTCTTCAATCTCTATCGGAAAACTGCAAGTTCGATAAACCAGATGAAATGATTGTTGACAAAATCATTTTTGGCATCAATAATGACGCGATGCAACAAAAACTCATAGCCGAAGAGGAGGAAAAGAAAATGGTTACGCTGGCACGAGCCACCACACTTCTCGTAGCCATGGATAATGCCAAGCGCAGCCTTGGTGAAATGAAAAATGAAGAGGTTAACCTTAAGGTTGCACATGTGCATCATCCTCGGGAACAACAAGGGCAAAACGAAGATAAGCAACAAGGACGATCTTACCGGAATAACAACGGCAACGGCAACGTCCTTCACAATGACAAACCTCGCACGAACCTGAGAACACCACAAAGCAACCCGAGAGATGCTAAACCTATTCCAGACTTCAGTTGTCGTCTTCGATGTAAAAACGACAACCACAGGGGTTCGGAATGTCCCTATATTACTGCTATATGCGGACGATGCAATCGTACAGGCCATCTAGCGAGAGCGTGTCTAAATCCAACTCTTCCTATGAACAAAAACTACCCTCATCAATCAAGATATCGTCCACCGAGATCGAATCATATAGGTGACATCGCACCCGACGGAAATTCCGAGAACGTGGAACTCGATGAATATGATGTAACCTTATACCATGGCAATCTCGAGCCCGTGGCACTTACGAGTATGATGTAGACGTATATCATATTAGAGTGGCGCTTGAGCCTCCTTCACCTACATCGCATACCATACACAATGTCGACACAGCTCCATCGCCTGACGAGACTGTTCCCCCTCCGGAGGTGATAACGTTGACCGTTAATGGTAAACCAATGACATTTGAACTCGACAACGGGCCCGGATACACGATGATATCCGCACAGGATTTCAAGCTCATCGGAAGCGAACAGGATGTTCGCCCATTCTCCCGAACGCTTGAATCATATACGGGCGATGCGATCCAAATCATAGGCCAGACAAACGTCCAGGGGTGCGATTCACCTGCACAGTGATAAATTTTTTATATCACGCGTTATGATTTTTCAGCGTTACGCTCGTAACGCAAACCTCGTAACGCAAATTTTAAATATCACTCTGAAATGCGATTCAACGACATTTGCGCTATCTAGCGGGGATAACTTAAAGCGTTAACAAAGAAAACGAATTTTGTCGTCTGCTCGCGAAAATTTCAACAATATTGACGGAATAACCACATTTAAAAATACCAACAACGCCTAGAAAACGTGGGAAAAAGGTTTATGAAGAGCAACTGAATATGTTGCTAAGTTTTAGGGATGAAAATAAAGACGTAGTAATAGGAACTTTTAAATTCTCGAAAATTAATTATGATTAAAGATGGAATCAGCTAGTCGCAACGCGAGTGGCTAAAAGTGCGCCTCTTTTTAGTGTATAAAGGAACTAAAATAGCAATATTGTGGAAAGTGTTGCAATAAATGAGCTAATTAGCATTAATTTGGAAAAGGTAGCGACATTAAAGGGTAAAAACTTATCCATAAAGGGGAAATTTATTCAGTTGATAAAACTTGAACAAAAACAAACGCACATTTAGCCGCTTATGCCGCAACGAAACTGCGCCACGAAGGTAGTGCAGCAGTGGAAAAAAAGTAAGCTATTAACCAATACCATAAGTTCATAAGATATGTTCTATGAGTTTGTCACTGGTTACTGAGAGCTTATCATGAAGTGACATAGGGGAAACGTCATACATTCTCGTAAAGCGACGCCTGGTGAAGGGCTGCCAAAGGCTTAATACAGACTAAAAAGGAAGAGGGACTACTAAACCGCGTGTAGTCAATTCTCACGTTGTTCTCGAACTACCTCTCAGTATAGCATTAAGAAGTATAGGCAGTGTCATACTTATGGAACATATCTTATAAACTTATGCCAATATTAACATTACGTGCAGAGAAACAAACTTTCAAGGACACGCCTCCATGCTGTACAATATTCCTCACGCCACGAGACACCACTAGTAGCATCCCAAGCTAACTGCATGTCAGATGTTAGCCAACTCTAGCGGTGTCTCTAGGCGTGAGGGTAATTATCCAGTATGGAGGCTTGCCCCTGGTAGTTTGTTTCCCTGCATGTAATATGCGCATTGGAATTATTATTCAGTACTATAAAACATAGCTTCTTATAATAAAATAGCAACATATTAAATCGATTATAAGTATTTAACTTACACTTCAATAAAAGCAGAAAAAAATGCTTACTTTACTATCGTTTGAAATTATTGTGGGCCTTGGCCCAGTAAGACTCTCGCAGAGCCTCAATTAAACTATAGTCAGTGGTAGTTAACCGAAAAAGCATTCGAAAATATTTTTTCCGGCATTTCAAACGCTTGGGTATCATCTATAAAAACCTTTTCTCTATTTAAATTTGTTCCTTCCTCAATTTAATCAGCGCGCAAGCATCACGGAGGGCAGCCATTTTGAATTTTTGCGGGTAAAAGGTGGAATTCATAAACGTCGGACGCAACGCAATTTAGTACAGGCAAAGGCAGGGCGTCGAGCGCAAAAGGCGGAAGTTTGCGCACGACGCCCTGCCTTTGCTTGTACTAAATTGCGTTGCGTCCGACGTTTATGAATTCCACCTAAAATCGGGAAAACGTTTTATAACGTTCGTGATAAACCTATTAACGCCAGCAAACGGATTGCGATACGATATCCCCGACATTTGGCGTTATGATAACGCGTGATATCGTAACGCCGACACGTGAATCGCATTTTTTGAAATTTAACGCAAAGTGATATCATAACGCAAGTTTTCTTGCGTTAAAGCCATAACGCATGCCTGCTGAATCGCACCCCAAGTATCCTTTGGAACACGAGAGGCCAGTCTACCTATCCTTGTTGTCCAAGGTAACAAGCAAAACTTATGCGGTCGAAAATGGTTGTACTCGGAATTGCAAATCATCCCCTCAATCAACCAACACGCTGAACACATACACACTGTTCAGAATGCCGATCCGAAAGTCGCTGCTGCGTTGCGGATACATTCAGACCTCTTTACGCCAGGGCTTGGCCAACTGATAGGGGTAAAAGCTCATGAAGGAGAACCCTACACCTAAGTATTGCAACGCAGATGCCCTCAGCCGTTCAACATTGCCAATCAACACCACAAAAACTCCAGTACCCGCAGAGTACGTCTTCGCGTTACAGGAAGTCACATCGAACGGACCACTCACCGTTAGCCAACTGGAAGAAGCAACCCGAACCGACGCTACACTACAAAAGTTACAGAACGGTTGGCAACCTTCCATGATTCCGTCCGAATTAAAAATTTATCACACGCGTCGTGCGGAACTTTCGGACTTCCACGGCATCCTCATAATGGGCAATAGAGTCTTCATTCCAGAGAAACAACGTAACATCATGTTGCAGGAACTACATGGCTCGCATCAGGGAACCGTGAAGATGAAAACCATGGCTCGCTCCCACTTTTGGTGGCCACATATCGACCGCGATATTGAGCGCCTGTCCGCAACATGTCCCACTTATCAGGAACATGCAGCCGTGCCACCTACTTCCGATGGACAATCGCCACCTCTCACGAGCAGCAACTTCGCACTTCACGACGACGTTTTTACTTTCAATTTCGGAAAGGGGGAAAAATGGTTTGCCGGTACCATTAGCGGTATAATCGGAAAAACCATGTATACCGTGAGAACACCACAAGGCGAAATACGCCGTCACAAAAACCAAATACGTCCTCGGTCTGCTTACGATATGGAAATTGGAACCACAGAATCGTCGGAAATGGACTTCGATATATGGGATTCCGCATTCAAGGAAAACCTAACGCCAATGACTCCACCAAATCCACCTCCCGTCAGGACATCAACCGGACCTCGGCGTAACACTGTCCCTACACCATCAAACAGAAACATCCCGACTTTACCACGAACATCGAACCTTGACACACAACATAACGCCATGCCTCAACAGCCTCAGATCAGACAAGTGCACAAGGATGTCGTATCCCCAACGACAGAAGAAAGACCTTCAGAATCTATAGCTACCACAAAAGCCACGAGACAAAAACGCGTACCAGCTAGGTACCTGAATAGCTGAAATATGTCACTATACAAATTGTAACTTACTTGTAATATCAATATTATCTTAACTCATTATTGTAAACAATCAAAAAGGAAAGTATTGTAGTATCCCTACAAAGATATATTCAAAACTCCCGCTAGTTAGTTCCACTATTAACCGCTTATGGCGCCCCAAACTACCTTCCCCAAGTTTTATGAGAGAGTCTTAGGAAACGGGCATTCTTGTTCCGGAGCTAATGAGCAACACTACTTTTGTACCTGAACATCCTCGTATATCATTATCATTAAACTCGTATTTTAGTTGTAAATGTATTTTAGAGAAGTCAATCTTATTTCGAAATCTATCGATGACTTCGTGGGAAATGCCGAGACTCTTGGCTGTCCTAAATTAAATGGTTCTTCAAATGAACCCCCGCCCTTGAACTGTATTTTCCATAGAAATACACACTATTGTTGCCTTTCAAAAGCTTTCAGATTAAATTTATGGCTGAAAAAATTTAGTTGTGTGCATTTATCTTCAAAATAAAAATTTTATTCGAACTTGTGTGTTTTATTAAGTGGATAGAAATAGTATAAATAGCGTTTCGGATTTATGGGAAGTATCATTTTAACTTGACCGCCGAAAAGTATCATCATTATAAAAGTGAATACGGAATTAACTATGGAATCAGGCAAGCCTACCATCTGTAGAATCGTTTATACAGTGAAGTTAGGGTTAATAGCCCCTAATTTCCTTTTAGCATTTCAAATATTTGAAACGATAATTCGGAAATACCATCAAACATGGCACAACGGAATTTTTCTCGATGAGCCAGCCGGACAAATAAGGGTTGATCTCCCTTACCACGCGAATTTAGAAAACATCAAGAAAACTGGACTGAAAAAGAGTCAGGAATACATTACAGTAATTTTCCCAAACTACTATATGTTATTTCCGCCTTTATTTTGTATTTATTTTTTTTCTTATTTAAGGTGCCAGTGGTCGCCCCACCAATATTGGAGGGTTCTCTTCAACCTGATATTTCAACATCTGATCTACCATTCTCCCAACCCATCCCATACGCCCCGACTGCCGCAACCGTGCCATCTCTACCATCCCCCTCAACATGTGAAATCCAGAATGTGGAGACTTTAAACGAGCCGTCGTTTGTACCAGAATTAGGTTCCGTCAGCCCGAGGAAAAGACCTCACTCTGCAGGGTTGTATGGACCAAAAAAGAGAAGGAGGACGAAGCCCGTCATCGAGACGGACGCGTTACAAAGACAAATCAACCTCGATGAGATTATGGCTCAGATATTGGCTGATCCTGACGAGCATTAAATGTTTTTATAATAATAATAAATGAAATAAAAAGATAAGAAAAATATATTCACCCTCGCTTTTTCATTTTTCGACTAAGCATACATTTCGAAGATAAGACGGAATGAAATCTCGGGTACCAAGTGGATCGAGGAGAACGTTCACCCTGCCTTCCATTTATCGATTAAGCATACATTTTTATTCCGAATATAGAGAGGACAAAATCTCAATAGTATCAAGTGGTTCGAGGAGAAGTCTGTATATAAACCCCGAAATATTCATGATTATTTTACTCTGAGTTACACCCTCCTTAAACGTTATAGTACTTCTTTAAATTAGAATGTTTCTGTGTAACACTTGTGATAAGCGGTATAGAGTAGAATCGCGCTGTCAAAACACGTATGCAAGGGGTATGACGATATTATATGCCGCATTTGTGATAGGCAATTTAAGAGAAAATATGCGTTGGAAAGACACGTCCGCCAACAGCATTATAATACCAAATTTTTGTGTGTTACGTGCGGGAGGAGCTTCGCGCGTGAAGCTCGTCTTAACCTTCACTCCCAGATACACAGTCGAAATCCGCTACCATCACATCAAAGGTCTAACGTCTCTACCCAACCTGATGATTCGTCGTCAGAGGATTATCCGATGGTGGCATCTCCAGAAGAGCCCACCGATGATAATTTATTCTCTTACAATGCCGAGGAGATGTTAGCTCTGGGCGATGCCGTTCTTAGCGCTAGATATACCCCGCCGGATGTTCAAACCGACTTCGAACTCTTTATTACCCCTCTAATCCTCAGTTTAATTAAATATTTGAGCGATCAATTGTTTAAAAGAAAGGGGATAAAGTGGAATCTATTGATTCGAGTGCGTTACACTAAAGTATTAGACGACGGTACAGAAGTTGAACACATCCCGTTCATCCGAAGCACAACGCGGACGACTCTATTAGCGGATCGGTTTCGAGATCAGATAAGCGAATGTATTCAACAAATTACAACTCTGATGGAGGAGTTTCAGGAGTTGGGGAGTAATTGGGTGATAGATAGGATTTTATATCTCCAAGTAGACGTAATCAAGTCGCGGGTTCCTTTATAAACACCCCGAAAGCAATAACTGTCAGGCGTAGTGTGCTCAACATCAAATCAAACGACATGATGTGTTTTAAGTGGGCATGCATGGCTCACTTACACCCCCCTGTTCAAAACCCGAATCAAGTATCCAACTATAAGCCATATGAAAATGAACTAAATTGCTCGGACATAAGTTTCCCCTATACTCTCGACTCCATTACAATGAAGAAATTTGAAGTGAAAAATATTCTCTCGATTAACATATTCGCGTGGGAGGGCGGTGTGTTTCCGCGCTACGTGAGTGAAGAGGTGGTGAGTGAGGAAAGGGAAATTGACCTTCTACTTTTAATCGATGGCGAGAAGAAACATTATTGTCTCATTCGAAGTCTTAGTCGACTTTTATCACATTTCACAAAACACGACGGTAAAATCTATATCTGTCGACGATGTCTCCATATATTCTCGGGATTATTCGCGAAAACCGTTCACGCCGAGCATGTTAAACATTGCTAGATTCATAAACCTCAGCGAAGTAAATGCCACATAAAAAACCAATTCTATCCTTTGACAAGTTTGAATGGATGCAAAAGGTAAATTACTATACTTTATGATTTTAAATTCTTTCGGTATATCTTACCCATTATCATCAAACGTATAATGTCCATTCATAATTTACGCTGATTTCGAGAGTATATTAAATCGTTATCAGACTTGTGCAAATAACGAGACTCTTTCCTCAACTACCAAACTCTCGGAACACATCGCCTGTGGATTCAGCTACGTCGTGATTGGAATGAATGGTACGTGTCCAAATTCTTATCTTTAAACAAATAATTTCTAACGATAATCTCTAGGAGAGCCCAGGGCACCCGTAACGTATAGGAGTACTGACGCCGTCGAAATGTATCGGCGAAGCTCTACAAGAAAACATCCCTATGGATATAACACCCGCTGAATTGGCGGCGAGTAAGAGCGCGACTCATTGCTACCTCTGCTCTCAAATTCTGACTATCAAAGACTATGGCGTGAATGATCATTGCCATCTAACAGATGAGTTTAAAAATATTATCAAGACTTCTCTTATTCAGTATTTAATATCCCTTAATTTTAAGCCGTTATCGCGGTCGTGCGCATAACTCCTATAATCTAAAAATGCGGTTAGGGAAGCACATTCCCGTGGTTCTACACGCTCCTGGCCTAATCGACCGATACCCATTCGACAGAATCCCATTCGACCGAAATGTAGCCGAATTTGGCGGTAAATTATTGCAGTAATTTGGTCTAAAAAGCCTCTATAGTTATCTTGTCATAAAAATGTTTTCGCCAATTAATGTTTTTAACTTTTTATATTTTGTACGTAAATATAAGAAAAATTAAAGGTCATATTGCACTTATAACTTTTTGGGTACTAATTAAGGTTACCCCCCATTTGACCCAATTCCCATTTACCTAATCCTCATTCAACCCAATTCCGAGTCCTCCTACTCCAATTAACCCAATATTGCATACCCAAAAAGACTGAAATAGAGTAGAATTTGATGGTTTTATGTATTTATTTTTTCATTCCATAAGGGATACACTTACTTGAAGTGTATAACCGCTCCAAAGAGGAAGAGACGTCCTCCTAACCAAACCAAAACCAACACAACAGTAATGTTTTGGAAATGGCATATTATTTGAGAAGTCAATGAAGCAAAACATATTTGGAAAAGGCGTAACATTGTTAAATGATTTTTAAAATATTACAAACTTAACCTAACCTAACATAACAGTAATGTTTTGGAAAAGGCATACTATTTGAGAAGTCAATCTAAACATCAATATTTTGGAAAAGGCGTACCATTGTTAAATGATTTATAAAATATTACTAACTTAACCAAACCAAACCTAACATAACAGTAATGTTTTGGAAAAGGCATATTATTTGAGGAGTCAATGAAGCTAAACATCAATATTTTGGAAAAGGCGTAACATTGTTAAATGATTTATAAAATATTTCTAACCTAACTTAACCAAACCTAACCTAACATAACCCAACCTAACCTAAAAAACCAAAATAAAATACCCCAGCTATAACATACAATTTGTAACTCAACCAAACAATGCTATATTTCTCGTTGTGATATCCTTTATACTGCTGAATTATAAATTCGCCTTCTAAATTCAGCACCTGCAAGGAAATTAAATTCGATTATTATCGATTATACAGAATTATACTTACAATTCAATTTTAGTAAACTCACCTTCCTGATGGAGATACGAACGAAGATTTTCTGCGTGACGATCCGACGCTTTACCACTAGACCACGGTGGGACGCAGACCACTTCGAAATCAAATAAACTAATATAATAGCTTGCAATTTTCGATTGAATGGGAAAATATTCCCTTTTAATAAACAAGATGACCCAGTCATATTACTTTTTACCGCCTTCTAGTGACAAGAATTAGTATTACTATATACATTATAAGATGACCCCAGCTAATTTAGAATTTCGGGGTTTTTTTTCATTGTTTATAAAATAGCATTCCTATTATGAATAAAATCAATCTAGTAATAAACTACAGTAAGTTACTCATTAGGTTCATTTTAAACTTAACCTACAGAACTTTATCTTAATTAAATTACAAAATAATATTTATTAAACTAGGGTTGGTACTGGTAAATGTGAACGATTTTATTTTTTCTTTAAAATTGTGTAGCTAATTTTTGGGCGGCTTAAATTCCTTTTAAAAGGGCTCTATTTGTAGATTGAATATTGAAGATTACGATAAAAATCGTATGAACATTGTAGGAATACGTGGATGAAAGATACGAACCTATATACACACCAACTCGGACTAATCAACTTAAGTTGATGCCAATTTTAAGTGTTGCTTAATACAATACCATCGGGGAATAAGCTTTAGCAAGAGTTAAAATAGTCCCACGATAACAAACCTTTAATCATTAGATATTCAGTCCTGACAGTATCTTCCAAACGTAATCTGCTCCTACTAGAATAGAGATTTCTTCATTCTTGGAGTAGTCATCTCCGGGTTTGGAGTCCGCAATTTCCCAATTTTTACCTTTGGTTATCTTATTTATTTTCTCTCTGGACATTCCAGGTATTTTTCCGCTTATCTGAGGAGACTCAATGGCTTCTAAAGGGACTCTGTGGGTGTTGAAACGGCTTCCTATCGCGAATTTTACTCTCGATCGCTCGACTTTGTTTGAGATTCCGCCAAACGAGTTGATGTCAATGTTTCCTTTCCCACCACAGGCAGGTTTAATTGCTTCGAAACCTTGCTCGTGACATAAGAGCGCTGACTGCCTTGGTCAATAAGACATCTAACGGTTGTTTCCGTATTTTCGTGATAGATCTTCACCCATGCTGTTTGAAGATAAATTTTATTCTTCTCAGAGTCATTCTTTTGGCGCGTAACTGCCATGGAGTTGTTGGTTGTTTCTTCCTCCCTTTCTTCAGGCTGGCTTTCTTCAACATCCGGATATTCAGTTTCGCAAATAACATCGCTGTGGCGTTTGTCGCAATGTTTACATTTTATTCCCTTTCTTCGACATTGTCTAGCCCTGTGATTTTTCGTCAGACAAACGAAACACAAGGAATATCCTTTCAAAATTTCTTTTCTTTCTGTCCATGTTAATTTTTGACATTGACGGAAATTATGATCTTCCTTGCAAAACATGCATTTCTCGTTTTCTCTAGCCGGATTGGCTACCGTGTTGAAAGAAAAGGTGGATGATGACTGTTTTTATTTGTGAACGGAAGATTCTCGAAAGTTTTCAGTCTTCTTATGGTCTTTCTCGTGTGATGACGCGAGTATCTTAAGTCTGGCGGCTTGCTCTCTGCTTTCAACTTCATGCAGATATTCGATGAGATTGTTCATAGATAAGTTGTAAAGGCTCGTTTACATGTGCGCGAGAAATGGAAAAAGTCGAAGCGTAAAGCTGAGAGATGAGGCGTATTGGGAATTGCGTTCCCTAGGCGTACCGTTTACAAACAAGCGAGAACTTTTTAAGTCGAGCTTGTTGCTCATAGATGAAGCGGGTGTTCCGAATAAGCTCCGATCTGCCGTGGTAGATTTTTCAGCTCATTTTTGCTTGTCGCAAAGAGTCACGTGATTTTCCAAGCCAATAATAGCCAAGGACCGAATATAGTTTGATATTTTTGCGTTTGTTTATCTCGCGAAATAGGCCTAAGCACTACCATTGAGAATGTCTTTAAAAGAAAGAAAAGAACAAGATAAATTTTTGAAATACTTGTAATCACATTGCCTCATCATTTAAGCTAGACAATTAAAACAACACTATTCTCAAGCCCAAGTAGAGAATATATATATAAATTATATCAAATAAGGTTAATCCAAAAGACGAAAATGGCATTTGTTTCTATATCTCCATATAGGATTATATTATATATTATTATAATATTATAATATTATAATATTATATAATAATAATAATATGGATTATATAATGTATAAATATACAAAGGTTTAAATGTGTTTGCATTAGACGACGATGGAACATAATCGGTTTAAAGTGATTTTTCAACATAATTTATTTTTAAATTAAAAAATTAAATGGCCGAAAATATTGAAAGAGAATTATAAAGGTAATTTAATTATGAATATTTGAAACTGTGTGCTACATTGTTGGGTAGTTAATCAGCTTTAATTAGAGATTTTCTCTTTTTTTGTTGGAAAATTCCGATAATGAATTGATTACATTACCGTAATTTTTACGGTTTTACTTTCATAGGGAAAACATTTTAATTGACTTTTATTAGTATTATCGAAGCGTGTTTAAATGGATTTGCGTTATACAATGGTGAATATTAGTTTTAAGAGGTTATTTTTTTCATTTTAACTAAAATTATGTTTAAATCGCGGAAAATGATGAAAGAGAATTATGAAATTAATTTCAACGTTTTAATTCATTTCAAATATGTGTGCTTAATTATAGGAGGAACGAGTGGAACTATGTTTTATTCAAAATTGATATAATTAATACGTCAATTAGCTTAAATCGGTGTTTTTTGATTTTATCGCCTATTTTTTGATTTTAAATTAATAATATGTAACTTCGTTACATATTATTGCCATCTAGGCTCCAGAGTGACGTGATTTTTGTAAAATGCCGAAGCGTTCATACACTAAATTACCGCCTGTTTTGGACAGACATTTTTCCATTGTATACATAGTTTACAGGCGTGGAGGATTCATTCCATTTGCACAAGGAGACCTGGGAACTTAGAGTGTAAAATAGCAGACGATTTTACTCTCTTAGTCGCTTGGTCTCCTGATGTTAATAAGCCTTTTCGACCAAAGTACTGAGCATGCTCAGTTATACCTTTGTAGCAAAAGCAGACGATTGTAAAGAAAAATGGAAGGCTCTAACCGGAGGAAGAGTTTAGAAAAGTTCAATATCAAGAAATTGAAAGCATTATGTGATAATTTAAATATCAAATTCAAGTCTAAATGGAGGAAGCTAGACTATATAAACAATATTTGTGATTACTACCAAGCTGTAAGTGATAATGCGGTTGAAAATCAGGAAAATAACTTAAGCCTTAGTCATGAAGCCGTGTTGGATTTGGATACAACTGGGAGTGAAAATCAAAGGAGTAGGCCAGAGACATTTACCACGTCTACTCCTAATCCTAAAGCTAAAAAAAAGGCAGAGCTTAAATTTAATACAAGAGTGCATAAATATTTTCAAGGTATGCTGAATTCTATGATTCATAATAGTTTGATATTGTAATTATTCATCAAATTATTTCAGAGAAATGTGGCTGTGATGCCCCGCAACCAGATTACATTTTCCACTGGATAAAAAACCCTCATCCTTCCGTTATTCCTAGTATTACTGCAATTGAAATTTTTGATTACCTAGTCCAAAGAAGAAGTGATATTGACAATTGTTGCAACAGAAACATCAGGGGTTTTAATAGAGCTGTAGCCCACATTGATGCCAATGATATTACTGGTGGCATAGAATACTGCTTGGTTAGAGTGATAAACATGTAAAACTTTAGATTATTTGAATATATATCCTTTTATGTCCCTATAAGGTTGAAAGCCAGTTCTTGTACATCAAATCAAGATGTTACCCTTCAATGCGGCTAGATAGTTATAGAGTTGTTGCTTGTATCGACTCTGTGGATGGTACCATTTGCGGAGGCGCATGTGAATGTGTTGTTGGGTAAATTAATTATCTATTGCACAGTTTCTATAATGTGCAATACTTAAATTATGACATGTTACTGTAGATTATCTGGTGGATGTAGCCATGTGGGGGCGCTACTTCTGTTTTTAGAGAAATACTCCACTTTGAAGGATGAAGAGTTTGCGGTTTCCTGCACGTCAAAACTCTGTGCCTGGAATGGACCAAAAACCAAAGTGGTTACGCCAAAGCGGATGAGAGAGATGAGCTTTGAAAAACCCAAGCTACATTCAGGAAGGAAGTTAATTGGAGATCAACTGGATGCTGAAGAATCTCGATTCACAAAATTTGATCCACGACACCCAGATGATCGAGAAATGATTAAGAAAAGATGCATATCAGCTATTCGTGACCTTTTAAACATTTACCCACAGTCTGGTGCAGCACATTTTTGGGATTTAGACAATGAGCTAGAAAATTATGTTAGTCCTCCAGAACCAAACATTGAGGTAGAAATTACAACATCGGAGCTTCCCGATGAAGTACAAACTGAAAAATCTACAAATGCAAATGGTGTAGATTTTGAAGAGAAAATTAAAGAACTAATCTTTACCCCATGTAAGAGTCTGAACAAAATTTGCGTTACAATTACAAATTATTCATGTTAGCTTTTTAATTGATTTAGCTGCCACATATGAGACAAACTTGAAGGCGAGCATAGTAGAAGATTTTGCAAAAAAACAGATTGTCAACAAAGAGCTAGTGAATTACATTCACACTATAACAACTAGTCAGTCCTCAAGCAGCCTCTGGAAGAGTTTAAGGATAGGAAGGCTCACAAGTTCATTGTTTGGCCAGATATTCCATTGCAAAGAAAAGAACTTTCCTACTAGCCTAGTCGATTCCATTATAAACTCCTCAAAACTATATCGGTAAGTTTATTAACATTTTCTTTACACTGACCTGGATATAAAGCTAATAAATGTTTTATTATAGTTATGCTAAACTTCCATATCCAATATTGAGGGGACGTATGCTTGAGCCTGTCGCTCGTAAATGTTACGAAGACACTTTCAACTTGATTGTTGAAGAAAGTGGTTTAACTTTAATGGAAGAGTATTCGTTTCTTGGAGCTAGCGGCGATGGCGTCATTATTGACCCTTCTGAAGATTCAAAGGGTGTATTAGAAATAAAATGTCCGTGTTCGGTGAAAGGAACGAATATAACCAAAATGCCAATCACTGAAATAGTGAACTGTTTTCCCGAGTTTTGTCTGAAAGACATTGATGGAAAAATCCAGCTAGACAGAAAATCTAACTACTACTTCCAAGTTCTTGGAGAAATGGGAGTGAAAAAACTGAAATGGGCGGACTTTGTGATATACACAGAAGCAACAAACGATAATATCTTTTGTGAAAGAATACGCTTCGACACAGAATTTTGGGAAATTTCTTTATTACCAAAGTTAATTAATTTCTTTAAAAAATATATTGTGCCATTTTTGCTTAATTATAAACTGTGATAAAGCCGTGCTTTAATATTTGAATAAAAGTGAAATTTTGTAGAATGATATTTCAAAGGATAATTATTCTTAGGTTAATGGCTCGTATATATTTGTGATGTAGCAACAAACCGCAAACATCCTGCTTACTTGTCTAGTCATTGTTATAGGCATAATTCCATCGAATATGTGAAAGGTTTTCACTCTTCCGATTGCCCTCTCAACGTTTATTCGCACTTCCGCGATTCTTCTTGTTTCCAGTATTTCTTTCTCCGTAAACTGAGCTCGTTTTGTAAGAAAGGGAGGCAGATTTAGGCCACAATCTACATCCTTTAGCATATCTTCGATCAAGAACCCCTTATCGGCCATAACATTATCACCTGGCTCTAGCAACAAGATTATACCTGACTCTTTGGTTATAACTTTGTCGGAAACTCTTCCACCCCACGCTTCTGACACGAATGATATAACACCTCCTGGAGTTATCCCAACAAGGAATTTGCTAGTGTTATGGTTTTTATAGTTTGAAAATGTAAGGCTTTGTGTAGTGAAGGATGATGATTTTTCTACAAATATTTCTGTACAGTCTATGATAATTCTTGTGTTGGGATACTTTTTAAAGCATTCGGGCATGTATTTTTCAACTAGGCTTTTAGTAGGAAATGGAAATAGTTGCGCCAATTCCAAGTCCATTAAAGTGATCCAAGTAGCAAACATATCCGAAAATGTAGATATGGAAATGTTGAAGCGGTCAGCAATATCTTGCGAAAACAGCCCAACTTTTAGCCTAACCATTACGGCAAAAAACTGGTCAATCAATGAAATTTTGAAGTTTCTTTTCCGAGTTGGTGGTACTTCATTTTCACACTTTGATCCTCTCCAGTATGACATCTTTTCAGCTTTCGGTTTCAGATAACTTTAAAGCATAATTATTGCAATTAGAATTCTGTTACATCTTGAATAGAAGTAAGGCAATTTACTTAAACAGCCACAGGAAAATAGCAAATGTTGGTAAACCAGTGTAAAATCTCGTCATTTCGTCACTATCCGCAATTTTTTCTGCTCCCCAGGTCATCTTTTTAATAGTTGCCTTCAACGTCTTTATTTCATTCTTTAAGTTCCTATTTTCCACCTCTAAGTCGATATAATCAGTCTGTGAGGCAGTCGATATCAACTTTTTTTCCTCAAGGCCTACTTCTATATACATACGTATTAATACATAAAGTCTACAAAAAGAAACAAGAAATTCAACATTACCTATGGGTTCTACTACAACTCCTCCTTGTTTTACGGTGTGCATGTCATCATTCACATATATGATAGGGAAATTCTCTGTTAAGGAAGGTTGTGTTAGCGGCCTTTCCACCATATGACCATTCTGGTCGTGTTCCATGCTAATTTCAGTTGACATATAATCGTGAAATCTTAGGGAGGTTTTCAACCTTTTATCGTGAACAAGTTCTTTAATAAAACCACCATATTCTACTTCCTGCGGAAATATTGAATCTTTTAATATCTCACTAAGTCTGAATGTAGAATCATGATTCAGGATTCAGTTTGTTTTCATCAGACAAAGGCTTAGCTTTTGTCGCTACCCTTAAACCTTTGTCTATTTCATTTTTATACGAGAAACTGTAATCATACCTTTTTCTTAACTCTTTCATCTAAACGATTTTTCCTTTCTTGATTCGCGAAAACTTTCAATTGCGATAAGGGTTTACGGTTTGTTGGCAGATTTAAAGTGGGCACCCAGTCGACGTCGCTAGGATCCCAACCAGGGACCCTATTCTGTAAGCGTTTTTGGCCGTAAAGTTTTCGTGAACCGTAAAGATTACGGTCGGCTAAAACCGTTTTGAGAAAAAGGCTATTCTGTAACGTTTTGGACGAAAACTTAACGGTAACGGTAAACGTTAACTTTTCGTGAGCTCGAAGGCATCCGTTAGGGACTTTACGGACTAAAAACGAGTTGTTAAGCCTATTTCAAAAACGCTACTAAACTGATATATACTTAATTGTTACAAATGTATATATTTTTGGTCATAATTTCAATTAAGTTTCGAGAGCGATATTTAAAATGACCTACAGATTTATGAAATCGGAATTCTTCACTTTGCTGAAGAAGAAAAAAGGTAATGTTTTGCGTAACAACGCGTTTTTCGCGATAAATGAAAGTGAATTAAGTTGTCAATCTATAAACAATTAAAGAAAAACCAATTCTACTTAAGCCTAACGAAAACCCTACGGTGAAATTTTACCGGGAATTGAAAAATCAACGGGAAAAAAGTATTTACTTAACGGAAAAGTTATAGAATAGCATTTTTCTGGAATTTTCAGTTGACCGTTATGCGAAAAACGGAAAATTGGAAACTTTACCGGAACCGTAACGTTTACGGTCGGGATCGAGAAAATTACAGAATAGGGTCCCAGGGTAGCCTGATACAAAATGAGCTCCGCATATTCGTGTACCTTCGTTCGGTTTAAAATCCTTGCGATTAACTATTTTTGACCAAATATACTTCCTTTTTTTTTGGAAAACGGTGGAACTTAATATGAGGCGTCTTAATTTTACTTTTACAACCCACTACACAACACACAACCATTTTAAATTAGTCGTTAAATCCAATCGCGTAACGCTTCTATGGGAAAAAGCACAGCGAAAATTTTTATATAGCAGAATTTGATACAAAACTTGCTTTGCGCAGAATCAGTTCGTCCCCCCTTTTTCCCCCTCTCTACCGTCGAAAAGGCTTATGGTAGGAATCCTCTACGCCTGTGTAAACTATGTATTGTTTTACGGCGCTGGGGTTGCCATCTAGGCTCTAGAGTAGGCAACTGACGTGATTTTTGTAAAATGCCGGAAGTGTCCATACACTAAATTACCGCCCAGACTTAGAAATAGCACACGTCCACTGGTCCAAAACCAGTTTGTTAATTGCTTGGACTAGTTTCTTAATTCAAAAAGTGGGGGTTACTGGTCCTCGGGACCAGTTTATTAATTGCAAATCTATAGGAGAACAAAGGCTGGGACCACTCCGGAGACCAGTTTATTATTTAGGACACTAGGGGGGTCACTGGTCCCAAGGACTAGTTTAAAAATTATCCTTATTTCTAAGTCTGTTACCGCCTGTTTTGGACAGCCATTTTTCTATCGATTTGTTTTACGGCGACCGATTTGCCATCTAGGCTCTAAAGTAGGCAACTGACGTGTTTTTGTAAAATGCCGAAAAAGTCCATACACTATATTACCACCTGTTTTGGACAGCCATGTTTTCGTAGCGGGTTATTTTAATGAGATAAATCGTAACGAAGTCATTTAAGTATAATTTGGTAATTTTTGATTATAGGTGTGTAAACGCGTTTGCATTAGAGGATGATGCAACTTAATCGGTATTTAAGGGAATTCTCTACTGAATTGATGTTTAAATTAGAATATTAATACGCCGAGAATGATTAAAGTTAATTGTAAAATTATATTAATAGTCATTGTTGTCAATTTATGTGCTGCGTGGTTCGGTACAACTAGCAAAACAATTTGGTTTATAGAAACAAATTATCTTAAGTAGTTAGTTAGCTTTAATTAGGGTTTTTCTGGAAATTGCCGAAATTTCATTTTTTTTTGTGTTAAATGGTTGGATAGAACTAGACGTTTTAATTGGGATTGTTTTCTTTCTTTCTTTTGGAAAATGCCGAAAGTGATGAGACAATTTTACCGCTAAGTTTTCGCAAACGTGTTTAAATGGCACTACGTTAGACAATGGAGGAGTTTAGTGGATTTTAAGTATAGTTTTTCCACTTAAGTGTTGTTTAAATGCCCGAAAATTTTGAAAGAGCATTATAAAATTAATTCAAACTTGTTTATGTCGTTAATTAGATTTAATTTTTTTTTTGTTTCGAAAAATGCCGAAAATAAACACACTACGTACTGTACCGCCACTATTTCGCAGGCTTTTTTGTTGAGAGACAACGTTTTAACTACTTTGATTTGTAATATTTAAAAATGTGGTATCCTCGTCTTCAGTGCAGGGCCGGAAATAAGAAAAACTTCTTATAGGACATGCGTCCAGTGACCCCCTGTTTGACTTGAAAATTTATAGGACATTGTCCACCGGAGTGTGCAAAATAGTGTCGCATCTCCATAGTCAAGCTATCAAAACTTTTAAAATTTATTGGTCAAACTGTCCAGTGACCCCTTAGTTTTTAAAAAAATTATGGGACATTTTAAAATTTTATTGGACAATGTCCAGTGTCCTGTGCTTATTTCCGGCCCTGCTTCAAGTTCAGTGGGCCACTTTAAACTAAGTCTCAAAAAATTTTTAGGTTTGCTCTAACCCCTCGTTTTGCATTTCAGGAATTGTATATTTGATATTTGGGGCGCATACACTTGTTTAGACTATGTTTGGGATATTTTAGGTTCAGGTTAGGTTAGGTTCAGGTTAGGTTAGGTTAGGTTAGGTTCAGGTTAGGTTTGGTTAGGTTTGGTTAGGTTAGGTTAGGTTCAGGTTAGGTTAGGTTCAGGTTAGGTTAGGTTCAGGTTAGGTTAGGTTAGGTTAGGTTAGCTTAGGTTCAGGTTAGGTTCAGGTTAGGTTAGGTTAGGTTAGGTTAGGTTCAGGTTAGGTTCAGGTTAGGTTAGGTTAGGTTAGGTTAGCTTAGGTTAGGTTAGGTACAGTTTCTATTAGATTTCTCCTTTTCCAAAATATTGCAATTTTCATTAAAAAAAATTCAAAAAAAGAATTTCAAAATCATTTGCGGTGGAAATTTTTAACGGCATCGTGTTCCTCACCTCATTTACTATCAGAAATGAGTACAAACTCTTAAAAATCCGTGGAGGGGGAATACTACTATTTTACCTATTTTACCGCCTAAGGCGAAAGCCAAGCAGACTTGTAAATAGGGGGTACCAGGGAGCCTGTGACACCCAAGAAAATTCACTTGACACCCTGAAAAAATATTTTTAGGGGGGGTCGGGTACCACCCGGGTACCCTTAAAAATTTGGTGCGATGAGAACTCTCCCCCATAACTACAGACCAAAACAGCTCTCAAAGAAGGGAAAAAATAAATTAACGAATATTTCCACACAAATCTGTAGCCGGAATGCATCCTTCCCTCCCTCACATTTTGTTTTGGGCTTGCTCCCTTACTCCCTAGTCTCTGTTCCCTTCACTCCCTTTAGGCGAGCGTGACGCAGTTTCTAGGATCAAGAGTACAAGGCTCAGTTGTCCACTAGGGAGCCCCGGGTACCCAAGAAAATTGGGCTTTGGAAGGGTCGGGAGCCCTGCGGGCTCCCGAAGAAATGATCACTATTTACAAGTCTGAAGCCAAGTCAATCTAGTCATTGCCCACTCGATCACGCGCGTCACGAGGCAAGCTGCGCTATAGCGCGAGCAGCACTGCCGAGCAGCTTGCGTCGTGACGCGCGTGATCGAGTGGGCTATGATCTAGCCAAAGGGTGTTTGCTAGCAGACGACGCATAGTGGAAAAGTACTATTGTAGAGGTTTTCGGCAGATTCGAAATTGGCGGTAATTTAGTGAATGCCCGAATCGGCAATCAGACGGCAACCCTGATCCAGGTAAAGTTTGGTCCAAAAAGGGAAATTTGAAAAGTTTGAAAGGGTCTCGGAAATTCCATTTTTCCTACCTGGCATCACTGCCGCCAGTGGGCTGTCAACTTGTCAAGGCATAAGAAGTTACTGTTGATACTTGTACCGGCTGTACGTTGAAACTTAACACAAAATATGAAGGAACGATGTCAATGTATAATTGCATTATTATCAGCATTGTTTTTAGCATTGGAATTGGGCAGCGCACATTCGGTATGATTGTCTTTATTTTATTATATACAATATTTGTGTATTGTAAGTCTGAAACTCTGAACAGTCAAAAGACTGCAAACTGGTGGCTGTAGTAGTGGTCGTGGGGGCGGTCATAGATTGGTCAATTTGCGGTTTACTTGCCTTTTCAGAGCTTGTTGTTGTATTGTGGAGCCAAATATATACCTCTTTCGCTCATAATTTGAGCCTAAAGTAATGCTGGACAGTGTAATAGGGTAATGGCAGCCCTCTGCCTTTGACTGTATTAAGCTCTATGGGGAAATAACATGGGGTGCCATTAGTCTATAATCGTGAAAGTTATAAAGTTGGCTCCAGAAAGCATTCCTACCTTAGTGTACTAAGTAAATTGAGTTTCGCAACATTTCAGGATAGTTCAAAAGAAGAGAAAATAGAGGGATTCTTTAAAAGTAGCCACACAAACAACTGGGCAGTACTAGTTTGCGCTTCTCGGTATTGGTTTAACTATCGACATGTGGCCAATGTATTATCTATCTATCGTAGTGTCAAGAGACTTGGTATACCTGACAGGTAAATGAGTTTCTTCAGAAGGGGATAATAGAAGAAGGATGACACTCTGTATCCTCTTAATGCTTTAGTTATGTAACGTCATTCTTCCCAGGCTCACCCTTTTAGTTTGCTTTCCCGCTCATCAAACTACAAATGGGCATCGCACCGTAAGGTGAATTCTATAATTGTTTGGCACTAAATCCCCAGCAATCATCCCACAAACCTTGATTGTCTTGACGTGGGACAAAAATGCACAAGCGCATGCGTCTTGCCAAATATTTAAACGCTAATAGAGTAATGATGAGGGAACTATTTATCGCGCATGTGATTCGTTTTAGTAACCTTGCTCTAAATGTTCCGATGTTGGGAAGAGTGACGTTACACTTACCCCGATTTGTGGTACACTTCTCTCGAAGAGAAGTATTATATACTTCTGGTTATATTAATAACGTAGGCTTTTGTATCCTCCGGAAGCCTCGAGGCTGATACGTAGTGAATTACGCCCAAACTAGTGCAGATTACCCCCAAATTATTGCAGATTACCAGTCTGGGAAATAAGGATATTTTTTATACTGGTCCTTGGGACCAGTGATCCCCTAGGGACCGAAATAATAAACTGGCCTCCGACTGGTCCCAGCCTTTGTTCTCCTATAGATTTGCAATTAATAAACTGGTCCCGAGGACCAGTAACCCCCACTTCTCGAATTAAAAAACTAGTCCCAGCAATTAATAAACTGGTTTTGGACCAGAGGAAGTGTGCTATTTCCCAGACTGCAGATTACCCCCGACTATAATCATACCCATTATTCCGTATCTAAAACTAGCCTTTAAAAGAAGAATGAAATGGTCAGACAAACGGTTTTTAATTGATTTATATTGATAAAATAACATCGAAATCATTACAGGGATCCAAGAGGTCCTATAATTCCTTTAAAATCCTACATTTTTTTAAACTGTCCTATTGAATCCTTTAATTTTGGCAAAAATCGCCAAAAATCTTATAATTTAAGCTACCCATCGGTTAAACCAGAACTCAGTCTAAAAAATATCTTAAAATTGGGATGGTTTTCCTAGTATTGTAGCTTAACTAGTTAAAAATAGCTCGGTTTATTATGGTTCTGATAACTGAACGTTCAGTGTGCACCACCATGGTGAGTTTTGCGTGTGGGCAGCAAATAGGGAGTCTATTAGTTATCATTTGCTAGATCAAAAAGCCAGGAAAAGAGAAATTAATATTTTACTGTCCTATATAGTCTTATAATTTAGCCTGGTTGGACTGGGGGGGGGCAAATAGGACAATAACATGCACACTGAAAAGGCATCCCCGTATCTCTAAGGGACTCTGAAATGGCTAGACAAACACGTTTTAATTGATTTAGGATGATAAAACTGAATGATCATTAACAAAAATCACTGGAAAGGCTTCATTTTCAAATTTGATAAACTAATTTAAGCGTGATTCTTTATAAAACGGTCATTGGAAACTTTAATCAATTAGCAGCTGCAAGAATAAAAGCAGGCCCTTTTAATTCAGAGTCACGTGGTGTTGTGGGTGCTAATAAGATACAGTTCCGTATCGTTTATAAATCAAAAATTAGGCTATTTTTCGCCAAGAAAAACTAAAGGCGACATAGTGAATCTTTCTCTTTATGTCACAGTGGCGTCGCTAGGCCTTTTTTGGGCGGCTATAGCCCCCCCAAATTCCAAATTTAACACCCCCCCCCCAAATAATCCGTAAACCCTACCAAAAAATTGCTGTTAGCAACCTGAAATTCTGTAGCAATATATAAAAAATTATAATGATAGATTCTTTAAGTTTCATCTCTGCAGAGATGAATTTCAATACCAAACAGTAAAATTTTGAAGAAAAGAACAGATGGAGACAAGTAAAATGCTTCATGTTCTTTCGAAGGGAGTCCCAATAGTGTGGACTAAAAGCTAACAAAAACTAAAAATAAACCTAAGACGAGTGAAAATCCTTCGTAATCGGTTCCGTAGTTTTTATCAATAAAAGGCTGTATATCTTTAAAATACGAATAATTTCACGTTGACACAAATTTGCGGATAGTTTTAAAGGTCTACACATTTTCCAATGAACCCATTAAAGGGAGGGTGAAGTAGAAAATCAAGTGATTTTTTATAGATTCTTCTAATAATTATAAGACCAGTCTGCATAGTGAAACATTTAGGAAATACCAGTTCCGAATGATTTTAAAATTCAAATTAGGTTCAGGTTTTAAGGATAATTTTAAAGAAGGTCCTTCGACCAATCGCGTAACGCCCTGCCTTTTTATTAACAAAATTCTCGTGGCACGTTCAGTGTTGAATGAAATTTATCAAGAGATTTGATAAAATTCGCGCGCGACGTGATAATCGTGGCGCGAGATATGGAGCGTGCCACGACAATTTTGTTAATAAATTGGCAGGGCGTTACGCGATTGGTCGGAGGACCTTCTTCAAAATTACCCTTAAAATCAGAACCTAATTTGAAATAATTTTAAAATCATTCGGAGACTGTATTTCCTGAATGCTTGACTATGCAGACTGGTCTTACAATTAGTTGAAGAATCGATAAAACATCACTTTATATTCTACTTCACCCTCCCTTTAAGCAATTTTTCTTATTAATTTCTTATAATAACTAGTTCGCCCAGATTTAGCCCCCCAAATTTCAAACCCTAGCGACGCTACTGTTATGTCTTCACTGTGCAAGGAAGGTATTTTGAGGTGTGGGCAGGTACTCTACTGAGCTTGCGACGTTTGGATCATAGTGACGTAAATTTTGGGACCTGATTCAGCTCTTCAAACATTTTTAGTGTAATGCGGCACCTTAAAGGTTCCCTGTTTCGCTACTTTGTTTTACTGGCTTATCACATCAACTTTTTAAACTTTGTATAAAATTAACGAATTTTTTTGCCTAGTTTTATCAAAAGCGGATAGAATAACAGAAAGTCTGGCTCTCAACCTCTGAGCAGCTCCACGTAAAATTAGAAGCCCCCATAGTTCTATTTTTAGTGCGACCCCCTTTAAGCCCCGAGTTACAAACGGCGATTGACTCTAGGTACATGCGTGATCTGGTTGGAGAAAATAGTTCCTTTAGTCTTGCCAATCTACTTGACTATATGGTCTTCAGAATTTTGAGTGGTGTGTGTTTGCTGCTGCGCGTGGAATGGTGGAATTGTTACGAGCCTGTCGAGCCAGCTAAGTAAGTTTTTAATTTTAAATATGTTTTAAACTGTTTTTATGTAAACATTTGGTCGTAACGACCTCAGTATTAATTCTCTAGTCAAGTTAGTTAACGCAGACGTGTTTATTGACAAATAACATTATGCTAGGGTGCACTTGTTGCTCTTGTTGACCAAGGCTTAGGTGATGTTTCTCACTTTTTAAGTTTTTTAAAGGTTATTATTATCAACGAAACATTCTGTCATAAGTCAAGTAAGAAGCTCATGGTCTAGTCAAGTTAATCATCAATAATAATGGAAAATACGGATAGCAAAGTTATAATGAATGTGATACTGGACAAATATGAAAAGGATCGTTTCTTTAAATTGGTCGTGTCAGGAAAAAGGAAAGGGGCCTTGGAGTATTTGCATAGGAATGGGAGTTTAGAAGAAATTATAGAAGATATGGAAGCACAATATAATCTTCTCAAGTCAAAGCACGAAGATGATGTGGCGGGTTATTCGCAGTTTTTATTTTCCTGGAACAACTGGGTTTATAATTTGGTGTTGGCCGAAGGTGCTCCACGTCCTGTTATTGTTTGTAACGCTATTTTTGAATCTGAACTGTCAAATGTGATACATTGGATTGCTTGGACGCTTTTGGACTGTAAGGCCGAAGCTCTTCGAGAGGGGGAAATTGTAGCAAATGAATTTGAAAAAGTGTCTGAAAGACGCCAACACGATTATCCATTAAATATTTCCACAGCTGATAGCGTTAAGTACAAATTGCGTCATTTAAAAACAGACCGACTTTATACAATGAATAGACTAGTTGGAGGAGCCATGGGAGAAATCTGGGGCGTTAATAAGCGTGGAATGCAAGTTTTTCAAAAAATAAAGAAAGGAAAGAAACCTCTCACCCAGAAGCAAAGAGACAAAGCACACGTGAACTACAAAATTAGCCTTTCTCTAAGTAATTGCGATCTATTAAAAACAGATATTCCACCGGCCCTTGATGAAATAAACCAGGGAGGTTTGTTTGTTGCTGATGCGACAATAATTCCATATGTCAATAAAATTGTAAAGCTGGTGGTTGATGAATTTAGAAGATGGTCGTACGGAATTAATCCTCACAAATCCATTAGTAAGTATTACATATTTTAATTTCAAACATTCATGTTACTTTAATTTACGTTAAATTAAATTACTGTAGAAGAAACTGTGGCAGTCGTCAAAAACGATCCGACTTTAAAAGGTATATTTCATGGTATTGTGGAGAAAATACCTCGAATTAAACAAGAGGGATTCACAAGTGAAGAACTTGAAGCATATCGCCTCATTTTTGAGAGAAAAATCGTGCATGGTAAACTTGCTGATTTGATTAGAGGGCAAATTAGGAAAAGAAATGAGAGGAAAGGTAATAGAGGTGTAGGGGGCCAAACTTTAAGGTGTGTTTTATATGGACAAAAAGGAAAAAGAGGAAGAAAGACAATTCAAAATAAATCACACGCACAAAAGAGAAAATCAAATACAAACAACGGCACAACCACCAAAGAAAATCGAAGAAAAAAGAAAGGCCCAACCACCATGTTGAAAGGAATTACTCCAATACCTCCCTTGAGTAAGAAGTCAAAGGTATTAGCCACAGCAGTTAAGAAAGACATCCAGGCTGAAAGTGGTCCAAACATTTGCAGCGTTGACAATACAAGCCCCCAACCATGTACGTCACAAGTATCGAGACGGGGAAGAATAATTAAAAGAAGAATTTTTGACGATTTTAATTACTCTTAAAAACTGTGATAACTTTTTAGTTAACTAGAAAACTTTGGTTATTATTTTAATTTCTCTTAGATATTTTTGTTTTGTTATTTTAATTACCATTAGAAAATGTGATAACTAGTTCCTAAAGCTTAAGAACTTGGATTATTTTAAATACACTTAAAAACAGTGATAACTATTTTTACCTTTATGTAATTGAAAGATGTGATACCTTTTTTGTTTTAAATTTTAAAACAATTAGTAATTGTGATACCTCATGAAGTGCACGCAATTAAGTGTTAGGCCAAAGTTCTTAGATTATTATCTATGTCTCAGATAATGTGTTTGCGATTAAAAACCAATCGTTATTTAAACTGTTACGCTTAATTTTATTGCTTTGTATTACAAGGTTTTATTTTATCTAGGAGGTCTAATCCCACTTTACGATAGGATGATTCAGCATTTTGGGAACTTTTCGTAACATTTTTTACCATTATTGCGCGTCTGCTGCTATGAACATTTAAGCCAGTAAGTTTCGAAGCTGCGATATATTTCATTTGACTGAATAATGTTTCGACCGCAGATCCATTTATTCTCACAGGGTAGATATACCTTGTTGGATGTCTAGTTGTAAAGTCTTTAACATAGTCAATGAAACCATAAATGGAAACCCTAAGGAGCTCCCATGTCTGCCATGCTAAAAAGTGTCGGTTGTTTGTCATTTTCTCATTTGCCAATATTTTTTCTGAAGCCCAAGTTTCGAAGTATTTTAAGCCTTTTAACATTGACTTGATTGGATCAGAATCATCTCCACTTACAGGCCTTTTGGATAGTAGACCCTCTTCAAAAATATGTTGACATGCCTTCAAATAATCGTAACAAGCCATGACAGACGGTGCATCTATTGGTTGTTTTTCATACAATGGGTTGGCATAGTTAAAGAGTTCTCCTAGAAGAGGATTTTGTTGCATGATTCGTGCTGGAGTGACATTTAATTTAGTCCAAGAGTCTCGATCAATGTGAGATTTCAGCAGACCCTTAACTTGGACCATCTCATCCGAATCTCTTCTGTCATCTTCCCTCTTTTTTACATCTTTAATTTGTAACCATCCAAAGCGAATCCCACCAATAGTAAAATCCCTTGTACCTTTATCCTGTGAATGTTCTAGTGCATTTATCATGTTCTTGAGCTGATGGCTAGGGCAAACTATCCAGTAGATCCAGGCCCCTTTAACGTAGGGATTGCGAAATCTTGTTTCAAATCTAAAATCCAGAGACCCATCTTGTTTAAGGGAATGGGAAGTTGACTTTGTTTTGCCAAGACTTTGTCTCATTGCAGTCATGTTGCAACTTCCTCCATCACAGACGAGAGCACCAACTTCTAGACCGACACTATGAAACGCAAATACAGTCCTCAGCATCGAACTTGTAATTGCTGCGTGAGATGTGGGTTTAGCAAACATAAAGTAAGGCCCAATGATATCAAACTTGGTACTGGTACATCGCCACAAATACTGGAGTACGTACTCTGCTTCAAGGATTTCTGAAGCTGTTTTATACTTATACAAGTCTTCCAGGGAAGCAAATTCGGTAGGGTTCATTTGGCATCCAACAAACTCGCCATTCCGCGAATTCCACATCATCTTTCCAATTATTTTGACTTCATCAAAAATTAACGCTCCTTCTTTCACAGGATTTTGTAGTTGTGGGTTATCTTTAATAAACTGATCAAATCTGTCTGATTCCGTTTTGAGATGTTCTAGGTCAATTCCAGGTTTACTTGGGATTTCACGTAGCTTTGCTTGTAAAGTGTGTACACTTGGTAACTTTAACACGTCAAAGGCAGAAAGTGCGTCATAAGCTGCAGGTGATCTCGAATAAACACTTAGTGCAATTCTATATGTTAAGGCTGACCATCTGTTGCCGTTAGAGCCATTAACACATTTGTCTTGATCCTTTAGAAAATCATTTTGCAAACAAGGTTTACTGTTCATCTCCCACGCTTTTCTTAATGCCCGACTTAACACTTTATTTTTCTTAGATACGCTATCAAATATTTTCTCTAATTCTTCTCGATCTTTTAGGTTAATCTCTTGAACAACTTCTCGCATTTTCTTATCTTGGTCTTCACTTAGTTGCAGGCTTGTTTCTTTGATCTTTTCTTCTAGTTGTTTTATCTTTCTGTTTAGAAATGATCGATTGCTTTTATTTTGACGAAGTCTGTTGCGCCTTGATTTTGGTGTTAAAACACCGATTCTACATGAGGAATTATGTAACTGTCTCTTTTGCTTCCTCGTTGGAGTTAATGACGCCTTTTTCTTTTGGGCATGAGTCAGATACCTTTTAAATTTGGATACATTAATTACTTCTTGAATTTGTAGGTTAATTTTGAAAAATTACCAGTTCAGAGCTCGACATTTGCGACATTGATAAAGCTTGTTCTGAATTTTATCTTTACTGGCATTAACTGGAGGTACAAACCATACGAAACATTCCTTGGATTGATAACGTTCGAAAGGGGCAGTAAATTTGACAAGATTCTTTGTAGTTTCCAGCCCTTCACATTCATTCTGATATAAAAGATTTAAGCATTATAATTTATATACGTTATTTTAATATTAATAATAAATTGGTATTTACTAACTTTAGATATTCCTGAGCAGAACACCTTGTTTTCATTTAAAAGGTTCAATTTAACAGAAATAATATCCGTTTTCAATGTTGCAGTGGCAAAATCAAAATATTCAAATTCTTCAGCAGATTCAAAAAGAGTCAAAATTGTCCCTTTTCCCGTTGAATCAAATAACATCCTGATTGGTGTATCATAATAAGAAGAAACACCAATTAATCCATTATTTTTAGAAATTTCTAGTTGTTCCAAAAGACCATTTTGATTTGTCAAATGTTTTATGGAAAGTGATCCTAAAATATAAACAAAATATGGGTATAGCTTTGGTATAGGCAACCCTTAATTCTGCAAAGGTAAACTAGAAAAAAAGCTTACCTAGATTTGAAGTTTCAAGGTGAGGAAGCAGCTTTATCAACGGTGATGATGGAGTATTAAATGGTCGAGCTACTAAAGTGTCTTTAACGATTAAATTTGCAACTGATGTCTCTGATAGTTCCTCTTCGGGTTTATTATCGCTCTGATTAAAATCTGAAGCCAAGGTATGGGTTTCACTATCGCAAATACATAGTTTACGTTTCTTGGAATTTAAATCCATATCCCCATCTTCGCGTTTCCGTTTTGGGCATTTAACTTAGCAAAAGAGTTAATTTCATCCCATTTCCACGCTGGAATTATGAATCCAAATATTTCCGTTTGAGTTTCCACAGTAACATTACGTGACCCGTTATCTAAAACCGTTTCCAAATCTGTTTGAACTTCCTTCGTTAAATTTAACGGTTTTAAACTTTCCAACGACGTCGATGTTTGGCCAAGGCTGGTTTGAATACCAACAGTGTGCTGAACCTTTGCATAGGCATTATATTGAGTGGTTTTGTTTTTTGGCATCAAATCTTGTTGTTGTTGTGATCTTTTACGCGGCATTGTTAAAACCAATTTACCAAGAGCGAAAAATTAATAGGTTAAAATGAACTAGCACTCTAGCACGACACGGAGACCGCCATTTTCCAAGTAGTTTTTTTTTTTTTTTTTTTAGAAATAAGCAGAAAGCTTTTTTTTTCAAAGATTCCCGGTAGACGCGCTAGTGTCGCCCGGGTCTATTTTCGATAGATTTAATACGCCCCATTACGTAAACAAACTGCTTCGTGATTGGCTACCTTCTCTAAGGGGGTAAGTGTGTGGTAAGACGCTTCTCGACTTAGGTGGAAACCGTTGTAAAAGGCTGAAACTACTGTGAGAGCCAGACTTTCTGTTATTCTATCCGCTTTTGGTTTTATTAATTATTTTGAAGGCATTTTATTTTCTTAAAGGAATAGTGACCTGATTTAAAAATTATCTCAAATCTAAAGAAAACCTTACTTTTTTGAGAGTTTAAACTCTTCTGATTCCAAAAATATGCTTAATAAATATTTAAATATGAGGGAAAACATAGAAAAAACACTTCGAAAACTTGAAATTTGGGGGCAAAAGCAAATTTTCGGAGAAGATTTTTCGCGGGTTTTTCTCCTTGCTACGTCACTCACGGCATCTCGCGGAAAAGCCAAGAGCGAGCGCCCGTTAATCCTGAGTCTACTAATGCCGCGTGAATCTGAATAAAATAGGCTTAACGCGGCGCTGAGACACTAACAGGCGTCACGTGAGCGACATCTAGAGTAAAAATTTCTCCTTACTACGTCATCAAACGAAACAAAATTTTAACTAGGCCTTTTCCAAACCCAATACTTTGATTGCAATCTTATAAATTGCTACGAAACCAAATAAAAAAGTAAACATATCATAATAAACTAGATTTTTCGAGGATTTTTTTTCGCATTTTAAGTTTGTGGTTGACGAAAATTATGGCACTAACACTTTAATCATCAAATTATTATTTCTCCATAGTCACATCATTTTAATGGTTGCTGATGACATGGCTTGTAATGCGAGAAATCCACGTCCAGCGACGATTTATAATAACGCGCATCATCACATTAACGTTTATGGAGATGACGTTGAGGTTGACTACAGAGGGTATGATGTAAGAAATCTTCAAAAAACAAGTTGAATTTCAATTATTTTAGAATCAAGGAAGATTAACAATGGAATCGAAATAAGGCCTTCTCTATGACCATTAAACGCTGATGTACTGCAATAGACCTTTTCACCGGTAGAGCGAGGGTGAAAAGGGGGGGAAAATTTCGAGAGGTGAGCATGCGTAGAAAGAATGTTTGGGGGCAGTGCAGTACTTTTAACCATTCCTTTTGCCTTATTCGAGTTTATTTTTATAAAACAGTGTTGTATTACTTGTTGTAAAAGTATTAATTGAACTTCCGAGGTGAAATTTTATCGAATTCAATTGATAGACGTAAAATTAGGGCATTTAATGAAATTCTACTCACTAAATTGGGCGCCAGAGCTTACGGGCATTTATACACGGCCCTTTCGGCACGGCATCGGCGGACATCGCCGTCTATTCGCCGATGAAGCGATGATCCCGTACCGTCGCCAAGGCTTAGTGAGTTATAGCGGCCTACTAATATCAATGCACCGTTTCCATTAGAACTTAAACACTTTATTTCTTAACATGGTTTTAATTGTACTATCTCGGTTTTAAATACTAGGCATTTTATTTTAATATTAAATTTCAAAAGGTCTCCCATACGTCCATCGTAGTTTAGTTTACACGTTTAACTCCATAGAAGCGCTATAACTCATGCCCCCAAACATTGCAACTTCTCATGCGCGGCCCTTAATGTGAATAGGTCTATGGAGATACGGCTCGTGGTTCTTTTAGTTCAGCGCCTCTAGCGCCACGCTGCAACCAGTGTTGAAACTGGAACCTCCGAGATGATCTAGGTTCTTGCATGTTGATTTTTCTGTGGGAAAATATCCAGTTTCATAGAGGAAATATTTTCACCCATTACAGGGTTCGTACGGAACCTGGATACCCTGGATAAGTCAGGGATTTGGAAAATAGGGCAAAAAGTTAGGGATTTGAAATGTTTTCCTAAAAAATCAGGGATATGTCAGGGATTTCTTTTTGTATATCAAACAATGCTTCGAGCAATGCTAAATATGAGCCACGTGTGATAAAGTGGGCTCTGGTAAACACCTTAAAATGGTCAGGGATATTGCCAAAATTTGGTCAGGGATAACCTGGAAAAGTCAGGGATTTTCATTGTAAAAATGTCGTACTAACCCTGAAATAGTGCCACCGGTAGTTCATTCTATGCCTTGTAAATAGATGCCTTCATAAATTCAGTGTGTTTAGGAAGAAAAAGCAGAAATAAAGAGCGTTCTTATTTCGCGCGTATGAAGTTTATAAATTAAATTCAATAATTGCTTTATAATCCCTTTTTAAATATAAGCAATCAATGGTCAAACTTATCTACGATAAAAAAGCCTTATTTCGATTCCGTTATTAATCGTCCCACTCAGTACGGAGTCTTCGGATCTTAACGTATTTCATTTCAAGTAATTTTTGCTCACTGGCCGCTGCCTTCAATTTAAATTACTGTAGGTTAGATCAAAAGTTCATAGAAAAACGACAAAGTGTCTAACAGGCATTTTGTCCTGACTTTGCCAGGGCCTGACATAATTTTTGGAGTTTACCTTACATTTATCATAAACGGAAGGATAAAAACCGGTTTTTTTGTCCAGTTTTTTTGGATCGGTTAAACCGGCCATTTAAATTAATCGGTTAACTGAAAACCGGCTTTTTTTCTGGGAAGTTGACATCCCTATTTTAGAAACCATCATTTGTGGCCGGTCCCCAAGGATTTGGCTCTGCCTGACCAGTGACCTCCACACTCCATAGAAACAAGAATGCCCCCATATTAACAAGAACGAATTCAGAATACCATGGTATCCTGAATCCGTTCGTGATATCAAAAATAAATAGGGGAAAGTGTCGGTCTCTCTCCTTCGTCTGTGACATGCATTTGGAGGGGTGAATGCACACTCGCGAAATCAGTTTCATCCCCCTCGCCTATTCACCACGTTCCTTAGATAATTTGTGATATTGCGCGTGAAGAAATAGTGCGGTTTTATTTTACATTAGCTGATTTTTGACTGAGGCTAACCGTGGCCACTGCAGTTTATCGCCACAATTTAATTTGGTGATGTACATGATTGAATTAATTTAGTTTGCTAATATTGATGTTATTTAGTAATAGAAAAACGGTTTAGCATATAATGACAACCGAGGGCCTAAGTTTAAGCAAAACTCTAAAGGATTTTAACGATGAGTTTTTTGAATGAAATGATGATTTCAAGGACATCTCCGGCATTTTTAATTTAATTTCGGCGTGCCAACGTTTTAAACAAACTTTAACCTCATTGAAACTAAAGAAAATAGGACAGAGCGCGGAGGTTGTGACTCTTCCTTGAGATACGCCTATGCCAAATTCACCCGTTTGGTGGCGTACGAGCGTTATTTTCCGGAAGAATGACATCAACTACAAATTTGATTGGATGATACCATTTTAAACACCTCGCGCGCTTGAGCGTTTCGAACAGGCTTAGAAATAAGGTTTATTTCTGAACTAGTCCTCCGGACCAGTGACCCCTGATGTCTTAAATATGAAACTGGTCCCGGGACCAGTGACCCTTCCCCAATTTATTTTTCTACTGGTCCCAGGACTTGTGGTCGTTCTCTCTTCTAAAAAAATCTCTCTCAGCTAAGGGTTGTATACACAACTGGACTCATGGAGTCGAAATTTACGTTAAAATGAAAATAATTAAAGAGGTCCCCATATCAATTTTTAATAAAAGTAGGAATTAATAAACTAGTCATTGGGACCAGTGACCCTCGCGTTTTGAATAAAAAAAGTGGTCCAAGATATTAATAATCTGGTTTTTGACCAGTAAACCTGTCTTATTTCCTAGCCTGGTTTCGAAATGCCTGTCAAGCTAAGGAAAAGCGTTGCCTACGTTAATCAAGGCCTGTGCGCGGTGGCTTCAAGGGGGGGGGGACTTTTAAGAAACGCGACTTCTTATTTTCTCCCTATTTTAGCACGAGATTTCATTGATAGCTGGACCGAAACGCGCGCGAAAATGAGTATTTAAAATTCTAAGCGCGAGAAAATGAACATTTCAAATTATTTAGGTCCAGCTATTAGCGCCTCAGGTCCAGCTAATAGCGCCTCAGGTGAGAGAATTTGGCAACTTAAATTGCCAAAATAAAAATAAAAATCGGCGCCGCGCACAGGCCTTGATTAACGTAGGCAACGAGGCAAAGGCAGAAAAATATGGAAGTCCGACACTTTCCCCTATTTATTTTTGGTGATATTAACAAGTTTGGACTATTCGTAACTGAATGAAAATTTGTTTATCTCCAAGGTTACTGTTGAAAACTTCATTCGTGTTTTAACCGGAAGACTCCCACCAAGCACTCCACACTCGAAAAGGTTATTGTCCGATGAGCGCAGCAACATTCTAGTGTATATGACAGGTAAGAAATTTTGCAAAGTTTAACCACGTTTCATGGTTTCTCCATGGATAAAGAATACACGTCGTGAGGAATTTTGTTTTCACGCTCATACAGGATAGGCAACTCGGCCCTATCTCGGACGACAGCTTATTCTGTATATACTCTGTTCCAGCATCGGTTGTCAGCACGCGCAAAGCTAGATCTCTATGTAACCTAGCATTGTTCTTGCTGATAAGAGACGAAAAACTTCCGGATTTTCACCATTTAAAATATCCGTGAGATTTTTTTTTTATCTCGAATGCACGGACCTATAGGCTTTAGTTTCAAAGCGTGTAGTAGGCTGTAGGCAATTTCACACGTATTTGAGCTAAAAAACTCGCGGATATTTTAAATCCTGAAGATCCTTGAAGTTTTGGTCTTTTGACAGCACATACAAAGCAACGTTACATAGAGACCTAGCTTTGCGCGTGCTGACAACCGATGTTGCAACAGAGTATATACAGAATAGATAGTTTTAGAGATGTCAAATTACCGTAATTTTTAAAAATGGTAATTTACCGGGTAAATTACCGAAACATTACCGGTAAATTACCGTAATTTTTAAAAATGGTAATTTACCGGGTAAATTACAGAAACATTACCGGTAAATTACCGTAATTTTTAAAAATGGTAATTTACCGGGTAAATTACAGAAACATTACCGGTAAATTACCGATTAAAATTTTGAAATTACAAAAATTACCGTAATTTATGGTATTTTGTGTTTTAACAGGCTTATTACCGCGGTAATTTTGTAATTTACCGGTAAATTACCATTCTAAAATTACGGTAAGATATAAATCGGTAATTTACGCGGTATTTGCTAAATTACCGGTAATTTACGGACGGTAAATTACCGACTCACATCTCTAGATAGTTTACACATACCATATACACCAGGAGACAAGGCTACCTGGAGGACAGAAACCCGTCTGCTTTTTGTCCTCCAAGTAGCCTGGTCTTCTGGTGTAAATGGTATGAATTCTCCATGTGTGTAAACTATCTATAAGCTGTCGTTCTACATAGGGAGTTGCCTATCCTGTAGTGTGAAAAAAAAAATTTTTCGGGCGCATACTTTTTCCATGGTTCTTCATTTTTCGAACTTTGGTTTTTCAGGACATGGTGGCACTGGGTTTTTGAAATTCCAAGACGCGGAAGAAATTAATAGCATCGAATTAGCTGATGCTTTTGAGCAAATGTGGCAGAAAAGGAGGTAATAATTTAGCTAAGTCATAAGATAATAATAAATAGCTTCCTATAAGTATGAAACGCGGTACATGTTCATACTACAGCATTTGTAATGCCCCATGGGAGAAGAAACCGCCGCCGCCGCCTACGGTGTCCGCGAAAAGCACGATGGGCTGGGTAAATATGGCCTCGCCTGTAGAGACACAACAAACCCATTAGGCCTACCTCGTTGTTGAAATCAAACATTTCAAGCTAGTTTTTGTTTTTCGCGCCATCTGTTAATCAGGGATGCCATATTGGGCTGGAAAGCCGCCAATTGGGCTTCTTCTAAAAAATATTGGCTGGAAATAAAGGGGTTGGCTGTAGGCTGGAAATAGCCCCTTCCAAAAAGTTTTGAAAAAATGTTCTTTGTCTGAGTCAGTTCAGTTCTTCCTACAAACAGGAGGTAGTTTCCCCCCCGCATAGCCTAGTTCACAACCTAGATATGACGTTTTTTAGCTTCAAGTGCGCATGCGCGAAGAACTTTAACAACAAGATGCGCAAGGCAGTCAAACTTTTTGGAAGGGGCTATTGGGCTTGTCGGGGTTTTTCTTTAGCTTTCTGTACTTAAAATACCGCCAATAGGCGAAGATCATTAAAATGCCCAAAAAAATGACAAATGGTATTGTCAAACCATTTGTGTAGCTTATAATTCGTCAATTTATGTTTAAATATAGTGGTTTTATTTTGTTTTGCGTTTTAAAAATGGTTTGAGTATGTAATATGCATTGAAATTTTTAAAAGAAAAACAAATTCCAAATTTTCACGATAAATGTTTGGCTTGTTTTTGGGCTGGATTGTTTAGATCTTAATCAGTTTTTGGGCTTCTTTTCGAAGTATAGATTGGCGGTTTTTTGGGCTTGTTTCCAATTTCATTTTGGCGGGTTGAAGGTTTTCAATCTGGCATCCCTGCTGTTAATTTATTATGATAATTTTGACATCCACTTAATCACTTATAATTATCATATGAATAACTTCAAGACCTTTAACGCGTTAATAACTAAAGTAAATTCTGTTTACGTTTCTTAAATGGAGAGTTTCATACTTATAGGGAGGTATATATCATTTTCTTATGGTTACATCTACAAGGTGTTGAATTAAGACCGAAGTACAGAAATTTGGTTTTTTTTTTTTTTTTTCGACATGAAAATGTTCTATGGCATTTTGCTGTTAGGATCGGCGTTTTCATGTTATGGTTTGCACTGTTTTACCAATGACCCCTTAAATTTAGAAACCAAAAAAAAAAAAAAAAACAATGCTAATTAAATGATGTTGCTAGGTTTTGAATGGTACGCGTTTAAAATTAATTTGACTAAAGAATTGGCGAGCACCAATTTTTCGGCACATTTTACTTAATGCGCGCGTCATTCAAAACCTAGCATTGTCTTTTTTTTTTTTTTTGCTTAATATTAAGGGGGTTATACCTAAAACACTTTTATTCATAACTTGTTAACTTATGCCCAAGAAGTGAAATGTCATTTTTTTCGACTCAGAATCACGTGTTGTAGTAGTTCTCGTTGCACCACAATTTTTAGAAAACCCTGAATAATGAGTTTGTTAAAGGGAATGAGAACCTTCGTTTGAAAAACCTCCGATTTATATAACAAACGATAGAATTAATTTCTGTGAATTCAAAAATATCAAGCTTTTAATTCTCCCTCCGATTTCTGTTTATTTGGCAAAATGCATTTGAAAATGCTTTATATGAAATTATTTGAAAGCCTCTTTTTATGAAAGGCTAAAACGTTTCCCCGTAGGCTGACGTCACAGATATATTTTTCGCGTGAGATGGTGCCACTCTCAGCCAGAGTTTAGACTGGCGAGAAGCGCGACGCACGTATATAGTATTCCCGCGCTTTTTCCCCATTACGTCATAGTGATGTCATAAAACGGGCGAACAAGCTCGACAAGACAAAATTATTGATGTATCGAAACTGCAGAGTATTCGTGATTTTTCAATGGATTTTAAAAATAGAAACTTTGGTTCATTTATATTAAAAACTTGATATTTTGAAAGTAGAGACTTGAAAGTGTAACATAATACCACTTTCGTGGTAAAATATGACATGAAATTGTAAATTCCCATACCCCTTAACTTTGTTCACGCGTCTTTAATTGTATATTTTTCATTTCAATAGATACCATGAGGTGTTTTTCATGATTGATACTTGCCAAGCGGAATCAATGTTCCTTAAATTCTATTCTCCAAACATCCTTTCTGTTGCTAGCAGTAAGGTTGGCGAAGACTCACTTTCGGTAATTGCATTTTTCATAGCATCATGTGGGTTTGTCATCTAGGCTGCGTCCGAATAATACCTAGCCAGCTTAATTCTAAAGCCCTAAAATTTAGCCAATGAAAATCAATTGATTTGTTATCGATTCTTCTACTTATTATAAGTCCAATCTGCATAGTGAAATCTTCAGGAAATGCCTCAGAGCAGAAGGGAATAAGAGAGAAGGGACACACTTTATATCTCCATAATGCTTTGCACTCGTAACAACAGTCTTACTAACCTCAAATCAACTACCCTTCACTGATTGGCTATCTAACTTCCGCCTTAGCTGTGACGTCACATAAGAAGGTGACGTCTCGGTTGACGAATAAAAAGTAGTTTTGTTTACAACTTTACATTGAAGGAGATAAAAAATGGTCGAATTTCATGTTGATAAACGAAATCAAGCTGTGCAATTAATTTAGATGCACGGGAATTGAGAACATACCAAAATCAGATAATTTGAAGGTAATAAATAGATGGAAACTAATTATTCTGAATTAATATTAAAAAATAAAAATTAGTTTCAATAAAATACATACTTGAGGTTATAATTACGCAAGAACGAAACATCGACAGCCCTAAGCCTTTGGAGAATGAAAATCTAGCAGATAAATGGGCCGATACCGCGGAGAACTTAAAGAACTATATTTGCAGTAAATTGGTTAAAAGCTGTGTACTTGCGCAAAGTTTTGGCGGTTTTCTTGAGGTTGGGCGGACTCTCGTTACCAAAGCAGGCTCTAATGTCTCCCTTCTCTCTTATTCCCTTCTGCTCAGAGTAATTTTAAAATTCAAATTAGTTTGAGATTTCGTGGATAATTTGAAATTTGTACCTTTGACCACTCGCGTAATGCCCGCCTTCTTGTTAACAAAATTTACGTTTCACGCTATGTTTCGAGGAATTATTGCACATCGCGCAATTTTTATCAGATTTCGTGCTAAATTTCCTTCCACATGAGTTTACCACCTAAATTATGTTAACAAGAAGGCAGGCCATTACGATTGATGCCATTTTTCAAGTTATCTATGAAATCCCAATCTAATTTGAATGTTATTATCATCCTACGGTATTTTCTGAATGTTTCACTATGCAGATATGTCCTATAATTTGTGGTACGTAGAATCAATAAAAAAAATATATTTCCCTTTTCACCTTCACTTAAAGCATGGTTTTCACTTGGCATAAATCACGACTTTTCGTCCGACGTCAAGCGACAACCGAAAAAAAAAAACATAGTAAGGCTAGTTCACACCGGCGATATTTTAGTCACTGGGGGAGTGGTTCTCATTGGAGACGAAATTTTAAAAAGGCTTCAGCCGGCCGAGCGCTATTTTACGCATCTTAAGCCTAAAAATTCAAACTTGTAGTATTCTATATAATAATGAACCATGTTATTTTCTTGTCCTTCTTAAAATAAGTTTTTACTTTTGCGCTCTTTAGAGCTAGCGAAAGTATTGTTCCGACCCTTGTTGGCAGGCTGGGCGCCTTTTCTATCCCCATTTCCCCCTTTTTTCGCGTACATGGTCGGATATTTGCAAAGAACTACTCTTTGGCTCTGCAACATCAACATAATTTTTTATTTAAGAAAATATTTTGCGCTTTGGATCCCCACTTTTCTCCTCAGATTATTGACTAAGCAAGCTGAGCCACTAATTCTAGTAACTAGAGGTCGCGAAAAAGTGTAATCTGGCCGGTGCCATCTTGTTAACATATCCATATTTATCTAATAAGAACATAATAAATTTTAGCTAGCGTATGTATTTCACTTTTAAAAAATTAAACTAGAAGTATGAAAATCCGCCTAAACTTACCTCTGTTATTTCCATAGAGATCAGAACTCAATGGTTATTTTACACCGAGTGACCAAGGCTTAAAATTGAGCTCGAACTCTGGTAATCTGGACGGAACGTAGCACACTTCCCCTTCCCACTTCCTATACCTGATTGGTTGAAGTCTTTTTTAGTCGAGCGTTTAGCAAAAAAAAAAAATAGAACAGTCGCTTTGGGACTTTTTGGGGCGATTTTCACGGCGAATATAAGAAAATTCGCTCATTTTATTCGCGGGTATCAACTCGCGTGGCGAAAATTGCCTAAATATCGGTCCTGCTAACTGTTGCCTATTTACGCCAAAATTTTATCCACCTAAATTTGGGCCTAAATAGCAACAGCCGTGCGGGGGCGACTATTTAGGCCCAAAATGTTTAATCCTAGGAAAAATTGGGCCTAAATATCAGTCCGAATAACATTGGGCGGGGAAAAAATTTTAGGCAGGCAATTTTTGGGCCGATATAGAAATGTCCCCGCAGCGACGACTATGTAGGCCCAAATTAATAGCCTGCACAAATCACACTGTTTACGCTTGTTCACGTCGGAGACGCCGCCCACCACAATCCTGGATAATGGCCGCCAAGATTGTGTTGCAGCCACATCATTCTTCTCCATATTCTTTAAAGCAAAGCGCGGCTCCAGTAAGTTGACTTACCATACGAACTAAAGTTTTGGCTTGGCGAAGGCTAGTGGGCGGGATTTATAAGTGCACTTATAAATTCCGCCCAAGAATGCTTTCTGCCTTCGGCAAGCCAAAACTGGAGTTCGTAAAGAAAGACACCTTGTAGGGGATCCACTGGACCCGCGCTTTGCTTTAACCTTGGACTAAGTAAAGCTTTACCGGGACTAGACACTCTAGCCTTTGGTAAGGCAATCCAGTTTGGCTCATAAAAGCCATTGGTGATCCCAGCGCACCTAGCGGGAACAAATGAAAGCTTGGCGGACAAACAAGATAGCACTTGTATTATTTTGTTACACATCCGGTTTACACGGCGCATGCGCGACTTTTCAACAAATCAGGACCCTTCACGGGTGAGATTTGTAAACGGGCGGTTAGGACATTTAACGGGACGACTAATTTCGAAGAAGCGGGCTGGATAAACGTAAATTTAAGTTTTCATTTAAGAAATTAGGTATGTAATAACGGTTAAACACTGTATTTACCCAAAATGCAAAAATGATTCTCTATACTTTGACCCCACTTATGTGAAAGGCGTTAAATTTGTTTCTTTTCTTAAGCCTTTGACCAAGTTTGATTGTCAAAAATCGTTTCGAATAATGCGCGCACGCGCGATGTATAACAAAATAATACACGTGCTATCTTGTTTGTCCGCCAACCTTTCATTTGTTCCCGCTAGGTGCGCTGGGATCACCAATGGCTTTTGTGAGCCGCGTTTTTTATGGACTGTCTTGTCCCGGTGAAGCTTTACTTAGTCCAAGCTTTAACAAAGTTTTCGAAGTTTTTTTGTTATAAATAGTTGAAAATACGCTTGTAAAACGCGGGTGAATTTGATAGGCTTATTAAGAGTGCTGCAAGAATCTTGAACTCATTTTTTTTTCTGACAAAGATTCGTTAGTGAGATAGTATTATTTTGACTGTCTTTTTTAAATGAATCTTTAATGATTGAAAATATTTGTTTTTAGCACCATGGAGATCCGACTATTGGCGTTTACGTCATAGACAGGTATACTTACTACGCATTGGAGTTTTTGGAGAAAGTCAAATCAGACGGCGAAGAAACTATAAAGCAATTTGTGAGTAACTGATGAGCTTTAGTTTTATCAAGGCATGAACTGAGATTTATCACGGGAAATAGATAATATTTAACCTATGGCAGTGTGAATAGGGGTTTTTGACTTAAGCTTGCCTTTGCTTTGACATGATTTTTGCAGCACGAGCCATTTTTAAATCAGTTAAGCTAATCAGTTTTTTAAATTATGAGTCAATCATTTCGGTAAAATCAGGCGTCCACCTCTAACCAGTCAAACGAGAAACTAAGGTAGGTGTGTGAGACTTTGTTTCGCGCGTAGTAGCACGATATTTGTAGTAAGTGAATTAGAAATGGAGCTGGACTTGTTTCGTTAAAGGGCTCCTTCGGACCCTTGGACACATGGCCCCGCGGATTTCCGAGCCCCCCTACCTAACCAGAGGGAGGTGTGTTGGTAGCTTATGATCAGCCCTGCACCACCCACTAATTGTATATATAAGCAGACGAACATCGGTAATCTTGAGACTAGTTCGGGCTCTCTACCTAGCATGTTGTAATTTAAGACGCAGTCACGTTGACGAATAAAGTTATATTTATTTTAAGAACTAAATGTGTTTTCATATAAATAGAAAACACAACAGGAGGGAGTGAAAGAAGGGGGATATTAACAAGGAGGGAACTACTTAGGGGTCGGAAATCGGTGGGGCAAAGTGTTGAGGAAGATCGTCTATGAAGAGGGGATGGAAATCCGCGGGGCCATGTGTCTAAGGGTCCGAAGGAGCCCTATAAATTTTGACGCCACTTTAAAACGGGCGTCGCTGAAAGAACTGCTTATTTGACACTTTGTGATTTTGCTATATACTTTTGCTTTAATTGAACACTATTTGAAGGAAAATCCCCATTGTCCAATAATGTAATCGTGTTCGATTAATGACCTATAACGTTCTTGCTGGTCTGTTGATTGACGCACATTGAAGGATTTATTTTGTTGTACAGATGGATTTTGCTTTGTACTTCCGTTTTCAAGGGTGTCAAACATTACTACATTACCTTGCCACTTACTACTAATATAGTGCGAAAGTCCCATCTTGTTTCTCTAGTCTCTAGAGCGCCGCCACACTGATTAACAGATTCTTGTTTGCTCGCTTGGAGAAGCAGATGGGAGTTTACAAAGACGATTACCACTCTTATGAACAATCTGATTATCTTATATGATTTCGAAAACGACATTAGTCAGATCATGGCCAACTTAGATCGCCTTATTTCGGCGGTAGAAGGCCTGCCAGCTTTACCCGAGCCCCATGTTAAAAAGCGACTAGCAAAAGCGCCCCTAGTTCCAACTTTCGCCGTTAGGTGCGCTACCAACCCAGTTTTCCTCGTAATGCTTTTTCTATGGAAAAAAATTCGGAACTGGACTCTGTTTTAGAGCATTTTAAATATATTTACCGATTTTTTTCGTGGTCAAATTTTAAATGAGAAGTCAAGTAAAATCTAATTTACATTTTGAGACCAATTTCATAATTCTCCGCCCGTTATTTCCGTAAAAATTAACATTCAAAGTTGGAGTTGTTTTTAAGGCGCATAAATTAAATTTCTCGGAAAACCTAAGCCTTCGTCCAACGGCGCCACTAGATTTTAATGTAAACTTCTTTCAAGACCGAGGCTTAATTCTAGACAGCGCATTTCTCCGCCTTAAAAAGAACTCCAACTTTAAATGTTGATTATTCGTCAAATAACGGACGGAAAATTATGAAAAATGTCTCAAAATATAAATTAGAACTAACTTGACTTCTCATTTAAAATTCGGCCACGAAACAAATCGGTAAATATATTGTAACCTTCCGTAGTAATTAGGGAACCTCCAGAGTTTCTACTCCAGGGGTGTAAGGTTACATAGAGGATTAACACCCTGTGTTACCTCTGACCTTTCCCCGTACTATATAAGCGTCGACTGCTTATCCTATTAAGTCAGTCATTCTCCACTACTAGGATGTAGTAGTATGCTCGAGCATAGGGTTTTACCCTGGTATTGGACTTCATCGTTATCAGTAATTATTACTTAATTCTTTAGTTGTAATAAATGCAAGTCGGCATTTAATTATCGTTTAATAATTAATTTAGTTAAATAAAGTATGATTGAAGCTAAGGAACAGTGTAGTTATTCTTAGTTATAGCCAAGGCTTTTATGGCCACGTGGGGCGAGTTTAGTAATCTCGCAAGCGTGGTTACAATATTAAAAATGCTTCAAATCCAAGTCCACTTCCGAATTACTTTTCCCATAGAAAAAGCATTACGAGGAAAACCAGTACACCTAACGGCGAAAGTCGGAACTAGGGGCGCTTTTGCTAGTCGTTTTTTAACATGGGGCTCGGGTAAAGCTGGCAGGCCTTCTACCACTGGTAATATAAGTTGGCCATGGTCAGACAAAGGAAAGCTAAAATGCCTATTAAGCACTTTTTTTTTTTTTTTTTTTTTCAATATACTTTTGTTATGACACTGTTAAACCGATTTTGGGGTGTGCAAGAGTAGGTAGCGTGCATCAATAAACAGGGGTCGCAGCTTCCTATAAAGCAATAATTTTATATTATTAAAACCTTTTTAGCTGGAAGTATGTCCGAAGCGAGTATGCATATCGACCGTTACATCCAGAACCGATTTATTTCCAAGGAATCCAGAAAATGTTTTGATAACAGATTTTTTTGGTAGTGTTAGAAATGTAGAGGTCACTCGCGAAGTTGCCAATTTAACTGGGAACTCCCGTAACGATGTACCGCTAGTTGATAATTCACTAACAAATGCTATTCCAGTCAAAAAATACTATCCTAGGCTATTTTCAATATAGATTAAGAATTTATCGTCTGCTATTTCATATAACATTTTCATTAAATTAAACGACAATAGTTACCAATGTATACAACCTTAAATTTTTTCTATCACTGTAAATAAAAACCAATAAAATGGCTATTAAAACTAGTCCTTAAAGGGAATGAGAAGCTTCGTTTGAAAAACCTCTGATTTTCATAACAAACGATAGAATTAATTTCTCTGAATTCAAAAATATCAAGCTTTTAATTCTCCGATTTCTGGTTATTTGGCAAAATGCATTTGAAAATGCTTAATATGAAATTTTTTGAAAGCCTCTTTTTATGAAAGGCTGAAACGTTTCCTGTAGTCCGACGTCACAGATATATTTTTCACGTGAGATGGTGCCACTCTCTACCAGAGTTTAGACTGGCGAGAAGCTCGACACGCGTATAGTTTTCCCGCGCTTTTTCCCCATTACGTTATAGTGATGTCATCAAACGGGCGAACAAGCTCGACAAGACAAAATTATTGATATATCAAAACTGAGTTTTCGTGATTTTTCAATGGATTTTAAAAATAGAAACTTTGGTTCAATTATATTAAAAAACTTGATATTTTGAAAGTAGAGACTTGAAAGTGTAACCATAAGACAACTTTCGTGCTAAAATACATGAAATTGTTAATTCGCATACCCTTTAATACGTTTCTCGATGGTATACGGACTAAATATTCCCAAGACAAAATCCTCCGGGCATAATCCCTCGTCACAGTGAAAATAAAAAGGCCGTAAAGTATACAATATCAAATCTAAAACACTGAAAGCTTTAGCCATCTGGTGGTGTGTGGTTAAGGTTTTGAACAGCGGTGCGAACGATGGTGGGTTCGAATCTCCGAAGGTATGTAAATAGTATTAAAATTTAATTTAACTTATTGCTAATTAATTCTTTTCAAGGGAAAAAATAGGAGGCTCATTCCTATTTTAGAGGCCGATTTCCTTAGTGGGTAATTTTTTTCTAGGATAGTAGTAAAAATAGTAGTATTCACCCTACGCGGAAAAGCAAAACCTATGATGGAAAAAATTATACCCGTTTTTGTTGTAAAGTTTCTAATCATAACAGAAGTTGTATACGCAATTAAAATCAAATTTCTCATATCAATTAAACTTAATTTCAAAAGGGAATTTCATATAATTTCTAATTTCTGGCCCTTTGTGAGTTTGAAAAAATTCCTTGATTCGCCAAGGATTTGTATAAATGCAGTTTTTTAGGGCCTGCGAAGCAAAACTCGTTTTTGTATAATATCTGTCCCTTTTAGGGGATAAAAGTTATTTCGAAAATAAATGAGTTCCGGAATGGCCAAACTAAATCATCCAATTTTTTAAGATTAATGATATGGGATTTCTCTAAATCCGAACTTACAGTTGGAATGGTCGGAAAACACAATACACTGTATAAAAGCACACTATGCTAAATATTCGTTGAAACCGCGTGAAAGTGACTGATAATTATAAAAAGTAGGCCCAAAAGGTTTTAAAGAAATCTTGTGACCTTAATTTGAGAATCAAAATGGTGAAATTTAGCGCGAGATTTGAATTGAAACTTTTAATGAAATCATAACCAATGAGATATTATATATGTATAAAACCTAGAGTTTCAATTCAAATCGGCTTAGGCCTACCGCGAAACACATGGTTTTTATCAAGCACGTTTATCAAAACATGACTGCGCCATCTATGAGTCTCTAGCGGAACTAATTACAACTTTTATTTAAATATTTGCAATCAGAAACAAAGTTATGATTTTTATTTCATCTATTTATTAGATTAAAAAGGACTAGAGTTTTTATTATTTAACTCGCGTATTTTATTTAACACGTTTAAAAACTATCTTGACAGCTTAAAAGTTCTTGAAGTGATTAATAGGTGGCGCCACCCGTATTTGATAAAGATTCATGCTCGACAAAAAGGGGGGGGGTATGAAAGAAGAGGCGGGTCATAGCGACAGAGGTAAAAAGGAATTACGTATTTTTCGCCGTCCCCCTCAGCAACGTCATCAAAACGTAGTTTAAGTGAGCATATAAGATAATTTAAACTTTTCGTTACGAGTTGGAGGGAGAGGCTCTTTATTGGGCTATGAGTCGGACTGGAGTAAATACTAACCGTTCTCCATTAAATTGTGTAGGGTCGTTAAAGAAATTGCTTTGAATCTGCAGCCATATTGAAAAAATCACGTCAAGAAATGAGGAATAATGTCCACTCTTTTCAACCGATTCCACTAATATTATAAACACTGGTTCACGATATCAAATAAACAGGCTTTGTGAGTTTTGCCACCATATTTTAAAATGGCGGTCCGAAAAGTAAGAAAGATTTCCCTTCGAACAAAGCAGCTGAAATTTCGCAGGGATACTACTCTTAAGTCGTAGTTGCACATCAAGAAATATTGTTTGAATGCTCCGTCATCTTGAAAAATGGCAGCGACAAATATAAAACCTATCCTTTCGGAATAACGTCCTCTCGAAATCGTTCGACTAAAATTTAGTCGACGAGTTTATGGGTTTCAGGTTGAACGTGCCGCCATCTTTTAAAATGGCGGTCCAAAAAAGTAACACTACGCCCCTAGAGATAAATCTATAGGTTTGAGCAGTCGAATAGAAACTTTAGCCTGTAGATCACTAGGTTATGGTTTTATAAATAATGATAAGGTATTATCCTAATTACTTCAAATACTTATTTTTATATTGTCACGTTCAAATTAGATGTTAATCACGTAAAATCTGCAAGAATCCTAAACAAAATGAGCTTTCTTGTTTTGTCGTCTGCTAATAATAGTTACAAGTTTTCGCGCTTCTTAGAGCCTATTATGATTGGCCCCATGAAACAAAAATGCGTAGCTCTTTCGATATCCATGGTGTTCTCAACGATCGAGAACTCTAGTATCGAACTCGAACGATACACTTTATATAATATCATTATTCGTTTGAGAAAGATCTCGATCTATATGACTATCTTCGAAATCGTGTTCGATTCGAGATCGACATCATCCAAAATTACACAATAGGCCCCACTCTTGGTGGCGATGAGAAGCTTAATTATATTCATGACGTGAAGTCGCGCGAAATCCGAACCCTGGGGGAGGGGGGAAGAAAATGATTCACTGATTGGTTGAAATACAAAAGGCGCAAAATATGAAAGATTTTTTTAAACTTCTTGGTTCAGCTTTCAATTCACAATACTTTAGAAAAGCAAAATTTGTACAACCAATACCAATACCAAAAAGTAGAAAAAACGACTAAACAGAGAACTTCTTAAAATTCAACACTAAAAAGTAGAAATGGGCCGATACCGATGCCATATGGGTATTGGTACCGATATTGGGCTTTAACCGATATTGGGCTTTAACCGATATACCTGTATCTGTTAAAAATGAACCGATATTTCTACCCTATATTTTTTTTAAAGAAAAATGCTTATGTTGTGAGTAGATGACGCCATAAGACTTAATATTTAACGCATCACAAGCCTAGAGAATTACAGCGAAGTGAGTAGACGTATAACTGGGGATTCTGTTACTCCAAAGAGAAGTCGCCTGAAACCTCAAAAAGTCGAAAAGTTGGCGTTTTTGAACAAGTATACTGTTTAAATACTGCATTATTTCATAATACATTTTAATCAAAATAGAGTTTTTTCCAACCTAAATTTTAGCATCTATTTCCTTATTGTTATTATTGATAGCGGTTAATTTATCGGTACCGGTTTAATATCGGTTTATTCTGTGGGTGAGGTAAAATATTGGTATCGGTACGTATCGGTTTCCCAAATATCGAATGATATCGGTATCGCTTAAAACTGGTATCGGCCCATCTCTACTAAAAAGAAAACATTCACCTATTTATACTTAGTTTATTATTAATTAATAAATACTCACTGAAATAACTTGAAATTTCATACAAATAAATAAGTTTCTTGTTGTTTTCGTTCATGTTTTAATTACGAACATAACTCTCTCCATCGTAGTTTTAAACTTTTTGTAGGCCTCGCAGAGGGGCAGTACTACTAGCAGACGAATCATAACAAAGTTACGATTGCCCCGCAATTTTTTTTAACATTACGGGCAGGCTTGGAAATAAGGTTTATTTCTGAACTAGTCCTCCTTACCAGTGACCCCTGATGTCTTAAATATGAAACTGGTCCCGGGACCAGTGACCCTTCCCCAATTTATTTTTCTACAGGTCCCAGGACTTGTGGTCGTTCTCTCTTCTAAAAAAATCTCTCTCGGCTTAGGGTTGTATACACAATTGGACTCATGGAGTCGAAAACATGGAGTCGAAATTTATATTAAAATGAAAATAATTAAGGAATTAATAAACTAGTCATTGGGACCAGTGACCCTCGCGTTTTGAATAAAAAAAGTGGTCCAAGCTATTAATAAACTGGTTTTTGACCTGTAAACCTGTCTTATTTCCTAGCCTGATTACGGGTATACGAAGAGGCTGATCCCTATAGCGTGTCAATATATCAAACATCCCTGACTGTACCTTTTCTGCCTTTGCTAGTGCTGTCTAAATAAAACAAGTCCTATAAAATAAACCTACCAATAGGCCTATGTAATAATTCTAGACAAAAGTCCTAAAATATAATTCTATCAAAACAAAAATTCTATAAAATCAAACTTTCAAATTTAAATTTAAATGAAAAATTACTTTTCCTATAAATTTTTTCAGAATGAGGTGTAATATTATGGGTTATGGTCGGCAGGTCATAAATACAGAATAAAAATACTACAGTAATCAATTTCCCTTCAATTTATTATACTTATATATCAATTGACAATGATTCCAATAAAATGTAATCATTCCACAATAATTAGATGATAACTTGCGTGTTTAGGAACTTCCAGATGGTCTAAAAGAAGAGCAAAGTGTTTGTATTACAAAATGGAAAACCTCTATAGCAAAGAAAGTACCGTTTGTTCACGAGTAAATAATAGAAAAACTTACTTAGCCCATTCAACACTTAAAATAAGGTTATCATAACCATATCCATTGACAGCCGCAATAGCATGAGCCGCATCTTCTCGTTTCTGGAAACTGATGAAAGCAAATCCCTAAAGAAAAACATCTAGTTAACACCAAACTCTTCATAAACAAAAGACACACTAAGGCTGTGCGGTAGAGACGAGTCGGGTCGACTTTCTTTTCGACCCGACCCGGCCCGGCCCGAGTCCAACTTCAAAATTATAAACTTAGCCCTGACCCGACCCGACCCGAAAAAAAAATTAAAATAAAAACCCGACCCGGAAAATTTTGAAATTAATTTTGCCCGACCCGACCCGAATCGGGTTCGGGTCTGGTCGAAAAAGCCCGATTAAATCGGGGGCCCGACTCGTCTATACTGTGCGGGCAATGGTTTCTGGCTATCGAATCGGGTTTGGGTGATGAAAAATTTGCTTGACGAGTATAGGCCCTCGGGGTGAGTACCCGATATTTTTTTCGGGCATTAACGCGTAATAGCTCTTTCAATAAATTTCTCTCTTCGTGGTTTCCCCCCCGACACGAGAGAAGAGGGGAAACTTTGATAGAAAATTTCTGGCATAGCGCACCCGACCACGCGCTTCACAAGGCAAGCTGCTCGCGCCACCGTCGGTTAAAAAAATCGGTCGCGCCATGCCAAAAATCCAGTTTTTAACGGGTTCTTCTTTGGGAAACCGATGAAAACTTATATTTTTATTTGAAAATGTGTAGCTATTGCATTCGGGAATGCGACAGGTATTTCCCCTAACACGGTTGCACTGCTTGAGTCTGTGCTTGAAGTTTACATATTTCAAGTTTTTCTTCAATGTCTCACTCCAGAATGAGTGGCAGACGACGCGTTCTTCAAAAGCACAAAGATTAGATAAATATGTTGTCTATTCTGCCGCGAAGCTGCATCTCCTGTCCTCGCGTTAGATTATTACTCCTACTTGAAACTTTGATAGAAAATTTATTGAAGCAGCTATTACGCTTACCTGAAAAATGGTTGTTGGGTACCATTTGGGTATTAAAAGTTACAACAAATACTTATCGGGTAAAATGATTACAATAGCCATCGGTCAAGTAGATCTCGGGTCTTTCTCAGTTTTTACTTTTGGGCGTCCATCGTAGATGGCGTGCAAAATTAATAGATTTATACGGAATGTTTAGTGTTCACGCGTACGACGGTGCAAGACACGCTCTGGGAAACTTGCCTGTTTAACGTTTAGTCATGTGTTTATCTGTGCGTGCAAGACGACACCACTTTTAACGGAATAGGGCATGATAATAAACAGATTTGCAAACAAAGAAAGCTTTGGTAGTCTTGTTTAATTATCTTAAATCTGAGCTTCGCGATTAAATTATCTGGAGAAAATCTAAATACCATACACCCAATCCTTGGATCATTCCTATTTACGGGGCGGCCTTTGATAGAGGGAATTTATTTTAGCAGGATAGTAGTAGTTTTTGAGAATCATATACTTCTCCTTGAAGAAAACTTTAATTTGATCCCAGCCTCACAACTGGCCTTGTAACTAATTGTTTAAGCACCAAATATTGAAACATAAGCTATGCCTGGTTTTGAAATTTGATGGAAGATCAAAAATATGATCAGGAAAGCCAAATTTCATGCTTAAATGATAAGCCTTGTCCCCTGGTTTCATTTTGCATGTTTATTCTCTACCACAAAAGCATAGTTCAGAGGCCCGTGTAATTGTCCACGGTTCCGTTTTGAAAATTTCTCTACTGGCCTCTCGAGTAGGCCATAATAAACTCTTCGTTCAGAGGTCTACGATTCCGTTTTGCATGATTATAGAGTAATGTCAGCGCTACGTATTGCAACGTCACTCCATAGCGTAATCTCGGTAGAGAGGGGAAAAACCAGTTTATCCCTCCCTTTAGGCGCGCTTTTGTAAGAGGGAATACTGAGCGCGCTTGTTAGGGGGGATGACACGTAGCTTGGAGATAGAAGGGAGTGACGTTGCTGTACGTAGCGCCGATACTACTCTCCATGCTCCGTGTCATCCCCCCTAACAAGCGCGCTCAGTATTCCCTCTTACAAAAGCGCGCCTAAAGGGAGGGATAAACTGGTTTTTCCCCTCTCTACCGAGATTACTCTATTCTCTAACAGTCTCTCGAGTAGGCCACCACCGATGCATAGTTGAGAGCCCCGGACATGGAATTTTAAAAACAAGATTCTCATCCAAATCGCTTAAGCCCAACCTAACCTCTTCTAATCTACCATTAGTCAGCAGAATGTAGCAATTCATACCGTTTCTCCATCGTTAGTTTTGCTCTTCCGCGTAGGGTGAATAGTACTATTTTTACTACTATCCTACTAAATCATTTCCCACTATGGAAAACGGCCCCTAAAATATTAATGAGCCCAATCCTTTAGTAACAACTAAGATCCTCTTGTGTCCAAAGGAGAATCAAGAATTACTCAACGGCCCTGGCATTTCCTGCTGCAGCCTATGTGAGTGTTAATGTGAAAAGTTGCAGGTTTGCCACAGAATTTTCAGAACCAAATTCCCAGCTGACTTTTCCAGGTTTTCCCTGACCTTTTTAGGCCGAAAGTGTAAATGTTTACAGCACGTTGTTAGTGCTTATAATTAAATAAACCCTCTACATTAAGTTTTCCAATGTATTTGTTGCACCAAAATGATCAAGAAACATTTTAACCATAAATAACAGTCTAAGAGATTTTTTTGAAGGCATTTACTTGACATAGAAACAATTCTAGACATTTTTAAGGATTGCTCTCGAGTTCACTCTGTGTTAAGAGAGGATGAGGAGAAACTTTCATTACTCTTTCAATAAAGACTTATCCCCAGACTTTTACCCACTAAAATAAAATTCCCTGACTTTGCTGAAACTTATAAATTCCCTGACTTTTCCCTGACCTTTTCGGCCCATTTTCAAATTCCATGACTTTTCCCTGACCTTTTCGGCCCATTTTCAAATTCCATGACCTTTTCCTGACCTTTTTGGCCCATTTTCAAATTCCCTGACTTTTCCCTGACCTTTTTGGCCCATTTTAAAATTCCCTGACTTTTCCCTGACCTTTTTGGCCCATTTTCAAATTCCCTGACTTTTCCCTGACCTTTTTGGCCCATTTTAAAATTCCCTGACCTTTTCGGCCCATTTTCAAATTCCATGACTTTTCCCTGACCTTTTTGGCCCATTTTCAAATTCCATGACTTTTCCCTGACCTTTTTGGCCCATTTTCAAATTCCATGACTTTTCCCTGACCTTTTTGGCCCATTTTCAAATTCCCTGACTTTTCTAGGTTTTCCCTGACCGGTGGACGTGGCAAACCCTGTAATTTCCCTTCAAAGCTAAAATCATCTTACTTTAGACTGTCCAGTGACTTTGTCCTTTCCAAGATAGACGCGGTTAATGCTTCCAAATGGTCTGAACAGATCTTGCAAATCAGAATCCCTAACTTCTTCGGACAAATTGGTCACCCTGATAGTCGGTAGCTCTTCGCGGCTCTTGGAGTTGGGCATGGAATCTCCGCGTCGACTGGCTCCGTCTCTCATGCTTGGTGGAACGTATTTGCCAGCTTTCAGCTTGTCATCATTTTGGGGTTGGCTGCCCGATGGAGTAGCCGGTTTGACTTCCTCCTTGACAAGGTCGGGAAGAGCTCCCAGCTTGTCCTTATAAGGACACTGGGTGGTCCAATGGTCATCCTTGCAAATACGACACTTGACAATCTTCTGTCCTTTCAACTTGGCTAAAGGATCCTCCTCCGGTCTTTGCTCTTCCTAAAAGGTATTATAATCACATTCGGACGTTCGAAATCATTTGAATATTCTTTACCTCGCGGTTCGTAAAAAATTGCATGAAAATCTCTTCAGATACTATGGTGTTTGCGGGATTTGGTCCTGGAGGGTCAGTAGAAGCCAAACCAAATTTCTTCCAAGTCTAAAAAAAAAAATACCTAAAGTCAAGTAATGCTCGAGCTTTAAAGTAAAATTAATTATATCGTCAGACAATTATTTTTTATCGATTGATGTTCAAATAATAACATAGAAATCATTATTAAAGCTTACACCACAACCATTCCATTAATTTTGAACAATTTTTCAAACGTTTCAAAACTTGACGTGGTAAGCCTAACTCTTTATAATTTTCCTTTATCCATGTTTAAGAAAAACAAAGCAACTAACAAAGCTATATTTTTAATTAAAAGCGCGTGCTTCGAACCTCTGTGCATTGGGCAAATATAAATAGGGTCTTTAGAGCAAGTAGATATACTAGAGTATTTATACAAAAATACGTTATTATTTACATATATAGCCATGGTAGGAACTTTTAGATAAGACTTTTTTTTAAAAAATTACAGTTTGAATTAGCATATTAAATTTTGAAGATTTGAATTGTTTTATGAAATTGATGGAATTGTTTTATGCTCTTTTATCAACATAAATCAATTAAATCGGTAAATTAAGCCGCTCGAACCAATTAAATCGGTAAATTAAGCTGCTCGAACCAATTAAATCGGTAAATTAAGCCGCTCGAACCAATTAAATCGGTAAATTAAGCTGCTCGAACCAATTAAATCGGTAAATTAAGCCGCTCGAACCAATTGATCAGAAAAGAAGGGGAAAGAATCATAAGAATATTCAGGGAGAACCAGAAAGGGTCTCTAAAATTTTACTTTTGGCTAACGAAAAAGACGACGTAATTTTAATTTATGTGTGAAATGATAATTCCGACTTTAGTTCATTATTATTTTGAGTCCCAGTATTATTTCAAAAAAGAACAGCACAAATTCTTTCGCCTCTAGTGTTAATACAAGGGGCCATAGCCCATAGGTTTTGGTTTGTTTGATCACCACTATACGCGGGAAAACCAAGCTGCAGGGTGCCCCTATTCCCGTTTCACTAGCGAATAGCGGGGAAAAGTCCTTACCTTTCTTTGCGCAACAGACTTTGACACTTGTCGCTTCTCGATCTTGTAGTGCAAGACGCACTGAAAATATATTAAGTTTAAAATCATTTTCACTAACTTCTGATTTCCCTTTTTCAGAATTCTTCCTTCAACATTTATATTTACCTTGATTTTCTTCCCATCTTCATTAACTTTGTACTCGGTAATGATTTTGGTATTGCCATCTACTTGTTCTTTCAGAGGTGGAAGAGGGGCTACGCGCAATATTTTATTGGTAATATTGCGTTTAAAAGATAAGCTCATTGGAGAGATTTGGCACTTTGCTAGCTTTTTGAATGGTCAGACAACCATTTTTCTATTTATATTGACAAATGAAACTTACCAACACTATTACGATAATTTTGTAATAAATTGCCTGAGATGGCATGAAAGTTAAAGGGATACCCTCAATGTTTTCCGACTAGTACAAGTTGAGGGTAAAAAAATGTGCTTAAAATTATGTGTTCCAAAAGAAAAATCGAATTAAAACGTTTGAAATTAAGAAAAGTACATTAAGCCTAGATATTTAGAAATTCAAGCCAGCCGCGAAATACAGCCAGCGGCACATATTTGAGAAGACATTTGTATATATTTGCTAAGCTTAGAGGGAAAGTCAGCTCTCTCTAATTATGATAAATTTTTATCTCTAATTATTATAAATTTTTATCTCTCTAATTATTAATAAATTTTTATCTCTCTAATTATTAATAAATTTTTATCTCTCTAATTATTAATAAATTTTTATCTCTCTAATTATTAATAAATTTTTATCTCTCTAATTATTAATAAATTTTAATCTCTCTAATTATCTCTCTAATTATTATAAATTTTTATCTCTCTAATTATTATAAATTTTTATCTCTCTAATTATTATAAATTTTTATCTCTCTAATTGTTATAAATTTTTATCTCTCTAATTGTTATAAATTTTTATCTCTCTAATTATTATAAATTTTTATCTCTCTAATTATTATAAATTTTTATCTCTCTAATTATTAATAAATTTTAATCTCTCTAATTATCTCTCTAATTATTTTAAATTTTTATCTCTCTAATTATTATAAATTATTATCTCTCTAATTATTATAAATTTTTATCTCTCTAATTATTAATAAATTTTAATCTCTCTAATTATCTCTCTGATTATTTTAAATTTTTATCTCTCTAATTATTTTAAATTTTTATCTCTCTAATTATTATAAATTTTTATCTCTCTAATTATTATAAATTTTTATCTCTAATTATTATAAATTTTTATCTCTAATTATTATAAATTTTTATCTCTCTAATTATTATAAATTTTTATCTCTCTAATTATTATAAATTTTTATCTCTCTAATTATTATAAATTTTTATCTCTCTAATTATTATAAATTTTTATCTCTCTAATTATTATAAATTTTTATCTCTCTAATTATTATAAATTTTTATCTCTCTAATTATTATAAATTTTTATCTCTCTAATTATTATAAATTTTAATCTCTCTAATTATTAATAAATTTTAATCTCTCTAATTATTAATAAATTTTAATCTCTCTAATTATTAATAAATTTTTATCTCTCTAATTACTAATAAATTTTTATCTCTCTAATTATTAATAAATTTTTATCTCTCTAATTATTAATAAATTTTTATCTCTCTAATTATTAAAAAAATTTATCTTTCTAATTATTATAAATTTTATCTTTCCAATTATTATAAATTTTTATCTTTCCAATTATTATAAATTTTTATCTTTCTAATTATTATAAATTTTTATCTTTCCAATTATTATAAATTTTTATCTTTCTAATTATAAATTTTTATCTTTCTAATAATAAATTTTTATCTTTCTAATTATAATAAATTTTTATCTTTCTAATTATAATAAATTTTTATCTTTCTAATTATAATAAATTTTTATCTTTCTAATTATAATAAATTTTTATCTTTCTAATTATAATAAATTTTTATCTTTATAACAATAATTATTTTAAATTTTTAATTTTTAATAACTATTACAATAATATATGAATAATATATGCGTTTCCGTTATTTAAATGAACATTTTAGTCTAAATATTTTTATGCATGATCCCTCTGATCTTCCCGCCCTACAAATTGAAATAAATGGAAGATCCCTTGACCTTAATTGCTGAAAGAGCCACCTTTCAAGAATCGCGCGGGGGGGGGGGGGGGGGGGAACCTGCCAGAATTTGAAGTTCATGCGCGTGCCTTGATTATCTTAGGCTACGTTTCATTATTGGTTTTAAATTAGACATTGCTAGTCAGCTATTGAAACTTTAAAAATTGTATTAAATTAACGAAAAGTTTTAATAATAATTTTGATGTTAGTAGGCAGTATCAATTGATTAAAAAGGTTGTCTGACCATTTCATCCTCCCTTTAACAAAACAGCTGACTGGTTCTCTCAATTTGCTGGAACAATGTATTGAAGCGAAAACTAGAACAACCAGTGAAACTTCCTATGATAAACTTAGTTTTTAATAGTTATCCGTAACTATCAGTTCAACCATAAGGAGATCATCTCTCTAAGGGCCCAAGATTCTATGTTACGGTTGAAATGTATGTATGTCCGATTTGGTCAGCCATCCGTCTCATCTCAAGTGGTATAATAATTGTATAGCCTAAACAGAGACCGAGCGCATTCGCTGCAGAGTAACCCGGCATTGAACATTTTTCCCTCTTTCAAAGATTTCTCACGACAGCTCTTCGTGATTTTTACTAAGCGCGAATTTACCTCTTGTGTCTGAGAGAGCTGGGGGGGTTCTGGAAATTCTCTTACTTATTTTTCCCCTCAGTCCTTCCTCTCTCGCCTCCCCGCCTGTTTTAGTTTGATTCCCAACCGCTTGGGAGCGTTATCTCAGAGCTCGCGTCTCTAGACCACGACCGGCTTAGGATATTGGTCGTGGCTGATTTTGAAAAGTATTTTTCTCTCCCGCGAATTTCACGAAAAATTCGGAAGGAGCCCCTATACAAAATCTACGTCACATCTAGCAGAACTAGATGTTTTTGCAAATAGATGCGCTTGGGCCCTTAGAGAGATGATCTCCTTATGGTTCAACAAATAGGTTTTCATGTCTCATCCCTACTCCTAAAACTACACAAAAATTTAACGCATAGGGGTGCGTAATAGTTTCCCTTTGAATTTGTATCTGGTTGTTACAAGTGCCGAACCTCAAATGTTCTCATAACTGTACATACCTTCCCCCTCTTCCATTTGATCAGCCCAGCTGGGCTTGAAACTAAAATGGAAAAACAATATTAATTACAACTTCGTATAGGGCAATTAATTGTACATTTCTGAAGCCTCCTCTCTAAAGGCTCTTTCAGATGATCCAAATTTTTTGACTCAGCTTGATGGGTCAACTCGAGTTGAATCAAGTGAATAGACGCTGGATGAGTTGAGTCACCAAAAGAGTGGGCTAGGAAAAATTGGATCAGTGATCCAATTTTTGCTGACTCAACTTTTTCATTTCATTTCTACAGCCAATCAAAATGAATTGCAAAAAAAAAGCCTTTTTCGCGGGTTATTTCGTAAGTGCCAAGGTAGGTGGTGAAGGATTTACTTCACTTTTCCCTTCAAAGGTTGGGCAAGTTGATACAACTTTTTGATCCATCAAGATGAGTCAAAAAGTTGGATCGTCTGAAAGAGCCTTTACTCTCTCAAATAAAGGCTCTTTCAGACGATCCAACTTTTTGACTCAGCTTGATGGGTCAACTCGAGTTGAATCAAGTAGTTGGATCGTGTGAATAGACGTTGGATGAGTTGAGTCACCAAAAAAGTTGGCTAGGAAAAATTGGATCAGTGATCTAATTTTTTGCTCACTCAACTTTTTAGGTTCATTTCTCCAGCCAATCAAAATGAATTACAAAAAAAGCCTTTTTCGCGGGTTATTTCGTAAGTGCCAAGGTAGAGGGCGCTTAAAAAGTTCCATTTGGCGGTAAAAGTTTAGTCGTGTGAAAAGGAAGGATTTACTACACTTTTCCCTTCAAAAGTTGGCCAAGTTGATACAACTTTTTGACCCATCGAGCTGAGTCAAAAAGTTGGATCGTCTAAAAGAGCCTTAAGAGGAAGAGAATGGATTAAAGGGGCGTACGTGTTATGTGGGGCCTATACCAAAACTTATATTTCAACAAATAACAGGGTTGCAACGGAATTTTCAGAACCAAATTCCCTGACTTTTCAAGGTTTTCCCTGACCTTTTTAGGCCGAAAGTGTAAATGTTTACAGCACGTTGTTAGTGCTTATAATTAATTTTTCCAATGTATTTGTTGCACCAAAATGATCATGAAACATTTTAACTATAAATAACAGTCTAAGAGATTTTTTTGAAGGCATTTACTCTAAAAAACAATTCTAGACATTTTTAAGGATTGCTCTAGAGTTCACTCTGTGTTAAGAGAGGATGAGGAGAAACTTTCATTACTCTTTCAATAAAGACTTATCCCCAGAAATTTTACCCACTAAAATACAATTCCCTGACTTGGCTGAAACTTTTAAAATTCCCTGACTTTTCCCTGACCTTTTCGGCCCATTTTTAAATTCCCTGACTTTTCCCTGACCTTTTCGGCCCATTTTTAAATTCCCTGACTTTTCCCTGACCTTTTCGGCCCATTTTTAAATTCCCTGACTTTTCCCTGACCTTTTCAGCCCATTTTTAAATTCCCTAACTTTTCCAGGTTTTCCAGGTACTGTGGCAACCCTGAATAAAGCTCTACTGGGCATGCGTTCATTTTTGAGCATTATCAGTACAGCATTTTTCTCGAACCTATCCGCCAAGTCGACCATTCCAGGTTAACTACTTTTCAGCAGACAACAGACAGTTCTATAACATTGCCCAATGTACATATCTTTAATAGACACACTCTCACAAGCCCATAAGATGCCCCTCTTGGGCCATGGTGCTTAATATTGAAGGGTTCATTCCCACAAGCTTCGCAGAACTTTTCATGTAGAAAAATTCGATTCTTCCAGACCAAATTTTACCATCTATAGGTGTTTAGCACAGCCCATTCGACCACCAAACAAAATCCCTGACTTATCTGTAACATTTCCCACTTCTACTGCAATAGTTCTATTCCAACTTTCCTACTAACTTCCACTATCCCAATGGGAATGTGTTGTCCCTAACTGTTTGTTGCTCCGTCAGGGTACTTTTTTTTAGGTGGAAGAGCAGGGGCTATTCTTAAATTTTGCCGTTTACATATGCAGAGTCTACGGAGTGAATTCGACATAATGTAAAATAAGAAGCATAAGGTTGTGCGCGGTTGGTAAAATATTGGTCAATGTCATTCACTTAAAGACAAGTTAAAATCACGGGTGTCGGGCCAAGGCTTAGTTATTTTTTGGTAGGATTGCTGCTGAAATATAATATCAGATCCCAACCTACTCCGTAATAATAAAATAATATACTTACTCCGGCTCTGGCATTTTGTATGTAATTTCCAATCGATTGTGAACTTAAAATTCACCGAAAAGAGGACGTAAATCTACAGCAGATAAGAATTCGCCTAACGAATAGATTTTGGAAATCGTCACGTTGCACTTTGCCATAGAAAACTCGATCACGCAAGAGACAGGGATGCCAGATTGAAAACCTTCAACCCGCCAAAACCAAATTGGAAACAAGCCCAAAAAACCGTCAATCTATACTTCGAAAAGAAGCCCAAAAACTGACTAAGCGAAGAAGCAGGGCCGGAAATAAAAGAAATTCCTTATAGGACACGCGTCCAGTGACCCCCTGTTTGACTTGAAAATTTATGGGACATTGTCCACTGGAGTGTGCAAAATAGTGTCGCATCTCCATAGTCAAGCTATCAAAACTTCGAAAAATTCATTGGTCAAACTGTCCAGTGACCCCCTTAGTTTTTAAAAAAAATATGGGACATTTTAAAATTTTATTGGACAATGTCCAGTGTCCTGCGCTTATTTCCGGCCCTGCGAAGAAGCCCGGCTTTCCAGCCCAATATGGCCATAGAGATACAAGAGGAACAGTTGAATTTTCAGCTTTGATTCGGGTTCAATGGAAGCGCCCCTTCGGGTGTGTGATAGGGTGAGTTGCTTGTAACGCCATCTACATGCGGCGAGGTAAACTAAAATATTACTAACCCCATGTTAACACTCGAAGTTAAGCAGCTTCGAGCGCGGTCAGTACTTGGGAGGGAGACAACGCGGGTTCGAATCCCGCCGGGGACGTTTTATATTTAATTAATTTTTATTAATTTCCGTATTAATTAATGGAAGGAAAAGTGTTTGTATGGGCCGATACCGATCCCATATCGGTATCGGTACCGATATTTGACTTTAACCGATATATCGGTATCGGTTAAAAATTAACCGATATTTCTACCCGATATTTTTTAAGGAAAAATATCGGTTCATTGTCAACCAATACCGATATATCGTTTAAAGTCAAATATCGGTACCGATACTGATATGGGATCAGTATCGGCCCATCTCTACAACCTATATTATAGCATCTATTTTCTTATTGATATCGGTTAATATATCGGTATCGGTTTAATATCGGTTTATTCGAAGGATCGGGTAAAATATCGGTATCGGTACGTATCGGTTTCCCAAGTATCGAATCATATCGGTATCGGTTAAAACTGGTATCGGCCCATCTCTAATAGTTTGTCTAGGTTCTTAGTAGTGTTCTAATGTCTATGAATATCGCATCCCTGGCAAGAGTGAATTTTCCGCGGAATTCTCTCTTATCAAATCAATCCAGCGTGTTCTCCTATAGATTTGCAATTAATAAACTGGTCCCAAGGACCAGTAACCCCCACTTTTTGAATTAAAAAACTAGTCCAAGCAATTAATAAACTGGTTTTGGACCAGTGGACGTGTGCTATTTCTAAGGGTACGTTCAGTAACCCTCTTTGATGACAGCGCTTACTAAGCGATGCCAGATTTTCACTACTGTACGCTTTTTCGCGTTTCCGGTTTTGACGTCATGATGCTCAGCGCTTGCTCATCAGAAAAACCATCTAATCGATATGGTTTTTTTGATGGCGTGACGTAGCGCTTGACTGTTGTTGGCGCGGGATTTAAAAATTAAATTCCAATGATGCTATTCCAACAATAATTGTATTAGTTTTCTTTACAAAACTACTTCTACCATTCAAATGGACATAATTTTCTTAAACAATTTCATTATTTGCGAGCTCGTTAATAGTGGGCAAGAACCATTTGCGCTTCGTAACGTTTTAAGGGCCAGTAAGACGTTTCCCCAACCCCATTTTCGAAAACAGCGCTAACTTAAAAATGTGACTTTTCCGTTCAACAACCATTTACGTCACTGTGACGTCTCGAGCCCATCAACCAAACATCAAGAAAACAGCGATTTCTTTGAGATTTTCGTTACTGTACGTACCCTAAGTCTGTGATCAATCCAGCGTGGGCAGTGTTGCCGAACCGCAAACTGCCACATCGGTAGCAGACTTAGAAATAGCACACGTCCACTAGTCCAAAACCAGTTTATTAATTGCTTGGACTAGTTTTTTAATTCAAAAAGGGGGGGTTACTATAGGAGAACAAAGGCTGGGACCACTCCGGAGATTAGTTTATTATTTAGGACACTAGGGGGGTCACTGGTCCCAAGGACTAGTTTAAAAATTATCCTTATTTCTAAGTCTGATCGGTAGATTTCGCTTCTAAAAATCGGTAGACAGAAGCAGGCTGGGAAATAAGGACATTTTTTAAACTAGTCCTTTGGACCAGTGACCCCCTAGTGTCTGAAATCATTTACTGGTCTCCGGACTGGTCCCAGCCTTTGCTCTCCAATAGATTTGCAATTAATAAACTGGTCCCGAGGACCAGTAACCCCCACTTCTTGAATTAAAAAACTAGTCCAAGCAATTAATAAACTGGTTTTGGACCAGAGGAAGTGTGCTATTTCCCAGCCTGGACAGAAGACAGACAATATGCCACCATGGAGCAATATTTTTCGAGCCATAGATACAACTAATTCAATTTTAAAAGAAACTTCTCTCTCACTCTAAGGAAATTACTCCATGGAAAACTTCCTTGCCAAGAGTCCTTGACGAAAATATAGCAAACAAGTCGGCGGGTTGAGACTCAAAAAATGTATTTTTTGGATTAAAAGGAAAGCTAAAAAACCTATCACATCAAAATCGGTAGAAAAATCAGTATAATTTTGAACTATCGTAGAAAATCGGTAGGAAAATCAGTAGGTTCTCGAAATATCCTAGAAATTCGGTAGAAAATCCTACAAATTCGGTAGAAAATCCTAGTTTTCCGTATTTCGGTAGATCAACCTAAATATCGGTAGAAATCCCGATTTTTCGGTAGGTTCGGCAACGCTGAGCGTGGGAAATAAGGCGGTGGCACAGGGCAAATGATCAGTTTAAAAATTTCCTGGTCCAGTTTAAAAATTAAACAAGACCACTAAGAAAATTCAAGGGTAACCATCAGACATTAACTGAAATATTTTAATTACCAACTTGTTTAGTTTAGCAGACGACGCGCCCTGGTCAAATGTCATGGACCATTTTATTTATTCCAGGCCAGGGGGGTCGCTGGCCTAAAGTCCAGTTTTAAAAAAATTCTCATTTTCCACCCGACAGGTTCACAGATTTACAGCCATAGATCTATGTTTACAGCAGTCTGGGAAATAAGGATATTTTTTAACCTAGTCCTTGGGACCAGTGACCGACCCTTGATAGTTTTACTATATCTATGCCAGTGACCCCCTAGGGTCTGAAATAATAAACTGGATTCAGGACTGGTCCCAGCCTTTGTACTCCTATAGATTTGCAATTAAAAAATCGGTCCCGAGGACCAGTAAGCCCCACTTCTTGAATTCAAGAACTAGTCCAAGCAATTAATAAACTGGTTTTGCTATTTAGGGTAGTGTGCTATTTCCCAGACTGGTTTACAGGTTTATTGATGCCGTATAATTAGATATACACCCTTTGAAACAGCAGGGCGGCTCCCAAAAGAGCACAGCGTCACCCTTAGCCAACTCGATCACGCGCTCAACGACACAACTAGGGCTGTGCGAAAAGAACTTTTTAAGGTATTCGTCGAATACCAAATAGCAGTGTTTTTGGGAGCCATCTCTTGGCTCGGAATAGGAAAATGAACAAATAAAGTGATGTTTAAAGATTCAATTTAAATTTCTATAATACTACTCTACCAAATTTCAAATTTATAAATGATGACCGGGACACGGAAAGGTACTCTTTAACACCCGAAAACTTAGTTTTGAACGAACCAATGCTTTATTTTAATTAAAATTAAGATAGTTGTCAATATATCCCTGCTCGCTTTACAGTGTATGAGCTCTTCCATGATGATACCATATTTCAGGGCTGATTTAATAGGTATACTGTAGTGACATGTTACAAGGAAGGTTACTATAGTTAGCTTCGCAGCGACAATTTACCTAATTAAACCTTTATAAATTATCCTTGTATATGAACTTCTAAAGACTAGGTGGCAGGTTTACAGGTTTAGTGGTACAGTACACCCTTAGTTTAGTGGCCCGTGAGTACACCATGAGTATACCCTTGTGAAACGCGAGCAGCTTGCGTCGTGTTGCGCGTGATCGAGTGGACTATGAAGAGGATGAGTTGTGGGCTTTGGCTGGCTTGGGAACAGGGTGGGAAATAAGGGGTACGTTCAGTAATGAAAATCTCAAGGAAATCACTGTTTTCTTGATGTTTGGTTGAAGGGCTCGAGACATCACAGACTCACAGTACGTAAAAGGTTGTTGAACGGAAAAATGACATTTGGAAGGTAGAGCTGTTTTCGAAAATGGAGTTGGGGAAACGTCTTACTGGTCCTCAAAACGTTACAAAGCGTAAATGGCTCTTTTCAATTATTGACGAGCTCGTACATAAAGAAATTGTTTAAGAAAATTATGTCTATTTGAATGGTAGAAGTAGTTTTGTAAAGAAAACTAATACTGTAGGAATTGCATTATTGGAAATTAATTTTTAAATCCCGTGCCAACTTTTCGTCTGTCAAGTGTTCAACAGTCAAGCCCAACGTCACGCCATCATAAAAATCATATCGATTAGATGGTTTTTTTGATGGGCATGCGCTGAGCATCATGACGTCAAAACCGGAAACGCGAAAAAGCGTACAGTAGGGAAAATCATAAGCGCTGTCATCAAAGAGGGTTACTGAACGTACCCAAGGTTTTTTTAAAACTGGACACTGGGCCAGTGGCCCCTATAGTGCTTTCTCTTTACGAACCTTGGGTACGTTCAGTAACGAAAATCTCAAGGAAATCGCTGTTTCCTTGATGTTTGGTTGATGGTCTGAAGACGTCACAGTGACGTAAAAGGTTGTTGAACGGAAAAGTGACATTTTGAAGTTAGCGCTGTTTTCGAAACTGGAGTTGGGGGAACGTCCTACTGGCCCTCCAAACGTTACTAACAGCAAATGGCTCTTTTCAATAATAACGAGCTCGTAAATAATGAAATTGTTTAAGAAAATTATGCCTATTTGAATTGTAGAAGTAGTTTTGTAAAGAAAACTAATACAATTACTGTAGGAAAAGCGTTATTGGAATTTAATTTTAAAAATCCTGCGCCAACTTTTCGTCTGTCAAGTGTTCAAAAGTCAAGCGCTAAGTCACGCCATCAAAAAAACCATATCGATTAGATGGTTCTTTTGATGAGCAAGCGCTGAGCATCATGACTTCAAAACCGGAAACACGAAAAAGCGTACAGTGGGGAAAATTTGGCATCGCTTAGTAAGCGCTGTCATCAAAGAGGGTTACTGAACGTACCCCCCCTGGTCTGGAATAAATAAACTGGTCCATGACCATTAACCAGGGCGCGTCGTCTGCTAAACTAAAGAAGTGGAAAATTAAAATAATGTCTGGACTCTGGCTACCTTTTAATTTTATTAGTGGTCAAGTGAACCACTGACCCCACCCCCCTCGGATTTAATTTTTAAACTGGTCCAGGCAATTTTTAAACTGGTCATTTGCCTGTGCCACCGCCTTAAATCCCACGCTGCTTGGGAAATAAGGCGATGTCACAGGGCAAATGACCAGCAGCGTTGCCTGACCTACTATAATTATAGTACAATGCGATAATTTTAAGAGTTTTTTCGAAGCGTACGATAATCTTGACGCTGTGCTAAGGCGTACGATAATTGTACTATAATTTCGAATTTAGCGGGAAATTGAACTAATCTGGGCACAAAAGTCTCGCTAGGTGTAGAAAAAGGCGAGATAGGAGGCAGCAGAAGTAAATAGTAAAGTACTTCTGGAGGCAGTGAATCGTGTTGATCCCACTTAAGGCCAAATGCAGGATGTGAGAAACGCTTGGAGACGTTATTTACCAAACTAATTCAGGACCCTTGTACTGATTTTAGTATAAATACAAGGTGAATCACAACACCCGCATTGGTTTTACCGCTATTTTGGAGGCGCTCAGAGCGTTCGATAATTTTTTGGCTTTGTTACTATAATTTGGTAATATTTATCGGGCAACTCTGATGACCAGTTTAAAAATTGAATCGAAGGGGGGTTAGTGGTCCACGGGACCAGGAAAAAATTCGAGGTTAACCAGAGTCCAAACATTACCTCAAATATTTTAATTATCCACATCAGTCTGGGAAATAGCACACTTCCTCTGGTCCAAAACCAGTTTATTAATTGATAAGACTAGTTTTTTAATTCAAAATGTGGGGGTTACTAGTCCTGGGGACCAGTTTATTAATTGCAAATCTATAGGAGAACAAAGGCTGGGACCAGTCCTGACACCAGTTTATTATTTAGGACACTAGGGGGTCACTCACTGGTCCCAAGGACTAGTTTAAAAATCATGCTTATTTCCCAGCCTGATCCACATATTTAGTTTAGCAGACGACGTGCCCTGGTCAATGGTTGGTTATGGCCCAGTTTATTTATTCCAGGCAAGGGCATCTCTGAGTGCTGACCAATTGTCCAGTTTAAAAAAATCCTTACTTCCCACCCTGGTTTTGGCATCGTGGTTCGTGAACATTATCACGCAACTATCACGTACCATAGCCCACTCGATCCGCGCTCCCGGACGCTGCGCTGCTCGCGCTTTAGCGCAGGCAGCTTGCGTCGTGACGCGCGTGATCGAGTGGGCTATGCACTTACGTAACGTCGTTACGTAATCGAATGATTATCTTCTGCTTCATAATTGAGAGAACTCGACTCGAGCAGGGCCGGAAATAAGAAAAAAATTCTTATAGGATATTTGTTTAGTCACACCCCCTTTGGCTGGAAAATTTATAGGACATTGTATACTGGAGTGTGCAAAAATGGTGTCGCATCTTCATGGTCAAGCTATCAAAACTTCGGAAAATTTATTGGTAAAAATGTCCAGTGACCCCTTAGTTTTATAAAAAAAAATATGGGACATTTTTCAAATTTTATTGGACAGTGTCCAGTGTCCTGTGCTTACTTCTGGCCCTGGATTAGAGCTTGAAGGAGAGAGGGGTGGACTTGAAACCCCCATTCCTATTGTTGCCTTTGAAATAAAGCGGTTGCACAGGGCAAATGACCAGTTTAAAAACTAGCTGCTCCATTTTAAAATATAAATCGGAGAGGGGTTAGTGGTCCCATGGAAAATTCAAGGATTATTTTTAAAAATTCCGAGTCATTGAGAGTCAAATTGTTAGTCTTTTTGACTCTGTGGTCTGTGTGGCCTTGGAGAAAAAATGGTAGCATAAACTGTAAATTAGCAAAGATCGGGTTGCGGAACTAATTCCAGTAGACCGGTTATTGGCTCACATTGATGCGAATGTTTGTAGTCAACCGCGAATGGGAGGACACCACCTTTCCAGTAACCGGTTGTGCTTTATACGTATTACGGGAAATGGCCAAGAGCAAGGTCATACCACTGCGGTGGTGGCGACTACTCGGCGCTCGGAACATTATATTTTTCGTTGCCCACCGGGACCACACGGCTCCAGCTTAGTCTACGAACATGTCGTCTATTCTTTTTGGTCCTTATTTTATTTGTTGTTGTTTGGTTCTGATACTCTGAACATCCGACCCTGAATAAAACCTGCGGTTGCCAAAACACGAGTTTTTCGGCTTCTTAAAACTGGTGACGCCGTAGGGCTGTGCGAATTATATAAAAAAGGACTTGGTTTCCCCAAGCCTAAAAAACAAAACGATAAGAGTTTTTTCCAGTTGACTGAAGCTCGGATATTTTATTTTTCTATATAATTTTAAAGACAATCCGTATTTTACTACTCTTTAGAATCATGAGTTAATAATATGTTAGCTCCCCATAAGTTACTCAGGCAATTAATTTTTATACTCCAGCGTTTTCTCCCGCGCCGCCAGCGTCCCAATTATATGCGACGCTCTGCGGCCGCCACGTGAACGACAATCTTATTTACTCTTCTTTCCGGTTTTTACCCGGAAGCGCGTGTAGTGGAAGCTAGCCAATGATATCGGAGCTATTTAAGCAGCCGAATATTTTGCTCAGTAGCCTCGGTTAAAAAACAGTCAGAAAAAGAGATCAGTGGATTGGATTTAGCTCAGTTGTATATTTTTCTGGTTTCAAGTCACAATAACAACTCTTATCTTTAGCATTCTTTATCAATTTCGGCAAGTTGCATTGAGTTCCTGCACTTTTTGTCTCAGTAAAGACACAAACGCCATGATTTAATGTTTAATTGTTAAAACATAAACATTCACGATTAAAACATTCCCTTGGTGAAAAAGCAGCCGACGACTCGAGGTCGAGGAGTCGTGCGAGCGGGATTTTTTTTTCGACAAGAGAGGGCGCAACATTCGGATTTTTTCCCGCGCGGGCGAAATGGGAAGAAATCGCTGGATACATTACGCCTATGGAGACTGAGTAACTTATAGGGAGCTAACATATTATTAACTCATGTTAGAATTTAATTCAATCTCCTGATTTTACTGGTAATGGATTTATTTCCTATAAATTAATTGAAATAAAAAATTACTTCTCTCAGATTTTTCATGATAAAATTTTTCGAAAATGGAATTGTTGTTGAAAAATCTGAGTTAATAATTTTTTATTTCAATTGATTTATAGGAAATAAATCCATTACCAGTAAAATCAGGAGATTGAATTAAATTCTAAAGAGTAGTAAAATACGGATTGTCTTTAAAATTATATAGAAAAATAAAATATCCGAGCTTCAGTCAACTGGAAAAAACTCATCGTTTTGTTTTTTAGGCTTGGGGAAACCAAGTCCTTTTTTATATAATATCTGTTCCTTCAGTCTGCATTTGTATTAATCTATTATAAAACAGTTTTTTGCCTGAAATTCGAAATTTTTCACTTCTAGGACGAGGTTAAAAATGGTTCTACACTTCTACTAATTCTTATAAGATACGGCTCACAATTCGTTTTAGAACCCGAGCTTTATGGTCAACTTCAAAACCAACATCCTGCCACGATTTTTAAACTATCAAAGCCGTATCTTTTACAGTCCACTTTACGATTGCAATTATCCATGACATTGCGTTCACTGCCCTTGTACGTTTACAGTGAGTGGCACCGTGGCCAGTTATTTTAATTAAAATACCTAGGCCACAGGTCCAGTTTTAAAAAAATCCTTATTTCCAACACTGATCCATCTATCCTTCAAGCTTTTACAATGACCCATTGCATAGACTCACTCAATAGTCTGCCTAAGCATGGATTTATAATAGAAGCTTACGATTCCTTGATATTTCACTCACCTTAAAACGCACACAACATTATTCCTCGTCTGAAATAGTACCAGCCTGGCAAGCGCGTTTGTGACGTAGAATTTGAGGCAAATTCAGAGGGGGGTTGAAGTTTTTCACGTGATCGAGTAGTACTTTTAAATAGCGCGCGCGAAATTGTTTTTAGAAAGGCGCGCGCGTGCCGAAAGAAAACGTTTGCCTCAATTTCTACATCATCAGGCCCCCCAGTCCCCACCCGCGCGAATTTTTATGACATAAATGTGTTAAAAATCAAAATGCCTTACTGAAGGCTACAGTGAAATATCCATGAAGCGTATGCTTCTATTATAAATCCATGGCCTAAGTAAGGCAACTTAAGCCTTGGTCGAAACTAACATCTAAAATACAAATTAAAAAGGTATCTTAAGTATAGAATTTCAACCGAGACACATAATAAAACGAAAATTAGACCCGCCAGAGAAATTTTTAATAAATATAGTGTTATATTTATTGAAAAATATCAAGTTAAAGTTTCAAGGCGGTGAAATGGCAAATTAGCGTCGTCTACTGTAGAGTTATGAACAACTAGCATCGTCTGCTGTAGAATAATCTTTTGAGGTACTTACATTTTTAATTAAATTAACATACTTAGACTTAATTAATTTTGATGAAACTTGAAAAAGGCACACCTTGATTAGTTACTTGTTAATTTGAAAGTATTCCGAAACGTAACTTCGCTTTAGTTTTTAAATGATTCGATGTGCAGGAGCACCAAAAACCCCATGTTATTCCTATGGGAAAATCGGCGAAAATCTGTGAATTTTCATTTAACATTACGGGAGGGTGTGGGATCTTATCTAGAAGGGCCTACCGGCCCTCTAGAATAGTACTTTTTAAGGTATTCGTCGAATACCAAATAGCAGTGTTTTTGGGAGCCATCTCTCGGCTCGGAATAGGAAAATGACCAAATAATTTGACCAAATAGTGTGAAGTTCAAAAATTCGACCAAATTAAAATTTCAATAAAACTATTCTACCAAATTTCAAATTTATAAATAATGGGACACGGAAAGGTACTTTTGAACGGCTGAAAACTTATTTTTGAACGAATCAAAGGTTTTATTTTAATCAAAATTAGGTTAGTTGTCAATATATCCCTATTCGCTTTGCAATGTATGACCTCTTCCATGATACTATATTTTTTTAATAGGTATACTATAGTGACATATTATTAGGAAGTTCAATAATTAGCTCCGCAGCGAGAAGTTGATAATAACCAGTACCCTTTAAGTTAAAACCTTTAATGATTTATTCTTGTCTATGAACTTCTAAAGACTGAGTGGCTGATTCCAGCTATAGTCTCCTAGATCACGCGACTCGGTGAACGCGGGTAATACTTAACAGTAGCCACGCCAGAATTTTAAGGCTGTGTCTGCCGAGTCGCGTCATCTACGGGGCCACGGTCCAGCGGACACTATGACAGCGCCCATAGGGATAGGAACATAACATTTATGTTCCTATCTCAATAACAGCGCCCTCAAATTCACAAAATCAACAGAAAAATTCAAAAACTGGTTGCGAATACCAAATAATTTGGTCAATAGACTGTTAAAAACATTCACTTTCACGTTGTTATATCCGCTATAGAATAGTCGGTTTTTCGAAGCTCATTATTTGGTATTCTAGAATTTTGAAAATCATTATTCGATTCGTCGGTGCGAATAGTAAACGTCAATTTTGACCAAATTATTTGGTCCGACCAAATTATAACGAATAGTCTGCACGGCCCTAGGTGACGGCTATATGCTCGAAGCGCCGGACATGCCAGTCACGATTCCCCTCATTCAGGCTCATTCGTTACAAGAGGGGGGATGTAACGGGGAGCCCGTTACGGAAAACCACGGCAAGGCGGCGCTCCACAGCAGACACGTGAACCCGTAGCGGTCTCGGATTGGTCACTTATCAGAGATCCGAACTTATATTTTTAAATGGAGCCCGGGAATCAGAGAAGTTGGTTGGAAGCAGTTGTCAATTACCGGGAGCAGAAGCAGTTATAACCCGGGATTTAATAAAGTTATTGTACTAACAACTAACAGGATTAATACTTCGAATAATAAGTTAGTGTATTTGCTTTTAATAACGCAATCGGGTTATGAAGTAGTCGCGATAACAGCCTCACCATCTCGAGAACGAGTAAACGACCCTTAAATTCCTTTAAGGTGCTGCTCGACGCGTTAATTATTAATTATTTATAGTTTTTTAAATTACCCTCGAGATATATCCCTCCCTCCCCCGGATGCCCTGCCAAAAGTCTACAGTTAAAAAAAATAGGAAAACCCTATCTGATGATGAACGAAATCTGCCACTAATCCCCGGGGCGGTGTCTGAGTTTGCCGCCCCTGAAAATCTCACGTTTAAATTAGTATAGCATCGGGTGTGTAGCAATGCTGGAACTAACTAAAAGTCTATATTAAAGCAAAAATTTAAAGCTCTGATAAATTTTGCCGAAAAAGGGTTGTGGGTATTAATTATTATAAAAAAGTTACAAAAAGCACACTTATCGGGTAAAATGATTATAATAATCTTACGTAAAGTAGAATTTTTTTTAAACCCATTCAAATCGATTTTAAATAAAGTACATCTTTTAGAGCCACGAAATATCAGAATTTCTTTAAGTTTTATTTTTAATTATGATAATCCGTAAAATTTTAACGTTTAAGATGAGATGCTTGGATGTTTTTGATAAAAATTGAGCTCTTGGGAATGCTAACAATCAAATTAATTAATAACGCTTATTTCAATCAAAGACTTAAAATACAGCAGAATAAGCTTATTATAGTTACGAAATATTTATAAAAAAGCAAATGTAAAATCAAATTTGAATTTCATATCACAGTTTTAGGGACCATTTCAGTATAAATTTATATATAACAGGGTTCAATCGAAGAAGAGGTCTCATAAACGTGCTCTTATTGTTAAATAAATAATCGTGAAAGCTCCATTTAGTAAACAAATTAGAAAGTGAAATGTTAATAAAAATTGTACGTAAAATGATTTTTGAATTTCATACCACAGCTTTAGGAACTAATTCAGTGTATACAAGTATAATTATACTAAAAAATATACTGCAGTCTAAAACCTTTGCAAAACAAACAAGTAAAACAATTGTCAAACCTTAATTCAGTCTTCATAAAAGTATATTTCATATGGGTCAATATACGACTGATTGACAACGGGTCCCACCATGGGTCGGCTGATCTTCGTGAAATTTCAGTAGGACTGTTGACGAGCTCGAGCCAGCTCGGGCTCGTGACGAGCGAGCCGAGCCGCCACTTTTGCGGCTCGATTAATTAACGAGCGAGCTTTTTTATGGTCGAGCCGAGCCGAGCCGACAGGTATCGAGCCACTACAACTAGCGAGCCGGCTCGCGAGCTTAGTCACTGATATAGTGCTTTCTTTTTAGCCTTTATTCTCTCCACCAATAGTGTTCCGTTGAATTTTTACATGAAATAAAGCATGGGAAAAATCTCTCGTCTCTAACCTTGAGCATATTTTACCGAGCGGGTGTTACTGAACCACTACATTCCTAAACATGGGATGGTATTTATAGTCGTTCTCAAGTTTGACGTTGGTAGTAGCAATTTTTTTAAACATGTATATATTAATCGAGCCGCCGTTTTTTTGACACGAGCCGAGCCGAGCTTTTAAAAGCTCGCTCAGCTCGGCTCGTGAACATTCCTAAATTTTTGGCACACTAAATTGTGGCCAAATAATGATCAATTGTAGATTTTGAGCGATAAATATCAAGTGGACAAGTGGTTCAGAAATTATTGCAATTTTAAAATACCCCCGTTTTCCGAGTCTGCGAAAATCCATTTTCGTACCATTAAATATAAAATCGAACCTTACTTTAATTTTTTGAGAAAATTTCATACATTTTATCAGTTATAGTGTATTTGAAGCGTGTAATTCGAATATGGTTTCAGCTGTATTCTATCTTTAACCGTTATCTTTAAATTACGAGTCATTTGGGAAAATTTCAATTTGGGGGGGGGGGTCACTTTCGGGAGTCTATAACCCCCGAGGAACAACTTGGATTTTTTGATTGATAACATATTGGATTAGATGCTTAAATAAGCTTTTATGTATATATATATAAATTGACCCTGCTATTTACTTTCTAAGACACTAAATTCACGTTTTTACATTTTCACCAAAAACTGACGTTTTGAGAAAAAAAAACTAAATTAAATAGTTTTATGCCAACTCCTAAGAGGTTAAAATTTTTACTTGGGACAGATACCTTTTTTAAATAGGGTTTGAGCATAATACAAATAAATTATGGCCTATATTTTTATAAGCCTCTAGAAAGACATTTTTCACATGAGCAGTTTAAATGCATAAAATTCAGCTTATTGGTACAAAACATTCTTTCGACGGCCGTGATACATCGCAGTTAATTTTATCACAATTGATACATCTAAGAAAGTCTTCCTCGATGACTTGTTGTACCCGGGCCACATACCACTCTTTGTCAAACACCATCACATGGACTTTTTCAACGCGATATTGCAAAAAGTGACACTCCGCAGTTTAGCGAAAATCTAGTTGATGGAAACATAGATTGACCAGGTTCTTACAGTTTTTTAACCACATCGTAGTATACAATGTGGCTCTTAATCTGACCCGAGCCGTAGTAGTAGTTGTGGCCGAAGTTTTCGCTTTCGTTATCTTTATTTTTAGCCATATCGTAGTATACGATAAGCTCTTAGTTTGACCCGAGCCGTCGTAAAAGTAGTAGTAGTAGTAGTGGCCGGGGTTGTCGCTTCGTTATCGTCAGATTTTAGCTTAAAAGGAACTTTATATTACCACAACCCACCCATAGGGGTAACTGGGCTCGGTTAGAGATTTAATTTTAATTAAAATGTTTTCAAGTCAGACCGGGAATCGAACCCGGGTCGCTGGCGTAGAAGACAAACATTCTACCACTCAACCATCGAGACTTGATAGAAACTCTATGTGGGGTGGGGTACCTTTTAATCTGTGGGGTCGGATACTATTGAATTTTTATCTGTGGGGTCGGATACTTATGAATTTGTATGTTTGGGGTTTTTATATTCATTTTCTTTTTATGTATGTGCTAATTAAATAGATAACGATTTTCCCCGTTTCCTACCGCGCTCCTCATGTGTTTCGTTCTCGGTCGGAAGCTATCGTCATCTATGTTATGTTTGACTGGAACGTTTTGGCGGTGAATTCAAATGTGGGTTTAGATAGAGCTAACATAGTGTTAAATGAGCGTTATGCGTTTGATCATTTTAGCATTGCTAAAGGTAATTCGAGGGGATAATCACTAAAATGCGTAATCACTATAACTAAACTTTCTCTTTCAAAAGTTTCTGGGCATAAGTCCTTGTTAGAAATTTATAAGATGCAAGTGTGCATCGGCATAAGTCTATGTTGTAAACTCATCGAGGGGATTATCACTAAAAACTATCTGTTCTTCGATACGCCGGAATATTAGAATTACAGCATAAGTAAATTTATACGGTTATAATTTAATCACTGTTTAGAGTAGGGAATCGAGGGGCTATTCACTCTGATTTTATGCACGGTAAATCATTTAAGCATTGAAAAAGATAGCGCTATTCACTCATTAGGGTAAGGTATAGAGGGGTTATCCACTCATTAGGGTAGGGTATAGAGGGGCTATTCACTCGTACGATATGGCTACTATTACGAGCCCTTGGGCCGTCTTGTTTAGCTTAAAAGGAGCGCTACATTACCACAACCCTCCCATAAGGGTAACTGAGCTCGGTTAGAGGTTTACTTTTAATTAAACATTTTTCACATCCCGGGTAACTCACGCATTAAGAAGACACTCTACCACCGAGCCATAGAGACTTTTTAGAACCAGAGTTTTTATCGTTTAGTTTTATCTCTAAAGTGTCGGGAATGAGGTGGGGTGGGGTACCTCTTAATCTGTGGGTCAGATACTTTTGGATTTTTATCTGTGGGGTCGGATACTTATATGTTTTGGGTTTTCATATTTATTTTCTTTTTAATATTCTTTTTATTTATGTGCTAATTAAATAGATAACGATGTGGCTACTATAAAGGCCCAGCCTTTGGGCCATCTTGTTTTTCTACTGTAATGAGGCTCCGTCTCTAAAGCAATTTAATAGTTGCAACTCTCGAATAGTGGTTATTAATTCCGATAATTTTACGAAGCGGTGGACAGTGGCGGCTTCGTGATGCATTTAATTAGACACAATGCAGAAACTATATGGCTCGATGGCATACAATCAAGAAATTACTTTGAATTTTGCAATCGATCAAAAAAGTATAATAATAAAAGATGATGTTAAAACACATAGTTTCATTGGCAGAAACATTCTCTAAAGCTCAACTGTGGTTTGAACTGGAAGTCATCACAAGTTCATTCCAGTATAAGTCTCCAAACTCTGTATGTATCGTATCTCTGCTCATCAATTTACTTCGACAATTACAGTTTACCAACCATAGGATCAAGTAGATTAAAATTCCGATAATCTTGCTTTTGAAGATATTGCCATCAGTGACTATGTAGCGGTGGTATATGACAAAAAGTGGTATCTAGCCCTGGTACAACAAGCCATCGAAAAAGAGCTTGACTTTCTTAGATGTATGAAATGTGATAAAACTAACTGCGAAGCATCATGGCAGTCGAAGGAATGTTTTGTACCAATAAATTGAATTTCAAGCATTTTATCTGATCCTGTGCAAAAAAATCTCGTGCTATAGAGTCTTATAAAAATATACAATTCCTAAAATTTGTTTCTATTATGCTCAAACCCTATTTGTAAAAACGTATCTGACTATCTGTCATAAGTAAAATTTTAACCACTTGGAATAAAACTGATTGATTTCAGTTTTTTTTTCAAAACCTCACTTTTGGTAAAAATGTAAAAACGTGAATTTAGTGTCTTAGGAAGTAAAAAGCAGTGTAAATTTATATATCAAAAGAAAGGTCATTTAAGCATCTATTCCAATATGTTATCAATTAAAACATAGAAGTTGTTCCTCGGGGACCCCCGAAAGTGACCACCCAAAATTAAAATTTTCCCAAATGACTCGTAATTAAATGATAACGGTTAAAGATAGAATAAATCTGAAACCATATTCTGATTCTACTTTTCAAATACTCTATAAATGATAATTGTTATGAAACTATCTCAAAAAATGAAAATGAGGTTCGATTTACGAAAATGGATTTCCCCAGACAATTATTTTCAAATTGCAATAATTTCTCAACCAATAGATATTTATCGCTCAAAATCTATATACAATATTTCTTTATTTAGCCACAATTTGGTGTGCCTAAAATTTCATGATGATCGGCCGACCCATGGTGGGACCCGTTGTCTATCAGTCGAACATTGACCCATATACTGTATAAAACCTGCCGAAAATGAAATTTCAATAATCATATAATATAAGATTTCAATAATCATGAAAATTATTTGTGTAAAATAAGATTTCAGTATTTGTGTAAAATATGATTTCAATATTCCTGTAATTGCTTAGAGGTGATATAATACTTTTGCCGATAATATTATTATTTTAATAAATTTAGTCGTACTCGGGGACATAACCGCAAACAGACTTCGCGTGGTTATCATTCGTAAAGTTCGGTTCGGTTAGATTTTGAATAATGAATGAATGCGATCATCGTTTTTCGAAATCCAGGAGGTATTTTGGGGGCTTCTTATTTATTTTTTTGTTCTAACAAAATTCCAGAACCTTTGTGGTTTAATAATAAATACCGCAGTAGTACATACACTGGGTTGAATTTATTTGGTTTTTGTATTCTGAAAATTAAATTCCGACATTGTCAAGAAATTTACACCGTCACTAGGAAGTGGGGAGGGAATAGTAGGCCACAGCCAAAAAAGTTTCCAGTTGGATCCGAGGGATTCTTTTAAATTTTGTTTCCATCCCAGGTCATACTTTGTAACTTTACTAACTTTACATTCATAGGACGTTTGATTTTTTAACACTTGAACCATATGAACGTAGAGCAAGACCGCGGAAAACACACCACCAAGGGTGCTTACTACTGATAAAAAGGACCAGACCATTGTTTTGGCATCCAAGTGGCCGAGGATCCAAAATATAAAAGGGCACAAGTACATGAAGGCCGCTTTAACCTCGAAATTGCCAATAAGTATCAATATCAACCGTGCGTTCAACATGGCAGCGTATAGGCAACCGAAAGACATATGTATCAGAGCAGCGATAAAGAACCTCGTGTTGTTATATCCGATACAACATCCGGCGAAAACGCAGTGATGATCACGTTTCAGGATGCATGTTTGGCAAACGGGGCAATGGAACGAACGCGGCGGGGAGTTAGCTTCGCACGAACTGCAAAATCTCCAACCTGGTTTGAGTTTTGAGGGTAAAATAATTTTGACTGCGGAAGAATTATTTTGCATGATCATAAACAAGTTGCCGAGGATGCTGAAAACCACGTAGAGTCCACACATTGATTGAACGTGCCACCACCCAGAGTAATTGCAACCCAGTTTCGGTAAAACGACAAACATTTCAAAGATGTAGACTGAGATGATGCAAAATATTAAGAATAAGAAGGCGACACGGTCTTGAAAATTTCGTGGGAGTAGTTTAAACGTAAACATGATTGCTCTGAAAAGAAACAAAAAACCTTAACCGTTTACGAAAATGGGAATTGAAAACCCGATGAAAGATTTAATTTAAACAAAGAACAGTAATCAAATTAATAACTAATTATTACAAAAATGTCACTCGGAGTTGATCCAATTTCCTATTTGATGTGCAGTTTATGGTCAACGTTTAAATTAATATCCGAATTTGATGTGCCTGCTAGATAACTTATTTAACATTTTCAAGTTATAAATGTAAGGAAAACATGTATTTCCTAGAATAGCGTTTTGAGCTATTTTCAGCAATGTCAAAATCTTTTTATTTATTCTAAAGGGGAGCAAAAAGGTTCTTTCTGTCATTAATAGCCTCGTATACTTACTGCATTTGGGTTGCATCTTGAAAAATGACCTTTAAATACGACCAAATAAAACAGAAAACAGCCTTGTTTTTGACATTATCATCAACCATGTACCCAGGTACGCGAGACGACAGAATACCTTCTATCTTTGATTTTTCCCCCGATTACACTTTCTCGAATAGGGAGTTTTTAAAAAGGCTCATTGAAATAAGTAAAGGAAAATTAACCATCAGTAGACAACGCTTGAAAATTGTGTTTTGGGGAGGTTAACTGAATAAAGGGTTTACTATTCACCAGGGTTGTTGATTTTTTTGATTTTTTCAAAAAAATCAAAAAAAAAAATCGATTTTTTTTTATTTAAATCGGATTTTTTTGATTTTAATTGATTTACTTGATTTTTTTTCTATTTTTATTGAACTACTAGATAGTAAATTACCAACATGAAAACTTTTGAGTCAAAATTAACCAAAAGCAAAATAATCATGACATTTAAGCAGCTTTTGGATATTTTCTACACAGTTAATCTTATTGTTACTATTCAAATGCTTGTATAAAAAGACTAGCTTGACCGCTATTTCATTTCCTAGCCTTTCCAGCAAGACAAACTGGAGTTCTGGGAAAAAATTAAACTGAAATATACCAAAACCATGATTGTTTTTAATTATAGGTCTTTTCTAGTCAAGTTTCTTAAACTACTTCTTGGAATCTTAGAAAAAATTTTTAAATAAAATATATTCTTGATTTTAATCAAATGATTTTTTTTTAAAAAATCGCTTGATTTAAATCAAACTGATTTATATCAAACAACCCTGCTATTCACCAGAAGCAAATTCGCTTATGTTAATAATTAGAATTCATTTTTATGGTAGGGCATCACGATTGTCACATCGCGAGCTGTTTTTATCGAATCTCGCGCTAAATTTCATTTGTCATGGAGCGGGCCACGAGAATTTTGGTAACAAGAAGATAGGGCGTTACGTGATTGGTCCGAGGTCCTTATTTCAAAATCATTCGGAGATATTTCCTAGATGTTTCACTACGCAGAATGGTCTTATAATTAGCAGAAGAATCGATAAAAATCACTTGATTTTCCACTTCACCCTCCCTTTAAGATAAGCCCTTATTTTACAAAAAAAACGACGTTGCAGATAAGAATCATGCTGGCAGTCCAGTGGCGTCTCTAGGCCTTTTTGGGGGCCATAGCCTCCCAAATTTCAAAGTTAGCCCCCTTAAAAAAATCCCTAAACCCTACCAAAAACTTGCTCTTAGCCCCCTAAAATTCTGTAGCAATATAGTGTATAAAAATTATAATGATAAGTCCGTTAGGTTTCATCTTTGTAGAGTTGAATTTCAATATCAAACAGAAGTGGCGCCTAGAAGCAAACTAAAACTAAACTTAAGACGAGTGAAATTCTTTTATCCACAATAGATTAATTTCGGTTGAGAGAGGGAGTGAACTGTGTATCCCCTACGTTAGGGGCAACTTTGTACTAGAGAATACTATTTGCCCCCGGAAGGGAAGGGGAGGGGGGATATCACTAAGGTAAGAGATAGAGGGTTATGACGTTGCCGTATATGGGAATGAAATTACTCTATTGTCTCTTAGTCAATAACTCGGTTCCGTACTCTTTAACAATAAAAGTTTGTATAATTTGAAAATACGAATAATTTCACATTGACACAAATTTTCGGATAGCTATAAAGGTTCGAATGAACCAATTATGCAAAATTTTGTTATTAATTTCCTTTAACAACTTTCAAATAGTTTGCCCAGATTAAGCCCCGCCCCAATTTCAAACCCTAGCCACGCTACTGTGGCAGTCATGCTAGTCGATAGCAACATCCTGCGTTACTCGATCGGTAAAAAGCTTTAATAGCGCAAAAATATTATTCGGAGTTGTATAGGAACTGAACCAACTTCTGTTACATGCAATCGATTTTTACATCAAGTTTCTATGGAGCCCAATTCACCCTTATCAAAAATACTTTACTATTTCCAGGGTTGGATTAGGGGACGTTAGGTATCCACCCCTGCTATTTAGTTATTGAAACCCTACTTTCTAAAATATACAAACATAATTACCAGATTACATCACAATGCTGATTGAATATGATAGTTATTATCAAGCCGGGTTTGAACAAAAATATATATTTCTCGTTGCTTTTGCACACTCATTTTCATTACGATTTGTAAGAGTCATACCAGAAAAGCCGTTATCCAGAGAAAACATTATCGATTCGACACTACACTCCGTTTTATCCTACATGTATTCGTATCGATTACCGGAAATGTGGCTTTAACACCATCTAGGGGTGACTACGTATTTAATATTATACTTTTGCCATAGTAAACAGTTGCTGAAAAGCGAGGAAACACCATGTTTCAAACTGCGATGGAGGTTTCGAAAACTGTTCAAAAAGAAGTAGCACATATAAAATATTAATAATAAAAAAATAAAAACAATAAATTAGCGATTCTATCTGCGTAAAATATTTTATCGATCTCACTGAGATTTGAAAGTAATTTCATAGTTCGCTTATTTTGTAATCCACTTGATGTCTTTAGTGGTTGGTTTCGAAATATTGTATCAATACTTTTTATGGGGTCGCTATAGGAAAATGCAAGTAGAATGAAGTAATGAGAACAAGGCACAATAACAAACTGAAATAAAATACAACTGGAATAGTGTATAACGCCTTATTTAACAAGTCACAATTTTTTTTTAATTTTACTTCCTTCTGTCTGAAAAAATGCTAATTCCTAAAACCCAGTGAAATTAATCGTCATAGCATGAACTTGTTACTGAGACTTAGTTTTTTCAATGGCTGCATTCTCCACTGTTTCCAAACTAACCAAAACCATCCCGACGCTTTGAGATACTTTAATTGCATATGGCGGTTTCTCAGTCCTGATCAAGAGTAATTAAATAGAATTAGATAGAATTATAAAACGTCTAAAGAAAAGTTCTTACTGGCAAGATAGCCGTATTTATCCTAACATATAAAATATGTGTCACCATTTAACCACGCTAAATTAACTACATTCTTACACAGGCAAATCCGAACTAAACGCTTATACAGGCAACAAAATCCTTCCTGATTTTCCAAAAAAATATTCCAATACTCGCGGTAGCGGAGTAGAAATTCCAGAACCTTAAGTGCGTAGTTAAGTATTGAACGAAGATGATGCTCGTTTCACTATCAGGTAGCAAAAACGCGCGAACAGTAAATACATTATCTTTGAAAAACGTTAGCGACTAACTTGCGATGTTTGTGCTGTTACTTTTATTTCCCAACTTAGAGTAATATTTTTGCTGAAGAACTTATTATGTTTACTCTAAGCTACTGAATTAGCAACGGTTAGCGAAGAGAGATTTTAGCGAAAGGAGTAGAGTCTTAAGCTTGAAAAGGTGCCCCGTGTTTTGGGTTCCTACTTCCGGTTGGTTAAAAATGTTTTAATAAACCTTATTTTCTTTATTTCCTCTTTTCTCAAATACAATAAATATAGTAATTTTAGCGTAATACAGTATACTTTGAGAAGATAACACACTACAACCAAGGGCCGGATTAAAGGGGGGGGGGGGCTGAAAAATATCCGCACCGGTAGGGTAACGAAATCCTTTGTTTAGTTCTTTTAGGGGAGAGCTGGTGTTAAGTTATAGTAACCGGACTGAAACAGTTACTATAACTGTTGGGATGATTAATAGCGGCCTTATATTAAGGAATTGCGAATAGATTTAAAACTTAACAAACTGTTTAATTAAATAGACAAATACAAGTTTCAAGGGGTTGGTTGGACTTGGAAATTTCTGCTACGGCAGAGAGAGGTCTATTTGGTAGACCTTTCGAGTCGCTGGTACGCGTTATCTGAATTTTTATTTGTTGGTTGTTTTCTCTTTTTGAAGCTCGCTCCTTGGGCTGGTGAAAGAGGCAATACATAACAAATAAATACAAAATACATAACAAATAAATACAAAAACACAAAATTATTTACAATCGCGTAATCAATTTTTTACACTCCTCCCGGTAATATATGACATAATGGAAGAGGTCAAATATTACCAAGAGTTTACGCGCTTCTACTAATCGTTAATTTATAAATTGCACAGGTGCTATATAGTGCGCCTGATGCAATTTCCGTTTGTGGTTTTGACGAGACATGATCTTATTTTACCGTCCCGCCCTATTATCACTTCTTTTATTAAACCAAGGTTCCACATATGCCTTGGCACTTTGTCTTCGTGGATTAATACCACGTCTCCGATTTTAAATACGGATTGATTTTTCGCGGTTTTCGCGTGATGGGCGGAACACAGTTCCATTAGGTAATCCATCGTTTCCAGATTTTTTCAATTAAATGCTCGCGATACTTTAATCTTTTGGTTATCTCAAGGCGTGTTTTTGGAATTGTTTGGTTTTTACAAGTTATTGGAGGTAATGACAATTATCTACGCCCCGTTAGAAATTCGGATGGAGAGAGTGGAGTGGGCTCATTTATATCGTTGTAAGAATAGGTAATGGGTCGTGAATTGATTAAAGCCTCGGTTTCGGTTAGAATCGTTTCTAATTCGTGGTAGGTTAGGTAAGCTCTGCTTATGCATTTCTGTTTTCTTGAGTCAGGTTTTGGTGGACCGGACTAGCCGTTCCCACCAGCCCCCGTACCAAGTGGCACGTTCAATAATAAATTTCCACTGAATAGTGTGGTTTCCAAAAAATTCTTTTAATTTTGACTGGTTAAGGGTTTGCCAAATGGTTTTAAGGTCTGAATGAGCTTTTTTAAAGGTTTTTGCGTTGTCTGTGTAGACAACAGACAGCACCCCCCTCCTAGCTATTATTCGCCTGAAGGCCAAGAGAAAGTCCTTCGTGCTAAGCGAGGGTACAAGTTCAAGATGGATTGCGCGCGTTACCGCGCAGGTGGCTAAACAAATATAGGTTTTTCTGCTCTTTGTTATTAACTTTCGCTATCAATGGTCCTGCAAAATCAATCCCAAGAATTGAGAAGGGTAGGGACTCTTCTATTCGGTCCTTTGGTAAGGGAGCGGTTGGCATTTCACCTAACATAGCTCGGAATCTTTTACAAGTGACGCAATCTTTTACTATGGTCTTGGCCAATTGTCTTACTGCTGGAATCCAGTAACGTTCTCTGACTTGGGCGACAGTATCATTTATCCCGCCGTGGAAAATTTGGGAATGGCTTCTGATAACAATGAGTTTTGCTAGCCTTTGGTTTTTGGTCACAATAATAGGGTATTTCTCCGCGTAGGATAACGATGACTCTTCTAGTCGTCCGCCAGCACAAATTAAACCTGATTCGTTAAGGATTGGTCGTAGGGAAGCTATTTTGGAATTGGTATTTTAATGATCTCAATTTAGGTCCAAATTCATCTAACTGAACTGACTTAATCCAAATCTTTTCTGATTTTATTAATTCTTCCGCGTTTATTGGTCCTGTTTCTTTTCTCAAGCCTTTGGCTTTGTTTATAAAACGGAAGAGGTAGGCGGTGATGCGCAAAACTTTATTCAAGTTGTGGTGATTGTTTAGGTCAATTAAATTTTGGACGCCATATTTTTCAGTTACTTTAACGGCTAAGGTATTTTTCCTCCTTTCTTTCTGTATGAACTCTACATCTATATCTGGTTGTGCGGTTTTTGGCCAGTTTTCCTTCGCTTGTTTAAGCCAAGCTGGCCCTTGCCACCATAGACTACTGTTTTTCAATGGTCTCGACGATTTGGTCTCGGGACTAATTGGTCTCACCGATTTGGTCTCGGGACTATTTGGTATCGTGATTATTTGGTCTCGGGACTATTTGGTATCGTGATTATTTGGTCTCGGGACTATTTGGTATCGTGATTATTTGGTCTCGGGACTATTTGGTCTCGTGATTATTTGGTTACCTAATTAGTTGCCACCTTTTCCAAAACAATGGTCCAAACAATTTGTTTCCACCTTTTCCAAAACAATGGCCCCAGCAATTAGTTGCCACCTTTTCCAAAACAATGGTCCCAATATTATTTCCCACTTTTCCAAAATATTGTCCTATTAATTAGCTGCCACCTTTTCCAAAATATTTACATATTAACAGTTATCTAGTAAGCTAACACACTCGGTTCTAAAGTTCATATTTTTTGGATGTAGCGTATTATTTTTACTAGAGAACCGATAGACTGAGTACCGTCAATAGGTCAGAAAATATGACTTTGACGTCGTTTTTGGCCTAAAGACGGTACTAGGTCTATAAATGTTTCTACTAGAGATTTTTTTATTTTTTTCTATTATCGAAAAAACGTTGATAAAATGGTATAAAATGAGAAATCTCGAATATTTATGTACAGTACATTGATATTATGGAAAGCAATCTGCTAACACAAAGATGAGGAGAAAAGCTAGTCGACGAAGGAAACATGTTTACTGTTCATATGCTGAGCAAGGATCAAAGGACTAAGTTTTGGCGATGCAGTAAGAGGGGATACGGATGTAAAGCTCGACTTCACACTGATTGAAATAATATTATCGTAAGTCGACTGGGACATCATACGCATGGAAGTGACGGTGCTGCTGTGGAAGTCTCAAAGCTAAAGTTGATGATTAAGAAACGAGCCATAGAGACGATGGAAAAGCCTAGTCAGATACACAATTTCCTTGTCGCCGGAATCGGTCAGGCAATTCAAGGCAGAATTCCTGGCTATGAAGCATCGAGAAAATGTATTCAACGAGCACGACATTCATCCATCGTGGCTCCGAATGCACCACCGGACTTAGTGAGTATTGTTATTCCCGAAAGGTATCGTTTCTACGAATCCGTTCCAGGCAGCAAAGAACTTTTCCTTCTCGGCGATAGTGGAGCAGAAGACCCGAATCGATGCCTTTTTATATGGAAAAGAATCTCACAAGAATTGGTCTGATAGTATGGAGGAAGTATTTATCGACGGGACATTTAGTCTTTCACCTCCGCTATTTGGGCAAGTATATGTCTTATTGGCTAAACGTGGGGGATTCGTTTTTGCTGTACTGCTCGCTCTTCTTCCAAACAAAACCGAGTTAACGTATAATGGATTGTTTACGCTAAGCAAGAATACCTGGCCGTCTTTCAATCCTTTGATGTTTTCCATCGACTTGCTGCAAAAAACTCTTTGAAACGCAACTTTCCCCAAAGCAGCGTTCTATATCACCTGGTAAAGAATTTTTGTCGGCATATGCAAATCACCTGCCTGAAGTCTCGCTATGACGGTGAAGCAGAATTTGCATTACAAGCTCGCATGATCGTTTCTTTGGCTTTCGTCCCTATCCCGGATGTCGATAAAGCTTTCGACGCGCTTACTCTCCATTTACCCGACGAACTAGCACCGATCCTTATTTGGTTTGAAGATAATTATCTTGGACGACAGCAGAGAAGTGGCCGCCGACGTCAAACACGGTTTCCACCAGATGTATGGTCTGTCTACGAAAGGACTCTCAATGAAGAAGATAGGACGAATAATTACGCAGAAGCAGCCCACCGCCGATTGCAAGCCGAACTTGACGTCAACCATCCTTCATTGTGGAAGTTCATCGATGGACTTAAAACCGTTCAAAAGGGCCGAGATGTTGCTTACGAGCGGTACGTTAGTGGAGCTGAGCCACCAAGGAAACGTAATAAATATCAGCGAAACGATGAAAAAATCATAAATATTGTCAAAGACTACAAAAATGGGCAAATTCTTGAATACCTTCGTGGATTGTCACATAATGTTTTGATGGAATAAGCTATTTGTAATTTCAAAAAATACTTCCTATTATTGTTAATAAATTGTTCTTGCTAAAGGGTTGACTTTTCATACTCATATAAATAATCTTCTTACCTCCACACAAGGTTGGGTTGGTTTGGGTTAGGTTGGGTTTGGCTGGGTTAAGAAAATGCTGTAGGGGTGATACTTTTTATAACGACCCTTTTGTGTCCAGAGATAAATTTGTCTCTAGGCCCAATTCGTCTCGAGTCCAAAGTGTTCCTGGACCAATTCGTCTCGAGTCCAAAGTGTTCCTGGACCAATTTGTCTCGAGACCCAATTGTCCCGAAACCCAATTGTCCCGAGACTCAATTTTCCAGAGACCCATTTGTCCCGATACCCATTTGTCCCGAGACCCAATTGTCCCGAGACCCATTTGTCCCGAGACCCATTTGTCCCGAGACCCAATTGTCCCGAGACCCATTTGTCCCGAGACCCATTTTTCCCGAGACCAAAACGGCGAGACCAAATCGGCAAGACCATAACGGCGAGACCAAATTGTCGCGGACCGACGGCACTCGGAAAGGTAAAAACTTGGTTGACGGATTGATTCAATTTTAAATAATCTTAACTTTCCATTTTTGAACATTATTATTTTAGTGCATATCTACGTCATTTAGATATAAGTTTTAGTTTTTGTTTAATTTCTTATTTTGACCCCTATAAAAGTTTGTGAAATTTTATGAACAAAATTGAATATTATGTTGAATATTAAAAATTGAACTAGAATCTATTTTGACTCTCAATTGACACATACAATATAACGCGGTCACTTTTGATTCAGAAATTATATGAGCCCCTCGTTCCCGTTGAAAGGCCTTAACTTTCCACAACTGAGTGCATTAGCGTTAGCGAGGTTGAATCATAATTGAAAAGAGGTAGGTGTTTGTCTTTCATCTCAACACCTCTCGTAAGAAGTCGAACACACCGCCCCACCCCCCAAAACAACAAAAGAAGAAGGTAGATAAAGGCTTATAGATTGTTTCAGAAATGTTCTTTAGTTGTAGGATTTATTTTAATAATACTTTAGGGAGATGAACTATATTGGCGGCCACGTGAGCCGTGTAAAATTAGTATTAAGTCCCAGCCCTTGGGCCATCTTGTTATTGTTTACGAGTGACAAGTTACACAAAGAATACTGGAGAATATGCCTGAATGCAAAAAATTGTTTTAAAGCACAGTCCCACGATTAGTCTTAAAATTTGGGCCTCAAATTACAATTTCTAATCTGCTTAGTAAACGCCTCAACGCAAATATTCGATGTGTCTACCAAGCACTAAACTCTTGACGCAGGAAGTCCAAATAAATGTCTCAAGTGATGTTCTCATCGAAGAAGAAGGGTCCGATAACTCAGTTTCCAAGAATGTCCACCCAAACATTAACATTCCATGATTTCCATCGCATTTGATGGTAATGATGTCGTAACCAGTGATAATTTTCTTGGGCGGATTCTACACGAGTCCTTGAGTCACAGGAATCCCAGCCTCGTACCATCCATCGATTCTAGCTTCCAAAGGGCTGGATTACAGGAGAACGCCACAACTCTCAGCTGCAAACTCATCTCGAATAAAATAATTCAAATTTTGCAAGGATAACAACATTAAAGTTAAAATCACTATCTGAAGTGTAAAAACTGACATAAGAATCGTGTACGGTCGTATTGGTTGCGTTGTGACTCGAAAATCGCTCTCTGACGCTATCCCGTCACTGCCGAATGCGGGAACTTTTGCCTACTGCGTTACAGCCCTGAGCCGTTTTGTCCCTCCTTAGAACAACCTGGTGGTACATGAGCTACCTGTAGACGACCATATTGACACCCAGCTTAACGCGGACGTCCGATCTACACGACTCCTTGAGTCACAGGAATCCCACCCTCATACCATCCATCGATTCTAGCTTCCAAAGGGCTGGATTACAGGAGAACGCCACAACTCCCAGCTGCAAAGTTACATCGAAGTGTAAAGACTGACATTAGAATCGTGTACGGTCGTATTGGTTGCGTTGTGAGTCGAAGCTCGCTCTCAGACGTTATCCCGTCACTTCCGAATGCGGGAACTTTTGCCTGCTGCGTTTCCGCCTTGAGCCGTTTTGTCCCTCCTTAGAACTATTGGAAAATAGACATATAAAAAAGGATTTGACCTAATTGTGTTAAAGCGCTCCGCTAGGGGGTGTGTCAGAGGCTAGTTGTAGTCTAGAGATCGTCTGATTCTTCCTAATCAGTCTAGTGAAACCTCCCGCCGTAATAGTCATGCTTTACTTTTTGTTTTAAATAATAAACTAACTAACTACCGTTTTCAATAGTGGCTATTATTTCACACTCGCGAACTACAATAATTCAACATGGTAGCAGAACGTGGTTGCGCGAACGTGAGTTTTTAGTTTAATACGGAATTAGTTACGGACGATAGTAAACGAGGACCAAGGCTCATCGTAATGGTTAACGTGTTCGGTTTCAACTTCGGTATAACAATAGAGTAGAGGTGGACTGAACTGAACTAGTCAATATGGCGGACAGTACTCCGGTGTTTAATGTTGCGCAAATCGAGAAATTAGATTTAACAAATTATAGTAATTGGAAATATGAAATGCAATTAATTTTTCGTGATCGGGCGCTATGGAAAATAATAGACGGTACGGAAGTGGCACCATCGCCAACAGCTACCGCGGAGGTTCGGCAAAAATATGAGCTGAGAGAAGAGAGGGCGTTTTCAATCATAGCCATGACGCTTACGGAGCATGTAAGGTCTATCATTGACGGTATAAATGGAGCTAAGGCAGCTTGGGACACATTGAAAAATCGCTTTGAACCTGTATCCAGAGGAAGAATAGGCATGCTACTAAGAAAATTCTACCAATTGGAGTATTCACCGGCAGAGGGTATGGAAGCTTTTATACGACAACTGATAACTACACGAAGTCTGTTGAAAGACGCGGGTCGCCAAATAACAGATGAAGACCTATCATATAAGTTGATCGCTTCACTCCCAGAATCATATGAGGCACTGGTACAACAGATATATCACTCAACTGATGCAGAATTTGTGCCAGAAGTAATTAAGAAGAAATTACTTGCGGAAGAGGATCGTCAGGCGGAGAAATTGAGACAACAAGAAACGGCAACAGCCTTTTCGACACAATCCAAACGGCATGAGGAGTCTTCAGAGCCTCGCAGGGCGGATAGAGGAAGACAACAAAGATATTTCCAAGGAACATGTCACAATTGTGGGCGAAAAGGACATAAAGCGATGGAGTGTCGATCAGAGAAGAAAACGCGTAAGACACAAAAACCGAGGACTAATGTTGGATATGGAGCATTTTTTGCGTCAACATGTTGTACGACGTTATCAGCAAATGATTGGGTGATAGATTCAGCTGCGACTCATCATTTTTGCAATAGAAGAGATTGGTTTTGCTCGTACACACAATCCGACAACAACGTTATACTTGGTGAAGGGCAGTCGAAAGCTTCTGGATGGGGTGATATATGCCTGCGGATCGTACAAGGAAATAGAACGACGGAACTACTACTTAAGGGTGTTATCCATACACCAAACATGGGGAAGAATCTTATATCGGCAAGATTGATGGATGTAGCTGGTTTTAAAGGTGTAATTGAAAACGGATGTTTCATAGCATATTTTCCTACACGGTCGGTGGCGTTTGAGGCAGCACTCAAATTAAATTTCTACGTCCTTGAAGCTGAAGTTATCCAGAAGGGACGGCAACGTCAGATAGAAGCACATCAGGCTACGAAATCAAAAGATGAAGAGCAGCTAGCGCTTTGGCACAAACGTCTGGGTCATGTGAATGAAGCCGATTTAAAGTATATGGGACAACATGGAATGCTACAAGGGATGTCGGAATTTAAAGGATCACTTGAAGTATGTACACCATGCCGACTGAGTAAAAGTACTGCTCAACCTCACCCAAAGATTAAGGAGATTCAAAGCAAGAAGCTCTTAGAGTTAATCCATTCGGATGTATGGGGACCGGCTCCTGCTATCTCTATTGGAGGAGCGCGATATTACGTATCTTTTGTCGACGACTACAGTCGCTATATTCGAATTTTCCCTATGGAAACGAAAAATGAAGTCCTTCATTGTTTCATGACATACAAGAATCAAGTCGAAAATATCATCGGTCAACGCATCAAAAGAATTAGGACAGATAATGGTGGAGAATATTGTTCCCGAGCCTTTGACGAATATTGCAGCAACGCTGGAATAAAACACGAGACAACTAATGTCTACTCACAATCTATGAACGGCGTGGCCGAGCGCATTAATCGTACCTTGATTGATATGACAAGAACCATCCTCGAGGAAGCTCAACTACCAATCTCGTTGTGGGCTGAAGTATTACGTACAGCAACATATCTGAAGAATCGTTTAAAACACTCTCAGCTAGCCAATAAGGTTCCTGCCGAACTCTGGACGGGTAGAATACCAAGCGCAAGACACTTAAGAACAATCGGATGTTTGGCATTTGTTCATGTACACAAGCAACAAAGAAGGCATAAGCTACAAAGAAGAGCGAAACAAGGTGTTCTTATTGGATATGCAGGAAGGACGAGAGGTTATAGAGTCTGGTACCCGGATAGGAAAACAATACAAGAGTCAAAGCACGTAACGTTCGATGAGGGACGAATGGGTATGCATGAGTTGGAGAAAACAAAAAAGGAGAAAGGAACAATAATAATTCAATGGGATAATCCAGTCGTCGAAGAGGCCACTGTAAATGAAGAACCTGAACCTGAGAACAATGGACATCAACAAATACAAGAGAAACAAGAACAGAGGCACGATGATATAATCACAGCTGAAGGAAAACAGAAGGAGGAAGATGTGCCAAGAGAAGTCAAGCCACGGAAACTACGTACTAGAAACGATGCTAAGCGTTATATGAAGGAAAATAACCTGCAGATGGACTTGTCCTTATTTGATTTTTCGCGGCACAATGTCCAGGAATCACAAGTACAACAACCACCTAACCTCGAACCCACGGAAAATGAAGACAACGACGAATATTATGAAGCTCAGTCTGCTGAAATAATTCTACCTAAGAACTATGAGGAAGCAATGAAGTCGCCGGAGCATACATACTGGAAGGCGGCAATGGACGAAGAAGTAAAGACCTTAACAGAACGAAAAGTATTCGAGTGCGTCGCCAAGCCTACAACAAAACGCATCACAGGATGTCGTTGGGTCTACGTAATGAAGAAGAATAACGAAGGACAAATCATAAGATATAAAGCGAGATTAGTGGCTCAAGGATTTAATCAAGTACAAGGAGAGGATTATGACACAACGTTTTCGCCGGTTGTGAATTTCTCAGTCATACGACTATTCATCGCTATTTTTGTCGTTACTTTTGGCTGGATGCATTGCCACATGGACATAAAGAATGCATATCTTTACGGAAAGCTAGACAAGAACGTTTATATGAAGCAAATTCCTGGTTACGAAGCCGCTGATACATCCACGCATTGTTTAAAACTATTGAAGTCATTGTATGGCTTGCCACAAAGCGGACGATTATGGTTTCAAGAACTGGACAAGACATTTCAAGATCTCGGTTACCGAAAATTAATTGGAACCAACTGCGTATATTTTATACCGATGCGAGTAATTATATTGGTTTACGTTGACGACCTTGTCGTTTTGGCCTGTGATAATAAAAATTTACAAGAAGTTTACAAGAATCCAACCAGCGTATATGAATTAAAGCAACTCGGACCGCTGAAACAACTCTTAGGGGTTGAATTTCAAGAAACACCGCAGGGATTGAAACTTCACCAACTCAATTACGTTAAACGGATCGCTGAAAAGTACGACATCGTATGTGAAGCACCCGTCAGTCTACCATTAGTATCAACTGTCAAGTTAACCAGAAAAGATTGTCCGACGGATTCAAATGAGCAAGAACGAATGAAGAAGTACCCTTATCAAGCTGTCATCGGATCTTTATTGTTCTTGGCACAAAGAACCCGACCTGACATTCTGTATGCAGTCGTGACGTTATCACAGTTTAACTCTAATCCCGGATTTCAACATTGGCGTTACTTATGTCAATTAACCCGCTACGTCATTTCGACCAAAGACTATGGACTACATTTCCACCGTGATGATGAATTTAAACTAACCATTTATTCAGACAGTGACTATGCCGCAGATGTAGATACCAGACGTTCAACCTGCGGTTACGTTTGCTATTTTGGATCATCACCTTTTTCATGGCGTTCGTTCAAACAGAAATCAGTAACCCTGTCAACGATGGAGGCGGAATATATGGCCATGGTCGAAGCTATCAAGGAACTTTTATGGTTGATGCCAATAACAAATGAAATCAAAACCGCGTTTAATATAAATTTTAAAACCCCCTTAGTATTATGTGATAATGAATCTGCCATGTGTTATGCTAATAATGCGATAGAAAACCATAGATCTAAGCATATAGATGTCAAATATCATTTTGTTAGGGAGCATTTAGAACATGGCGCGTTTATACTTAAACATGTAAGCTCTAAAAATAATGTAGCAGATATTTTTACAAAAGCATTATCGAAAGGTCTATTGCAAAATTGTTGTAATTTGTTAAAACTAAATGATTAACTATTTATTAATGTTGTAAAGAAATATAAAATTATGTCAAATAGGGGGAGTATTGGAAAATAGACATATAAAAAAGGATTTGACCTAATTGTGTTAAAGCGCTCCGCTAGGGGGTGTGTCAGAGGCTAGTTGTAGTCTAGAGATCGTCTGATTCTTCCTAATCAGTCTAGTGAAACCTCCCGCCGTAATAGTCATGCTTTACTTTTTGTTTTAAATAATAAACTAACTAACTACCGTTTTCAATAGTGGCTATTATTTCACACTCGCGAACTACAATAATTCAACAAGAACAACCTGGTGGTCACAACGCAACCAATACGACCGTACGCGATTCTTGTGTCAGTTTTTACACTTCAGATAGTGATTATAACTTCAATGTTGTTATCCTTGCAAAGTTTGAATTGTTTTATTCGAGGTAGCTTTGCAGCTGGGAGTTGTGGCGTTCTCCTGTAATCCAGGCCTTTGGAAGCTAGAATCGATGGATGGTATGAGGTTGGGATTCCTTTGACTCAAGGACTCGTGTAGATCGGACGTCCGCGTTAAGCTGGGTGTGAATATGGTCGTCTTCAAGTAGCTCATGGACCACCAGGTTGTTCTAAGGAGGGACAAAACGGCTCAAGGCGGTAACGCAGCAGGCAAAAGTTCCCGCATTCGGCAGTGACGGGATAACGTCTGAGAGCGAGTCACAACGCAACCAACCGTACACGATTCTTATGTCAGTTTTTCACTTTAAAAAAAGGGAAGAATTATGAAGCTATATTCCTACTCGACGGAAAACACGACCGAAACCCGGCAGAAAGGGGTTCGACTGAAAAATCTTTACGCCGAGCCTGAGCACGAACTTTTATGTAACCGGCATGGGAGAGCTAATCTATTGGAATTTACGCCTACCGACTGAAAAAATAGGCTTCCGTCCTGTCGGATAGTTGTATTGTAATCTAAATGGGATATAACTTATGCGAATTTCAGCTTTAAAGGATCAGACTCGATTTAAATCAAACAACTAATCAAAAACTTTAATTTTACATTATAAAAATACACTGAACATTATTTTAACATGGCCAGAGTGGTTCTCTAACTTAGGCTCTAACTTATTTTTGCTTCTTCCTTGTGGAAGCATCTCGAGAGAACTGACTCTCTATTCTTAAAAACCCCACTCTGGTGGTCTTAGTAAATTTTCCGAACACTCTTACACTGTTAGAGGAGAGGCAAGGGAAATTCTACCTATGACGTAGGTGTTTTGTTGGATGACAACTATGGCCTACGTGACCCCTTCCCTCACCTCTCTCTTTTTTCCAAGCCCTCTATACAAAATATGTGACTATCCTTTTTTGAGCTTGATAAAAAATCTTAAATTATACTGAAATACAAATATTTTGACACTTGACAAAGAAAAACGTTCATACCGCAATTAATCTATAACTTGAACTGTTTAATTACCAAAATGCTTAATTTAAAATTAACTTCTTCAACATAAACTCCCCACCTTGAACTATTAGTTCAATATCAAAGGCTAAATAACCAGCTTAAACTTCTAGGTGGTATAAAAGTCTAATAGGTCTTCTGATCTCGGTGCCATTGGGTAGTTTCAGCATACAAGATCTCACTAGTCCGTCACGTCCTGGAAGGGCTTCCTTTACTCTGGCTAACTTCCAGAGAAGTCGGGGTGTGCGAGGCTCTTCGATTATTACCACGTCTCCAGCCTTCAGCGTGGTCGTCTGTTGGTCTTTGCTCCCATGATGAGCGGATCGTAGGTCTAACAGATAATCTGTTCCTCAACGATTCCAAAATTTGTCCAGAAGAGTCTGCCGGTATTTTAGACGTTTGACCAAGTCTTTTCTACTGATAGGTTGATCTGCTTTGGCTGGGAAAATTTGAGGCGGAAGCGAGGTGAGCCTACCCCCAACTAAAAAGTGGGCTGGGGTTAATGGCTCAGGTTCGTCTGCTTCGTTGTATACAAATGAAAGCGGACGTGAATTCACGATGGCTTCAGCTTCTATTAGTACGGTTTCTATTTCATCGGGTTCGAGTCGTGATAAACCCAAAACCTTGCGAATGGCGTTCTTTACATTCTTGACCATCCTTTCCCAGAAACCACCTACCCAAGGGGCTCTGTCCGTGATGAAGGTCCACTTTATCTGAAGCTCTGCCGCGAAAGTTTGCACTTCAGAACTTCTCAGTGTTTCCGCCAGGATCTTCAAGTCCTGATCCGCCCTTTTGAAAGTTTTCGCGTTATCTGACAGGATATGTCTAACTATACCACGACGCGAAATAAACCGTCTGAAGGCCAATAAAAACTTTTCTGCCGTCAAATCTGATACTAACTCAAGGTGTATGGCTCGGGTGACCGCACACGTAAACAAAGCGATGTAACATTTGTTACCCGATTTTGTGTATAATGGACCCGCGTAGTCCAAACCGCATGTTTCGAAAGGGGGCGACCGCGTAACTCGGGCTTCTGGAAGAGAAGCCATTTTCGCTGAAGAGGATTTGGCACGAAATCTTTTACACTTAAAGCATTGATTTATGACCTTTTTTACTAATTGTCTCGCTTTTACAACCCAGAACCGTTCGCGTATGTCTATTAAAGTCTCGTTCACTCCGCAATGCATGTTTCTCTGATGGGCTTGGTTGACAAGAAGCTCCGAAAGCCTGCGATTAGGGTTCAGGAGCCAAGGGTGTTTCTCCTGGTAAGAAAAACTTGTCCTGTCCAGCCTTCCTCCAATACGTAATAAACCGTTTTTGTCTAGAAACGGGTGCAAAGTGTATATTCTTGAACTTTATCGTATCTGTTCGCCTTTTTCTAACGTATCTATTTCTTCCGGGAAACATTCTCTTTGTGCCTTTCTTATTAAAAGTTATTCCGCTTTTATTATCTCTTCAGCGGTTAATTCGCCCTTCTTCTTATCCTGTGGGTTCTTGCAGTTTCGCGCAAAACGATGGACCCAAGCTATGGTGCGATTCAGTCTTGAAAACTTGCTGAACCTTTCCAGCTCTATAATTTGTTTGTCTGTTTGCTCACAAGCTACTCTAACTGCTATGGGTGTATCAGAACGAGTTCTTCGTTCTTCTAGAGCTTCCGGTGGGTATTCTCCTACTTCCTTTTTTTCCGTTCTGTTTTGATATTCTTGGCGAAGCCATATAGGTCCATTCCACCAGAGGCTACTCTTTACCAGATCTGCCATTTTTATTCCTCTTGATGGTAGATCAGCAGGATTTGTCGTTCCTCTACAATACTACCACATTTGTGGGTCAGTTAAATTTTGTACCTCCCGTACTCGATTTCCTACAAAGGGCTTCCACTTGGAAGCTGAACCCTTTATCCACTGTAAGGTTACGATGGAATCCGTCCACAAATGTACGCTAGTGGGTTTCTTAGATAGAGTGTTAGTCACGTGTTGGACTAAACGGGCTCCTATTACGGCACCCATGAGTTCGAGCCTGGGAAGCGTCAATTTTTTGAGGGGTGCGACTCTGGTTTTCGCTGCTACTAAAGAAGTGGCTACCTTCCCACTAGAATCTTCATATCGGAGATAGATTGTGGCCGCGTACGCCTTCTCGCTGGCATCGACAAAACAGTGTAACTCTCGAGTTGTTATCTCTGAACTGGTTTCTCCATAATAGTATCTTGGTATCTCTACTCCTTGAAATTCAGTTAATTCTTCACACCAGGAGTCAAATTGTGACTCCAGTTCCGGTGGAAGTCTGTCGTCCCAATCTATCCCCTTCTCCCATAGCGTTTGAAACATCAACTTTCCTCGGATGGTATAAGGAGAGATAAGTCCTAAGGGGTCGTAGATTTTCGCTACCGCCTGTATTAAACCTCTTTTGGTGGGGACCCTCTCTTTGAAGCGCTGAATTAATGGGTCCAGATCATAACTAATCAAATCTTTACTAGCATTCCATACTTGGCCTAGAATTTTCAGAGGTGTTTCGTTGGTTTCAACTTCCGGTTGGATCCCGTTTACATCCCATAGCTTACGTAGTTCACTAGAGTTACTTTTCCATTTCCTTAAATGCAAGCTACCTTTGCTTAAAATCTCAGAAGTATTCTTCGAAAGGAGGAACGCTTGTTCTACCGTTTCTTCTCCTGCTGCTAGATCATCAACGTACAGCTGATCGTTTATTAATTGGTTTACTTCTGGTTTCTCTTCTCTGTGTTGCCAGACATGGTAGCGTACCGTAGCCGCCAAAAGGAAAGGGTTTGAGGTAACACCAAATGGGATTCTGGCCATTCTGTACGTGCAGAATTTAAATGGCATTTCCGGCTTTTCTACATTAACCGACAAGAACCGTACGCTATCTCTGTCTTCTTCCGCTAGGGAAATTTGTAGGAAGGCTTTCTGAATGTCCGCGGTAAACGCGACTTTCTTCTCTCGAAATCGAAGTAGGATATCAATTATTTCAGGATTTAAACTGGGGCCAGACTCCAGGCATTCATTTAGAGATGGGTATCCAGCTTCTTTGGACGAAGCATCGTAGACTATTCTTAAAGGCGTAGTAGCACTTGTCTTGCTAATTACTGAACGGTGAGGTATATAATAATACGGTCTACCGTTTTCCCTTAGTTCAGGGTCTTGGACAACCTCTATGATCCCTTGTTGAAGCTGATCTTTAAGGATCTCATTGTACTGGCTCAGCAGAACCGGGTCTTTCCCCAACTTGGACAACAAATTACTAGTCCTTTTGTACGCAACTGAATAATTTTCTCCTAACTCTCTTTTATTTTGCCTCCAGGGAAAACCAACTACGTAACGACCTTTTTCTAACTTAATTTTTGACTTAAATTCCTCTAAAACCTCATCACTAGCTAATGAATCCGACTGTTCATTATTTTGTATTCCTATAGCTTCTAACGTCCAAAAATCCCTCAACTGGTTAGAAAGTGGATCGGCTTGTACCATTACGTTTAAAACTGCAACCGAGTTTACCCCTATTGTTGCTACTCTTCTGTCTGTTCGACCGTGCACTACCCATCCTACTCTCGTCTCCATTGCTACTAAAGCCTGACCTAACATCTCTGTCCTACCAGTGAAGATATCCCAAAAATAATCCGCTCCTATCATAATATCTATCGACGAACCCTGTCTGTTTCTTGATCCATTTTTGGGGAAATCTGCCATCCTTAAACCTCTTTTCTCCATTTCCTCTACTATTTCTCTGCTAGGTGTCGCGAATACAGCACCATTGACTTCTGGGGTTACTAAAGCAATGACAGAAATTCTTGACTCTGGGTCATGTACACTTACTACCTCTAGCCTTATCTTTTTCCTTTTGGAAAATATGGGTGTATCACTCTCAAAAGGGAATACTTCAAGTGTTTCCTCACCTATTACCTCTAATTTCAATTTTCTCGCAAGCTCTGAATTAATAAAGGTACGGTGACTAGCTCCGTCAAATAAACACCGATACGTTTCACCACCCCCTCCTTGAATTTTAACTTGGGCTGTCTTCAAAAATATTTCTCCCCCTTCAATATCTCGAGCTACGGTAGACATTGTTACTGTATTGACCGCCGAGGGTGGGGGATTTTGGCTATCCCCTTTCGAACTTCCCTCTTGCGAACCCGACTCCCCACCGTCTTCATTCTGATAGCATAAGGTATAGTGGTGGCGCGCTCTGCATATTTTGCAATTCTTAACCCTAGCTCTACAAAACCTCGCTTGGTGATGTTCCCTTAAACAAATAAAACATCTCTTTTTCTTTTGAATGAATTCTCGTCTTTCTCCCGGTGAAAATTTCTTACACTCAATAGTGCTATGGGAGTTCAGATCACAAAAGAGACATACTTTCTCGCTAGTTGCTGTATTTAAGGCAGCCGCCGTTGGCGGTGGTTTTTTATCTTTAATTATTACTGAACGTGAATTATTACTATTCTTCTCTGGGGGTCTTCTATCCGTTCTCACTGCGGGTTTAACCCCGGACAGCGCTCGTTCCCTACTCGCTATTTCTAGGTTTATAAATTTTAACAAATCTCGTACAGTCCATTTTCTTGATGGGCCTATTTCTCTGGTAAATAAAATCGCTAATTCTTCTGGTATAAGCTTTATCAAAATGGGGCACAATAACACGCCAAATGAATCTAACGCTATGCCTAAAGCTTCTAGACTACGTATTTCTATTTCGCAAGAATCATGGAATATCTTTAACGCCCTTAAATCATTAGCCTTACTAACCGGCTGCAAACTAATTAGATTACTCATGTGCGTGTCTACTATAGTCTCCTCACATCCATAACGTCCGGTTAGGGTTCGTATGGCGCTATCGTAGTTGACAGCTGAACAACTAAGACCTTTTATAGATAGGGCAGCCTCTCCCTCTAAATAAGAACGTAAATAACTAAACTTAGCTGGTTTGTCCAAGTCGGGGTTCTTATGAATGGTCGACTCGAAGAGGCTCCAAAAATTTTGCCATTCTTGTATGTCTCCGTTAAATTTCTGGATTTCTAATTTTGGTAATCTAATAGCCGGTGCTAATCGCCTTTGTGGGTTTCTTCTCTCTTCTAATACGACGTCTTGTTCTCCATGATACTGCTCTTCCCTTGTAATTCTTTGCTCCATCAAGGGGACATGTTCCTCGATAGCCTCGGTAAAAACTTCTGTATGTATAGATTCTGCTGTCGAGTCTCTTCGCGTTCGCTGGCCTGTCTTTTCATCGGACGTAGGTGTTTTGTTGGATGACAACTATGGCCTACGTGACCCCTTCCCTCACCTCTCTCTTTTTTCCAAGCCCTCTATACAAAATATGTGACTATCCTTTTTTGACCTTGATAAAAAATCTTAAATTATACTGAAATACAAATATTTTGACACTTGACAAAGAAAAACGTTCATACCGCAATTAATCTATAACTTGAACTGTTTAATTACCAAAATGCTTAATTTAAAATTAACTTCTTCAACAGAGCCCGACGGAATTTCCGTTCGGTCGGGCGTAAGTTGTGTTCTATTTTTTTGGTCATGTTCGGCGTTACGCCGGAGTCTCAGCCAATGAAATTATCCCACTGACAACGTCAAAAATTTCAAGAGCGCACGCACACGCGAGATCGATTGATAGCCGCCATTTTTTTGTGGTTGACCAAGGCTTATCGGAAACATACCACCAATAAAGAAAAATTAAACTTACGAAAGTAAAAAGAGATAAGATGTTAATAAGGAAGACTTTACTGAGGAGGTTGGAAATATCCCTTATTTTACTATCTTAGCGACAAGGGGACAAAGATACCAATTCAGATTGTGAAATAGATGTTGTGGAAACAACTCAAATCTGTCACGTGACCCAAAAATATCTACTGCCAAACTGAAAATTCAGTCGTAGTGTGAACGGTCTACCACCGGACGCCGGCGTAAGTTAAAATTTCTACCGTTGGCTGTGTGATTTCCGCCGGGTTTTTTCGGTCGAGTGGGAATCTAGCTTTATTGTAATCGTACCAAACCCTCAGACACCAACCAATATCTCTATGAACATTTACAAGATTATGTTAAGGTCATATTTTAGTTCATTTTGTCGATTAATTTTCAGGGTCAAGTGGCATGTTGCTTCCCCTCTTCTTTTCTATACTCAAACTACACACGATATTTTCAAAGTAAGTGATTAAAACGCATTGATTTATTACCAAATTACGAAGCATATATATTTAATCCTTACTATGGCTTTAAAGAGTTCATATCTTCACGTTTGACACGCTACGCTCATTTTTCGATAAAAGACTGGAATATTTCACTCCGTCTCCTACCTATGGAACGAGCGACACGATTATTATATCGATGAGAATCACGTCCACTTCCTTTTCCTTCTTAAATATGGACACTCCAGTGAATTTCGCTCAATTAATATTCCATACACCACCCAATTCATTGAATTCCATTCTTGGTTTCATTAGGTGGTGATTTTAATTAGAGATGGGCCGATACCGATGCCATATCGGTATCGGTACCGATATTTGACTTTAACCGATATATCGGTATCGGTTAAAAGTGAACCGATATTTCTACCCGATATTTTTGAAGAAAATAAATACTTATGTTGAGAGTAGATGGCGCCATAAGACCTAAACTCTGAGACAGCACAGTTTTTCATCTATTTTTGGATAACGTAACTAGTGTCTAAAATGGGTTTTTCGTATGATAAACCAGTTTTATAGTTTCAAGTACCGAAATTGGATCGAGAATCATCTATAGAGATGGGCCGATACCGATACCATATCGGTATCGGTTTGATATCGGTTTAATCGAAGGATCGGGTAAAATATCGGTATCGGTACGTATCGGTTTCCCAAGTATCGGATCATATCGGTATCGGTTTAAACTGGTATCGGCCCATCTCTAATTTTAATTGTGTCCACTGTGGTCACTCTCTCAACTTTGCTCATCGTTCACTCCATCGTAACCAATAAATACAAATCGGTGCCCACGAAGAAAGTTATCAAGAAACTGGCCCGAGAAACCCTGGAAAATGTTTGGGAGAACGCGTCACTCTTCTGCCTCGAACGTAAGCGATTAAGCGCACCCCTAACAGTTGATAACAATTCACCCTCGCGCGAGCCAGTTTCGCATGAGGGTTTCAATTACCAAAGATTGTCTTCAAAGCAAAAGATTTCTGGCGACTGTATAATTTTGTTCCCCCCACAGCGATTCCCTCAATTTTGCCCCACATTACTTGTCGTCTGCTGGCTTCGTCGTGGATGATCGGAGTGACTTTCATTCTGTTTTACTTGGGTTGTTTCTTGAGGACGGAGTTCACAACGGAAAGCAACAATCGCATAGACACCCTCTCGGACTTGGTCAAATCGGAAATTGCACCTACAATGATGCCGGAAACATACGATCACCTGCAAGCTTTGGTGAATATCCATCTGTATGTTAAGTTTACCAATTCTTCTGACGTCATTGTTGCGTATCTATAGGCAGCCCACGACACGGCTGTTAAGAAATGGCTAAGCGCATTCGATAAAATGAAAATGTTGGAAGAAACTGGAATTACTTTGCATGAAGGTTTAGAACCCGTTAATTCAGGGAAAAAATGATGATAGTAACGGTCGAAATGTTGTTTGCCGTGCTAATATATTTAAGGATGGACCAGAACCTAGACACTTTCAAAGATCAACTTAAACATTTTGTAGGGGTCATCAAGAGCAAAGGCGGTCTTTACTTTTCGGAAGAAGACGTCGCGTTCGACTACGTACACACCATTTTCAACACCTCTTGGGTGAGAAGCAATCCCCAACTGCACGAGTCCGTCCAACTGAGGTTGGTATCAATTGTATGGTAAAATTATGAACGGGTTTTGAGTAATGTTCTATTGCAGCATGGCACCTATTTTCGAAACGAAAGTTTTCAAATTCCTGGACTTTGAGATCGATTACACGATTGAACAGCTCAAGTGGGAGAAACCGTTGAAAACCGTGACTGCTTTTGACCTGAGCAGCGTCTGCGTTCCTTTCTACTTTCTCTTCATGTTCTTGTCGGGAACAGTAGCCGTCGTCATAACCGAAATTATCTTCTATTATTTAACATGAACACGTAAAATTAAATGCGTCACTACACTAAATCTAAATTTCTAGAGATGGGCCGATACCAGTTTAAACCGATACCGATATGATCCGATACTTGGGAAACCGATACGTACCGATACCGATATTTTACCCGATCCTTCGATTAAACCGATATCAAACCGATACCGATATGGTATCGGTATCGGCCCATCTCTATAGATGATTCTCGATCCAATTTCGGTACTTGAAACTATAAAACTGGTTTATCATACGAAAAACCCATTTTAGACACTAGTTACGTTATCCAAAAATAGATGAAAAACTGTGCTGTCTCAGAGTTTAGGTCTTATGGCGCCATCTACTCTCAACATAAGTATTTATTTTCTTCAAAAATATCGGGTAGAAATATCGGTTCACTTTTAACCGATACCGATATATCGGTTAAAGTCAAATATCGGTACCGATACCGATATGGCATCGGTATCGGCCCATCTCTATAAATTTCTCACTAATACACAAACTTTGAATTTATTTCGAAATGTATAGTTCACGAACGAAATCACTGGGTGTTGCGATCTGCTTAGTACTTTTGAACTTCTTGGCGGTAATTATCCACTTATAACACGAATGCGATTAAATAATTACTCACTCTCGTGTGAATTTAAATAAAATTAAACTTGGAAAAAATGGTTTTAGTTTCATCAAGAAACTTGCCGATAGAATAGCTTTTCGTCATCTTTATGACGGTTTTAACTAGAGTCGAAAAAATACAGATGCGGGCGGAGTTTCCAATTGAAACTTGAAAATATACCGAAAATGAAATTGGATTTATTGTAAAAATTGGCGATAAAATGAATATTTTTTTAAATATAAAATAGTATTTTCTCCGAAAGTTGAAAGGCTTAATTGTAATTACGGCTTGAAAACGTTCAATAAAACCTGACCCATAATATGTCGCCTTAATATGAAGTAAATTAAAGGGCAAGTCTCATATAAACTGCACTTTTAAATCCAATTTACTGACGTAGGGGTTATTTTTCTCACTAAAGTTTAAACTACAACAAATTTCATTAAAATAGGTTAACATCTCACCAAAATTCTAATTTTTGAAATAATTTAAATAAATCACCCAAAAATCGATTGTGATATTCGAAATGGGCGGGAATTATTTTCTTTCCCCTTCCGCATTATAATTACGTAAGAGTTTGATTCAGGCGCCAACTCACGCGAGGCGCGCCCTTCAATTCCTCAGAAATCTTGGCGCCACAAGATGTATTCGAAGAAAACTAACTTCACAACATCGGGAACATTTTGCTAATACGTATGATACAAACACGCTTCCGTTTTATTGATATCAAATTTTCTCCTCAAAGTTTTGTAAGAAAGGGTTAAATGTATATTAACTAAAGCCAAAAACCTATTAATTTACCACAAACTCTATTACGAGAATAACTACCTTGTTGAATACCCGACCAAACGTAATATTTCAGAATTCAGTCTTAGATAGGGTAAAAAGTCCCCTAAAAAACCCATTCCCTTCCACGCTTTAAAATTTAAAAGTACAACTCTTCTAGTCTGGATTTTATTTTAATTAAAAATATTGATTAGAAAAAAAGCATTATTCGTCATTTTCATTTCAGTTACCCTGGCAACAGAAACATTAGCGAGAGTGTTTGGTTAACAAGATTAGCTATTAAAACGACATTTTAGACTCATTATTGCAAACTTTGTACGGTACGAAACTTGACATACTTAGACGTAAAACGGTACTCGAAGGAGCGTAGTAAATTGTCTTGAAATTCAATAAAATTATTATAATCGGTAATTTTACTATCGATGAAAACAAAAATTAATTTGAAGCGAGATATTTTTGCAGCTGCCAATAATTATTTATTAAACCTTTTTGTCTATTAAAAATGTATGGAAAAGGCGTCAGTTCAAAACGTATTTCTCGATCGATGGCATTTTTAAAACCTTGGTGATATCGAATTTTCTTCTCAAAGTTTTGTACGAATTACTTAAAGGTAGGGTGAAAGGTAAAAATCAAGTGTTCTTTACTAATTATAAGGCCGATCTGCATATGAAATATCTCCGAATGGTTTTAAAATTCAATTTAGTCTGAGACTTCATTATAGATAATTGGAAATTAGCACCATCGACCAATCGCGTAACGCCCCTCCCTGCCTTCTTGTAAACAAAATTTAACTAGCGCCATGATTGTCACAACGCTCGCAAATTTTATAAAATAACGCTTCAAATCTCATTCGACATGGAGAGTGCCAAGTGAATTTTGTTAACGGAGGTGCTAATTTCAAATAGTCCATGAGTTTCGAAAATAATTTGAATTTTAAAATCATTCGGAGCTGGTATTTCCTCGACATTTCACTGCGCAGATTGATCTTATAATTAGTAGAAAAATCGATAAAAATCGATTCATTTTCCTTTTCGCCCTCCCTTTAAACCAACTTAATTTTCCACGAACTGTATTGCGAGAACAATTGCCTCGTGTTAAAACGACCTCGTTATGCAGAGTAATGGTATTTTAACGGTATGTAACGCGAGTCTGTTTCCATTCTGGACTTTATATATAAAATTTAAATTGTATTATACAGGGTGTTTCGGAGACGTCTGGCACAAATTAACAGGCGTGTTCTTCGGGTCAAAAGAAGTCAAAAATGTTCTATGAACTTTTGGGTGAAAGCCCCCGTTTCAGAGTTATGTACTCTCCAAAGTTGCCCTTAAAACAATGGAATTTTGCCGATATGTGGAACTGGTATTAAGCCTTTGGACAAATTGTTTTCTAATTTACCATAAGCTTATGTACGAAGAAATTAACAGCAAGTGAAGTGGTTTAAAGGGCCCCTAACATTATTCGTTCTCGTATTAGTAACGTTATTACAAATATAGTAATCCCAAACAAATTTATTGCACCTTAAACGCCAGTTACTTGTTTAATTAGACTTTTTGTTTTATGTTCCTTCGGTTACAAAACATCAGCATTTACAAAAATTGTTCAAAATGACCTCTTTCAACGTTTAAGCAAACTTGCGCGCGTCTTTTAAACGACTCGCGAACACGTTCGAAGATTCCTGGCGTGTTGCGGTTGTTATCACACCCATCAATTATTCTTTGTCTTAAGTCCTGGACATCTAGAACTTCACTACGGTACAGAAAGCTACTGTTCTTGGAAAGTCACCTTCGTTTAAAGCATGTACTTTTTGTAAATGGTACGGGTGGAACTGCTGTCCACGAAGGATTTTCCAAACGAGTACATGATTTACACCTAATTGGCCGCCAATGATCCTGGTGCTGCTGGTTGTAGGATCTTCCTCAAAAATAGTTAGTACATTGTCTTCAATGTCCTCGGGTACAATCTGCGGGCGAACTTCAGGGCCTGACGGTTGTAGCTTACCGGTTTCTCTCAAACGTCTGTCAACAGCCGTAAACGTTTGCCGATCCGGAACTTGTCGTTCAGGAAAGTGCTCCTGGTACAAGCGCCGAGCTTCAACCCCATTACCTTGAGCCAATCCGTACATCAGATGCATATCTGATTACGTTGCATTCGTGAAGTAGACCATTATTTGTTTTAGAGTAGCTACCAAATTCGCATTTAAAAAGTAAAGCACATTAAATTAGATTTTCCTTTACTCAAGCTTAAGTAGTGAAATTAAAAAACAAATTACGCGTTGGTTAAAACAATCGGAATGCTTTTTAAGAATCACTTTTCCACCCATACCATTTACAAAAAGTACAAGCTTTAAACGAAGGTGACTTTCCAAGAAGAGTAGCTTTCTGCCAGTGATTTTTGGCTCAAGTAATAGACTTGGACTTTCCACTTATTTTGCTGGTCTCTGACGAAGCCAATTTTTCGCGTGGCGGTGTAATTAATTTGCACAACCAGCACGAGTGGAGCCAAAGAAACCCAGACGCGACACGCGTAAGGGCACATCAGATGCAGTTTAGTTTGAACGTGTGGTGTGGAATTGTAGGCGATTGGTTAATTGGACCCTTTTTTATGCAACCAAGGTTAAATGGGGAGGCATACTTGAGCTTTTTGCAGGACAATTTACCAGACCTTCTAGACAAAGAATGTGGTTCATGCACGATGGGGCACCGCCACACTTTAGCCTTCACTTGGTGTACCGTAGTGAAGTTCGAGATGTCCAGGACTTAAGACAAAGAATAATTGATGGGTGTGATAACATCCTCAACACGCTAGGAATCTTCGAACGTGTTCGCGAGTCGTTTAAAATAATGCTAGCGGCCATTTAAACGACTTTACTAGCTGTTAATTTCTTCGTACATAAGCTTATGGTAAATTAGAAAACAATTTGTCCAAAGGCATAATACCAGTTCCACATATAGGCAAAATTCCATTGTTTTAAAGCCAACTTTGGAGAGTACATAACTCTGAAACGGGGGGGTTTCACCCAAAAGTTCATAAAACATTTTTGACTTCTTTTGACCCGAAGAGCAAGCCTGTTAATTTGTGCCAGACTTCTCCGAAACACCCTGTATAATTTATTATTCAACATTCTCATTTCAGTTACCGTGGCAACTGAAACATTAGCAAACAAAATAAACCTAGCAGTTAAAATTATACTTCAGTTTCGTTACGCAAACTCTGTCCTTTACGAGACTAGGTATATCTTACAAACCACATCGGTACTCAAAGTAGATTACTAAATTGTCTTAAAATTATATTAAATTGTTGGATTGTTGTACTTTGTGTCTTCACCTTTCAGGTTTAATACGTTATGACTTAAGTGGACCCCAAAATGGCGCTGAACAAAATGGAATTTCACGGAAATAATCGATATTTGAAATACGGGTATATAATTTGCATTTTCAAATCGGAAATTTTATTGATCCCTGATTTAAAAAAAAAATCTATCAGGAAACATTTACAGTCTTTGAAGATTTCGGATTGTAGATGCTAGAATATACCTGGGCTCCAAAATGGCGCTGAAAGAAATGGAATTTCTAGGAAATAATCGATATTTCAAATACAGGTATAGAATCGCACTTTCAAAATATGTTATTTATCCTTGATAAATTAATCAATAGGTTCGCCAATGAGACTGAAATTACCTACGCGACAACTAAAGTGAGTTTATAATCACTCGTTCGCGTTATTGAAGCGAGGAATTAAGAGTGATTTTCTTGATGAGAATTGTATTTCAATTTCTTATCAGAAAAAATGGGACATAGAAAGCAAAGCAACCCAGTTCGAAATGATGGCGGATTATTTAAAACGATCCCTGAACATGAAGTAAATTCCATACTTTGTACTTTATTAAACGACTATTAATTGGGGGCGAGCGAGAAAGATTCGCTTTAAGGCGCTCGTTTGACTTTGGCATAATGGTTCTGAGAAAACTGAAAAACTCGAAGGGTGAACCCGTTAAGTTGAGATTATAGACAAAAATATATGAAGAATTCTTTAATTGTAATCTCAACTATCTCACAGAAACGAATATAATTCAGTTTATGAACACTCGTGAGGTTATGTTAAGGTCATTATTAAATTCATTTTGCCGATTCAATTATACAGGGTCAAGTGGGAAAAGGTTGCCATTTATGCAAATATGAGAGTAAGTAATTTTACGCCTAATATTAGAACGTTATGATTAAATATCGAAAAACTTATGATGGTTTTAGGAAAGTCATATCTTCACGTTCGACACGCCCCGCTCCTTTTTCGACAAACGAATCAAATATTTCACTCCGTCTTCTCCCTATGGAACGAGCGAAACGACTATCCTTTCGGGTGCTCCAAAGAGAGTCTTGTCCACTTCCTGGTCCTTCTTAAACATGGACACTCCAGTAAATTTCCGGCAATAAACATTCCATTCACCACACAATTCATTAATTTCCATTCTCGGTTCAATTAGGTGGTGATACTAATTGTGTTCACTTTGGTCCTTCTGTCACTTTTGCTCGTCCTTCATTCCGTCGTAACTAACAAATACAAATCGGTGCCCACCAAGAAAGTTGTCAAGAAAATGGCCCGAGAAATCCTGGAAAATGTCTGGGAGAACGCGTCGCTGTTATGCCTCGAATGTAAGTGATTAAGCGCACCCCTAACAGTTGATAACAATTCACCCTCGCGCGAGCCAGTTTCGCATGAGGGTTTCAATTACCAAAGATTATGTCTTCAAAGCAAAAGATTTCTGGCGCTTTAATCAGAAATAAAGACTGGATAATTTTGTTCCCCCACAGCGATTTCCTCCGCTTTGCCCTTCTTTACTTGTCGTCTGCTGGCTGCGTCGTGGCTGATCGGAGTGACTTTCATTCTGTTCTACTTGGGTTGCTTCTTGCGGACGGAGTTCACGATAGAAAGTTACAATTACATCGACACTCTCTCGGATTTGATCAAATCGGGAATTCCAACAGGAATGACAGTGGAAACATACAAACGCCTCCGATTTTTGGTGAATATTCTTCTGTATGTTAAATTTCTCAATTCTTCTGACGTCATTGTTCCGTATCTACAGGCAACCCAGGACCCTTCTGTTATGGAATGGCTAGGCGACCTAGATCGGAATAAATGTAACACCGATTTTCTAGATACCTCTAGAAAAGCTTTCATTCCCATTGTTTCCGGGCAGAAAGCTGCAATCACAAAGGTTGAATTTTTGAATTCTGGCTTCGAGCTCTTTATGAGATTCAAAAAAGGTAGAAAAATGTTATCCGCGTTGAAAGCGGGACTTTACTTTTCGGAAGAAGACGTCGAGTTCGACTACCTACACACCATGTTCAACACCTCTTGGGTGAGAAGCAGCCCGCAATTGCACGAGTCCCTCCAACTGAGGTTGGTAATGAATTTTATCATAAAATTATGAACGGCTTTTGACGAATGTTTTATTGCAGTATGGCGCCCTTATTCGAAACGCAAGTTTTCAAATATCTGGACTTTGAGCTCGATTACACGATTAAACAGCTCAAGTGGGAGAAACCGCCGGAAAGCGTGACTGACTTGGACCTTAAGAGCGTCTGCGTTCCTTTCTACTTTCTCCTCATGTTGTTGTCGGGAACAGTAGCCGTCGTCATAACCGAAATTATCTTCTATTATTTAACATGAACTCGTAAAATGTAATACGTCACCACATCAGAGACCAGATCTAACACAAACTTTGAATTTACTTCGAAATGTATAGTTCACCAACGAAATCACCGCTTGTTGGGATCTACTCTTGAACTTATTGAGGGTAATTATGCACTTATGACACGAATACGATTAAATTTTTACTCACTCTCGTGTGAATTTAAAGAAAATTAATTAAACTTTTAAAATATATGGATCTATGGTTTTGTTTCATCAACAAATTAGCTAATAGGATAGTTTGTCGTCATTTTTTGAAAATTTTAACTATTATTGAAAAAGTACAATTGTGGTTTTCGTTTGAAAGTTGAAAAGAATTGCGAAAATTAAAATTTTATTTCTTGTAAATAAGCGATAAAATATATTTTTTTTCAAATCTAAAATGTTATAAACGATTAAAAAAATATAAATAGGTAGATGCTTAATTCCGATTAAACACTTTCGAACGAGTAAAGATAGTTAAAAATATTGTATTTTCAAAGATTAAATTGTAATAACGGCTTAAAAGCATTCGATAAAGCCCTGATCAATAATAATTATTCCAAGCACAATTGATACCGTCCTTAAAACTATTGATGGTTTAACCTAGCCTGAGCTTCAAAACAATTAACTAGCAATTACTTAGATGAAGACCACAAATCAACTTTGATTTATGTATAATTAACTGAAATGATATTGATATTTCATCGGGGGGGCCTATAATTTGCTCCCTCGCTTCAAATTACTCGTTTACACCATTACTGTTAAATTTCAAATTCCGTCTGTAAACCTTATTGTGGGTAAAATAGAAAGTTAATTTGACGCGAGACATTTTTGCAGTTGACAATCATTTTTTCTTTATTAAACCTTATTGTCCATTTACTCATTAACACTTTGAAAAGGTTTTCAGAGAATTATTTGTATGTTAAAATCAAATATGCTATAATTAAGTCAACCCAAAAGTGCATCTACCACATCCACAATCACTTGTAAATGAGGGAACTACAAGGTGGTCAAGTCAAAATTTTACAATTCTATTCTACAATATTTTTACATTGAAGTTAAAATCACTATTTGAAGTGTAAAAACTGACATAAGAATCGTGTACGGTCGTATTAGTTGCGTTGTTACTCGAAGCTCGCTCTCAGACGTTATCCCGTCACTGCCGAATGCGTTAACTTTTGCCTGCTGCGTTCCCGCCCTGAGCCGTTTTGTCCCTCCTTATAACAACCTGGTGGTCCTTGAGCTACCTGAAGACGACCACCTTGACACCCAGCTTAACGCGGACGTCCTATCTACACGAGTCCTTGAGTCACAAGAATCCCAACCTCATAATGTCCATCGATTCTAGCTTCCAAAGGGCTGGATTACAGGAGAACGCCACAACTCCCAGCTGCAAAGTTCCCTCGAAAAAAACAATTCAAACTTTGCAAGGATAAAAACATTGAAGTTAAAATCACTATCTGAAGTGTAACAAGTTGTGAAAGCCAAAATATTACCTCTCCGAGTGGAGATGACTATCACTACCCCTTAAACAACCTAAATATATGCATCTATCGCTTTTTTTAATTCTTTCCAAGAGCAGGAATTGAATTTTAAAATAGTCACTTAATTACCCCTATATTTTTAAACTTATCGACTTCATACATGTATATTATCATCATTACTTGTCTTAAATTACCTTTGACGGCCGAACGAGGTTCATCTTACATAATATAGGGACGATGTCATATATTTTAACGTTCACTTTATTTACTTTTCATTTAATTCAAGACCATAACATTCTGAAAGTACATTAGGCTCAGAAGAGAATATTTATAATATTACATTAGGCTCAGAAGACAGTATTTATAATATTACATTAGGCTCAGAAGACAGTTTTTATAATATTACATTAGGCTCAGAAGACAGTATTTATAACACTTCAACAATACTTCAATATATACAAAGAAATAAATAACATAATACTGTACAGTAAAAGTTAAATATAACCTAATTAAAACCATAAAACCCACAATATATATGGGAACAAAAGGTTCTTGAAAAACCATTAACAGAACAGTATTTATAATACTTCAACGTTTCTATCTATATACAACATTGAATAGTAATTTAACATTATATATTGGAACCTTCAGTATAATTTAACATTAAGCAAATTCGAACCATAAAAACCCACAGCGCATATGGGAAAAAAGGTTCTGGGAAAACCCATTTGGGAAAAAACCATAATCACAGTTGAATTATTAATATTAAAACACTTATTTTTAAATTATTGATTTTTCACTCTGACGTCTGAGCTATCCACGAATAAATTTATTAATAGCATTATCGAACGATGCAATGGATGTCAAATATTCATGTCATAATACAAGCTAATTCGAACCAAAAAAACCCACAGCGCATGTGGGAAAAAAGGCTCTGGGAAAACCCATTTGGGAAAAAAACCACAATCAAATTAGGACTATTAATATTAAAAACTTCTTCAGACTGTTTAAGGATGAATGTTTGGTGGATAGCGTCCGAAAGAAAGCAATAACCTAGTACATGAGGCGTAGTTCATAAAGTTTCGTTTTTTCGAAACTATTACATAAGTGTATTGGCGCTGTACGTTTCAGATAACAAAGACCAAGACGACTCCAGTTCCACAAAATAGGAAAACTCTGCCTCTTGGCGTTAAGTTTTTCTCCTTTCTGTATTTCCACTGCTAGACCGCTATGCAGCCCGCCCTTGTATTGCTCTACTTGCCGCTCCCATAACATTGAAGGTGCTAGAACTATAGTTCTATTCGATAAATTGCGGCGAAGTCCAACTTCCGCTTTGAGCGTTGGCCAACTTTTGAGGACGCTGCAGTGTTACCAACGGCAGATAACGCCGCCAGGAACATTTTCAAAATCACCTCGGCGGCGTTTTGCCGAAAAAAGGGGATTTTCGTCTAGGACTATTGAATTGTTGCCGATTTTTCAGCCATTTCCGCTTCGCCATACCTAATACATTTTTAAAGTACGCTATACAAAATTGCTCCATTCTTCACCAAACCTATGAAACTTGGTGCAACACTTACACTTTGTTCAGTGGTTCGCCTTTACATGAACCCACAGTTGCCGCTCCAGATCTCAGTCATCTGACGCAACCATTTTAACGTTTTCAGAGTTGTATTTCACCTTTATTAAGCCTAAGGATAAGCCTTGAGATATATTTGCCGACGTATTTTCTGAAGAACCACAATAAATCACCTCAACGATTATCCCCATTAACTAATTATCACTATTACATACCTTGCTTACAATTTCGTTGACCTTGTCCTCCATGGTTACCCATGAACTAAACCATTGCTGTAGGGTTACTCATGAATCACTCCAATCCTCCAGGGCATTCATGAACTACGCATATCCTCTAGGGTATTCATGAACTACGCATAACCTTTAGGGTATTCATTAACTACACAAATCCTCTAGGCTACTCATGAACTACGCCAATCCTCCAGGTTACTCATAAAATATACCATATTTTTAAATGGATTAATACCAAACTTATATGACCGCCTTAAGTGGGTCTCTTAGTCAAGGATCCCAAGCCTTAAGTGGGTCTCTTAGTACAGGATCCCAAGCCTAAAGTGGGTTTCTTAGTACAGGATCCCAAGCCTAAAGTAGGTTTCTTAGTACAGGATCCCAAGCCTAAAGTGGGTTTCTTAGTACAGGATCCCAAGCCTAATGTAGGTTTCTTAGTACAGGATCCCAAGCCTAAAGTAGGTTTCTTAGTACAGGATCCCAAGCCATATGTGAGTTTCTTAGCCAAGGGTCCCAAGCCTATTTCTCGTAGTTTAGACCCTTAAAGCAACAGGCGGCTCCATAGGCGCCCCTACCATGATGCCTAACCTTGTATATACATAAGCATTTTACCTTGCGTAGGTAGGTAACAATGAGACTTAATGCATAAGGGAGGACCTGAAGCTTACCCTAACAGCTAAACCCAATGTACAATAGAAAGGTCGTCAATAAGGGGCGCACTGGAGCTCCACCTTGCTTTAAATAAATTTTTCTATTTCAAACTATGTTCTTTTAAAAATGCAAATACCCTTGTGGTAAGAATAATAAGACTCTCTATAACATGCTTCGTATCGGTCTCGAAAAAGTTGGTTACCAAACGCCAAATCCAATTGACAATGATAGTCAGTCGAATACTTTTGTTCTAGACCCGGCAAAAGAGATATTCCAAATGAATCAAAGAACATTCTCAGTGCCGTTTGGCTCTTTAAAAAGTTAATATTGAAATCTCCAACCACAAGTGTTGGAATAGACGAATCATATTTCATGTCAAACAAAGGGTTAAAGTCCTCAAACACAGTTCTCAAACTTCCTAAGGGAGATTTGTACAACAATACCACAGATATAAGTTCTCCTTCTATGTAAACATCTAACCAGCAACGTTCCACGTGAGAATTTCTAACAGGAATGTCGCTTCGTAAAACTCTAGTATCTACCTCTTTAAATCACTATCTGAAGTGTAGAAACTGACATAAGAATCGTGTGCGGTCGTATTGGTTGCGTTGTGACTCGAAGCTCGCTCCCAGACGTTATCCCGTCACTGCCGAATGCGGGAGCTTTTGCCTGCTGCGTTACCGCCCTGAGCCGTTTTTTCCCTCCTTATAACAACCTGGTGGTCCATACGTTACCTGAAGACGACCATATTGACACCCAGCTTAACGCGGACGTCCGATCTACACGAATCCATGAGTCACAGGAATCCCAACCTCATACCATTCATCGATTCTTGCTTCCAAAGGGTTGGATTACAGGAGCACGCCACAACTTCCAGCTGCAAAGTTATGTCGAATAAAACATTTCAAACTTTACAAGGATAACAACATTGAAGTTAAAATCACTATCTGAAGTGTAAAAACTGACATAAGAATCGTGTGCGGTCGTATTGGTTGCGTTGTGACTCGAAGCTCGCTCTCAGACGTTATCGCGTCACTGCCGAATGCGGGAACTTTTGCCTGCTGCGTTACCGCCCTGAGCCGTTTTGTCCCTCCTTAGAACAACCTGGTGGTCCATAAGTTACCTGAAGACGACCATATTGACACCCACCTTAACGCGGACGTCCGATCTACACGAGTCCATGAGTCACAGGAATCCCAACCTCATACCATTCATCGATTCTTGCTTCCAAAGGGCTGGATTACAGGAGCACGCCACAACTCCCAGCTGCAAAGTTATCTCGAATAAAACATTTCAAACTTTGCAAGGATAACAACATTGAAGTTAAAATCACTATCTGAAGTGTAGAAACTGACATAAGAATCGTGTGCGGTCGTATTGGTTGCGTTGTGACTCGAAGCGCGCTCTCAGACGTTTTCCCGTCACTGCCGAATGCGGGAACTTTTGCCTGCTGCGTTACCGCCCTGAGCCGTTTTGTCCCTCCTTAGAACAACCTGGTGGTCCATCAGTTACCTGAAGACGACCATATTGACACCCAGCTTATCGCGGCCGTCCGATCTACACGAGTCCATGAGTCACAGGAACCCCAACCTCATTCTACACAGAAAAAAAAGTGTTTAGGTTTGCAACATCTAAACATGTTATAAAGTTAAACATTGGTGTGAGGTGATGTTTATCGCTTCAGTGTTGATGTCTAATTCTATCTCTATTGTTTCTCTAAGGATCCTTAACATGTGTTCCAAACAGAAACACCTCGTATTTGAACACGTTTAAGAGTTAAACATATAATAATCTTAACACTAAGCTAAACGCCAACGCTTCTTAGGTGTTATTTAATATAACATGTTCTTGATACTTTGGTATGGTTTAAATCCTTGAAATGATTTATTTTATGAAGAATTAGAAAATTTTAGGGAAACCATTTTAAAGTGGCGGTATGTTTTACTAAAGAAACGGTTACTCAAATGATTAAGTTAACACTCTTTTTATTTAAATCGGGTTAAAAATTATCATTAAACTGTTCAATTGGCTAAATATGAAAACCAAACGAATTAAATTTCACTTTGCTAGAAAAGGTATAATCTGCCCTCTAAAATTAATTGAAATAATGGGTCGGTATGTGAATATGAAGCGTAAATAACGATTTATAAAATTGGTAAATATCGTTCCCAATAAGTTTAAGTTCTTATTGCAACCCATTCGGCTTAATTTGTGAAGTTTTATTTGAAGAAACTTTCAAATAATTTTAAATGAGCCCTCGAAGTTCTACTTCGTCTTTGATTACTGTAATTCTTCATGCTTTTGCCTGTTGACACCAGAGAGTCAAAAAAATCCGATGGTAAGCCACTAAGACTGGGATTTTCGAAACATGCTATCATAGAGAATTTATAATAGGGAGTGAAAGCTCTTGTCCTTGATTGTATTGAGCTAAATACGATGTAGCTCAAACAAGTACACTACGACGCTAAAACTGGCCAGGTAAATTTCCGGTCACATGACACCCCTTTAATTTTAAAGTTTGCCCTCAATCACTGTTGGTTGTACAGTGTTGGAGTTATATTAAGTCAGACGTTTCCCTTTCCCTAAAAAGGTACTGTCCATCTCCTCTAGAGACCCTTCCGCAACATTGTAGAACCACCCTAGAGGGAGGGGCCACAAAATATTATACCGGAAATAGACTTGGCCTGTTTTGTTGATCACGTGATTTTTGAGCTATATAATTTTCCTCAGTTTCCACTCCCTATTATAAATTCTCTCTGATGCTATACGAGCTGCATTATTGCACTTTGAACTTACTGTATGACTATGACTATACTATGTCACCTTGTTATAGCCGGTTTTTGGCGGTTTTCGACATATATTGGCTATATTCATAAAATAAGCAACAATTTACATTGTGAAAAGGACTTTATTTATGCACATTTTTTAGCATAACATATTTTTAAAGTGATGGTTCGACATGAGGAATATATAAGCTTTCTTGGTGGTAATAATAGAAAAATATTTTCAATCGGTTGACTAGATTTGTTTGAATTAAGCTATATGTCGAAGTTAAACGGAAATATAGGTTTTGCCACGAGAGGCGACACGCGCTTTAACAGCGTATTTCTGAAAACAACGGATCTTCTTATTTCGCGAAAAGTTTCCTTTACAATTTTGAAGACTGGTGACTGGTGGGTGCTTTTTAATTGCTTATGTTTATAGGACTGGAATTAGAACGTTTTATTTCATTGATAGTGGATACCAAAAAAGACCTGGCAAAGGTGAGTCTCTTATTACTTAGCATAGCATGTTTAATCGAGGGGCCACAGGTGTAAAAGCCGTGTAGAGTATTTTCGGTAGAGAGGGGAGTGAACTGTGTATCCCCAACGTTGGGGACAACTTGAACTTAGCAATAGAGAATACTAATCGCCCCCGGAAGATGGTATATCACTATAATGTGTACTCGGTGTAAAAGCCGTAGAGAGTATTTTCGGTAGAGAGGGGAGTGAACTGTGTATCCCCAACGTTGGGGACAACTTGAACTTAGCAATAGAGAATACCGGAAGGTGGAAAATCACTAAAGTATGAGATAGAGGGTTATCACGTTGCCATATACATAGTTTTCAGATTAGGAGGATTGATACCATTTACACCAGGAGGCGAGCCTACTTGATACTGAAGTTTTGCCACCAAATAGCCTGGCCTCCTGGTGTAAATGGTAACAGTCCTCCTGGTCTGAAAATTACGTATATAGGAAATCAATTACTCTATTTTTAAATGTGCTAATGGGAATACGCGGTATAAATAAATCCCTAACCTAGACAGTAATAAAACGATCACCCATAATCTGTAATCGGGATTCTGAGGATTATTAGCCTGTTTGAATAATATATTTTTTGAGGGCGCATAAATTAAATTCACATAGCTTTAATACACTAGTCTGTTTTGAAGCCGTTTCCGCGAGAATATCGTCGCCAGATGTCTCTATGACCGTAGAGCGCGCGATTTTTCAAACGCATCAAAATGATTCAAAAGAGTCTGAAACAAGAAATTTGAAATAATATCGCGAGAGTGATTGTGTTATACTTTATTATGAATTTTCTATTTTCACAAACTAAATAAGATTTTACATAATGGGAACAAAAGTTAATATTTAATTTTTCTAATTTTTTTCATTTAAATTCTAGTTTTTTTTACCACCGTTTGTGATGGATCTGGAAGATTTTTTCCAGTGTTCTGTTTGCCCCTTTTTTACCCAACAAAAATTTCTTTATGATAAACATATGTTAGGTAAACATAGAAATCGAATTGATTGTAAATATCATTGCACAAATTGCAAGGCCACCTTCAAGAATTATAGTTCATTAAGAAGCCATAAACGAAGGAAGAACCATAATGACCGAGAAGAAAATTTAGAAGATAACACTATGGTGGAAAATAGTTTTCCAGATTTAGAAGATAATAGTGACACTGAGATAGACATCTTGGCCTCAAAGCAAACTTTTATAGAAGCAGCCTATATACTAAAGTTGAAGGAAAGCTTCAAATTAAGTGATAATCAGATATCTTCGGTGCTTGAAGCCACTAAGGCCCTTCTGGATCATTATAAAGAGGTTGATAAAGAACATGTACCCTTCCAATATCTTGAGACCACACACCAGCAAAACGCATTCTTTAAATCCAAAATGAATTATATTTCCCCGGAGTCAGTAGTTTTGGGGAAGAGGGATCACACAAAGAGTTCAAATTCAAAATCAACAGTTTTTCGCAAAGATGTCTTAGGATATTATGTTCCATTCGATAAAGCATTGGAAGCTCTTCTTACAATGCCAGAAACAGGGAAATATTTATGTAAGCCATTTATGGGTGCGAGACATGTTGATGAATATTTAATGGCAGATGTATGGGATGGAGCACATTTTAAGGACTTAAAATCAGTTGCCCATAGTTATCTTTTATTTTCTTTGTATACTGATGATTTAGAAATAGCTAATCCTATTGGATCTCATGCTAAAAATCATAAGGTTACAATACTGTACTGGCAACTTCTTAATATTCCCCCAGAATTTCGGTCAAAGCTAACCAATATTAATTTATTAGCTGTAGCTAAACAAAAAGATATTAAGGAATTTAGGTTAGAGAAACTTATAAATAATTTTAGAGAGAGTTTAAAACAGTTAGAAAATGGGAAAGCGTTTTATGTTAATGGTGAAAATAGAATGTTCAAGGGCAAACTCGCGTACGTAACGGGTGATACCCTCGCGGCTCAAGAACTTGGTGGCTTTAAAGAAGGTGTAGGGGGGCATTTAGATTTTGTAGAACATGCGAGATAACCAAACCAGATATAGCGAAGTCATTCCTCCACTCTGATTTTCAAGAAAGAGACGAATTAGAACACAAAGATAGGTGCCTCTACTTAAAACTTTATTGGTCGAAGCAATATGGTGTCAATAAAGAAAGCCCATTGTATGGAATTCCTGGATTTTTAGTTACAAAACAATTACTTCATGATCCTATGCACGTGCTTTTAGAAGGGGTTGTTAAATACGAAATCAGGCTTATGTTAAAAGAATTTTTGTATCAGAAAAAATACTTTGATCTTGAAGAATTAAACTACAAAATTCAGGGCTTCGCTTATGGGAAAGACGAGATTTCCGTTAAGCCGGCGATAATTGAAAAGGGTCATTTAGAGAAAGAGCTCAAACAAACTGCATAAGCCATGAAAACTCTGTTGTTCAACATGCCATTATACATCGGCGATAAAATTCCTGAAAGTGACTTACATTGGAAAAATTTTATTTTACTGCTAAAAATAACATTACTGTCGTTGTCATCAGTAGTGAATCGCGATACTATATTCAATTTGAAGTTCTTAGTAGCAGCGAATGGAGAAAATTTCAAAGCTTTGTACCCTGACAACACGATAACACCAAAAATACATTACTTGAATCATTTTCCAGAACAAAAGGAAAGATTTGGACCACTTAGGCATCATTGGTGTATGAGGTCCGAGGCAAAACATTCACAGTTTAAAAATAGAAATTGGCGATGTTTCAAGTCTGTGCCAAAAACTATGGCACTGCGGCATCAAAGATGGTTGTGTCTACAACAGAACGATGGTGCTGGTGGCAAAGCCCAAAATTTCATATATGAAGGTGATTCGATCAAAGAAGGTTACGAAGAATTTATGGAGGAAGAATTAAGAGGACAGCTTTTCGAACTAGAAATTCTGGTTTTGCCTGAAATGAAAGTTCTTGTAAGCCCGGAAGTCAGAGTGCTAGGGCAAAACTACAGGAAAAACACAATACTGCTTAAAAGTTTTTCTCAAGAGGATGGTCCCATATTCCTGATTATATAAAAAAGACTTGGTTTGCCCAAGCCTTAAAAACAAAACGATAAGAGTTTTTCCAGTTGTCTCAAGCGCAGATATTATTTTTTTCTATTGAATTTTAAAGACAATCCGTATTTTACTACTCTTTAGAATTTAATTCAATCACCTGATTTTACTGCTAATGGATTAGTTTCCTATAAATTAATTGAAATAAAAAATTACTTATCTCAGATTTTTCAAGAACGATTCCATTTTCGTGAAACATTTTATCGTGAATTTTTTTCTTTTCAAGGGAGAACGTACTTTAATTTTCAAATAATACTCTCATTAATAATGTATTATATGCGGTCTTTTCGAATACAAAGGGGGCTGTTATCACCTTTCTTATATTTGATGAAGGGGTTCGTTTCTTCTTTAGGCACAGTCACAATTATTGAACTGTGTATATCAGTACTTGTGGGGAAGATTTTAGAAGTGTTGGTTGAGTTGCTGTTTAGTTGACAACATCATGAAAACTTGATGTGTTTAAAACTTTTTGAAATGAAAATTCTCCGAAATTAAAAAAGAAAGTGTTAATTTGATTAAATTTACACAATATCCCTCAACATAATAAATGCATGATAAAATGTTTCAGGAAAATGGAGTTGTTGTTGAAAAATCTGAGATAAGTAATTTTTTATTTCAATTAATTTATAGGAAACTAATCCATTAGCAGTAAAATCAGGTGATTGAATTAAATTCTAAAGAGTAGTAAAATACGGATTGTCTTTAAAATTCAATAGAAAAAAATAATATCTGCGCTTGAGACAACTGGAAAAACTCTTATCGTTTTGTTTTTAAGGCTTGGGCAAACCAAGTCTTTTTTATATAATATCTGTTCCTTCAGCCTTAATTTGTATTAATATATTATAAAAATAATTATATGATTGTCAAACGTCACTAATTCGATGTTCCAGTAAGATGTTCATGAGCATATTGGCTCACTCCAAGTGCCTCTCATTATTTTATGGGAAAGATTAAAATTTTAAATCATTTGGCAGGGGAGTGGTAAATTAATTCACAATTGGTAGGCGGGTGGTAAATTAATTCACCATAGATAGGTGGGTGGTAACTTATTTCATATGAAAAGGCGGTTAGTGACTCAATTAAGTTTAGTTGACCTTTCTGTATAGATTTAAAAAAAAGTTATGTCTAAACCACGCGCCAGCACGCGCACATTTCATTGAAAATTTGTTACTTAAGAATTTTCCCTTATATATACTAAGATTCTTCATCAAAAATGGACAACGAGCTTTCCAAGACTCGAACCTGCAATGTTTTGCCTCGAATGCAAACGCGTTATCCATTACGCCACAAACCCGTACTTCGTAACAAAAAATTATCTAAACATTGTATTTATAGGATTATTTCATTTAAGTTGAATAAAATATCTGTAAAAATAAACAACGAGCTTGCCAGGACCCGAACCTGCAATCTTCTGCTTCATAGGCAGACGCGTTATCCTATGCGCCACAAACCCGATGGAGGCTGAATAAAATGCTATGCAAACAGTGTAATATATTTAACGGTTTTACCATGATTTATAAATTATTTAAAATAAAATACTTAGACTTAATTGTTCTTAATCAAACTTCAGAAGTTCAACATTTAATAGTTGCTTGATAATTCAAAAGTGTTCCGAACCTTAACTTCGCAGTAGTTTCTGAGTTATTCGATGGAGTGGACCACCAAAAATCCCATGCTTTTTCTATGGGACGCTAAGCCTAAAATCTGTGAATTATTTCTTTAACATTACGGGAGGGTGTGGGTTCTTATCTAGAAGGGCCTACCGGCCCTCTAGAATAATCGATAAAATTCTGTGCATACATGGAAAGACCTACGCGGTTTGCATCTACCTAGACATTATGTTCTACGATGAGCACTTGGCACGATATGTATGTATAGAAAAACCAAAAATTTGTAAACCAATTATAATTTCAGTGAGTGATATAAAATATAAATGGCCACAACCAACATATTACAAGAAAAACTGCTATCTGACACTTATTTATAACGCCGAATATATTTGATAAAATACGAAAGTGGTTTTGATAAATGCTTTGTGTAAAAACGAGAATACAATTGTGCATTATTTTCATTCGTTATTTAAATAGTTTGGTTACTTAAGTCAGTAAAATCTAGTGAGGTTATAAATACAAGAAATATTCAAGCTTAATATCTCGAATGGCTCCAATTGACGATGAATAATACTCAAGATATTTTAATAGCCTCACGATTTTAAAAGTTTCAAAGATAAGCAGGACTAGTTAAATCAATATTTCGGTTTTACCAAGAAGTGATATCTAGTTTATTAGGGAGAAAATATAAAATCCATAAGTATTCTCGGGCGCCATAGTCCCAGTCCCCCTTTCAAAATACAAGGGGGGACGTAAAAGGAGGCCGGGCTATTTCACCTCTCCTCAGTCGGAAAATACGTAACTTTCGTTACTCGCGTCGCGCTGACGTGAGTTTTCAAGAACCACTGAGATGCTGGTTGTAATTTAGAGGCGGGGATTAACTCCGGACCTACGTTTGGACTGGTGATAAACCTAGAAATGTAGCGAATTTATATCTTCTCCCTAATAAACTAGATATCACTTCTTGGTTTTACCTTGTCTGCATACCTAAAATTATAACTTTCAATAGATTACAATGCCGGTTTTCAAAGTGACAAACTCAGACAGGAGTGTTAAAAAAGCATTTATGGGTAACTCTTTAGAAGAGATGTTTACCCAAAGTAAGTTTGGAAGACCCTTGTTATTATCAGTTTGTATTTGTTTTTCTTTTGTTTTTAGTAAAGGCCAAGTTTGGATTTCAAGGAAAAATCACTTTGGTTCTCGAAAGCGATGGTACATCGCTAGAAGATTGGGAAGTAATATTGGAATTTAAATCTGAATTGTTAATGGCCCTGAATGAGGGTGAGGTTTATAGTGTTGTTATAACGGTAAGTTTGTTTCAATTTCTTTCCCACTGTGGGAGTTACTTCAAAATATTTATAATTATAGTGCATTTGTTTAACCGTTTAATATATGATTAACTTATACTCAAAAGTTCATTGTCGCTTTAATTATTGTTGAAAAGGTCTCTAGGTGAATTTAAGCCCTTCTTTAAATTTTTAGAATGCCGAAGCCGCTGTCTCATTGATGCAGGTCGACATATCTGATAATGAAATTTGCGGTTCTATGGCCTCAGGAAGTGGTATTTCGCCCATCAATAGCTCGTTGATTACTAAAAACATTATTCCAACTAGTACCATTCCAAATGATCGTCTTTCTATTTTGATTTCTGATGATTTGCCTTTGCAAGCTGAAGATGTATCTAGCCTACCTAGTGATTCACGTGGATTCTCGTCAAGGGTATCGTACAACCATTATACTTTTGTATACGTTATTTTTTTAGCATATGTGAAATTATTACGAAAATTTTTCAGGATCAAGTGCCTACATCATTACCAATATTGACAGATTACGTTCATTCTAAGTTTAAAGATGGAACGTCAATGGCAGTTTTTGACGATTTGGTTAAAGAGTTGGCATACGGGCTTTTGTCGAAATATAATATGAACAAAAAGGAAGATTACCAAGCTGTTGGGAATATGGTGCATTTGAAATATCCTTGTATTGCTGTGGACAATAAGGCCAAAAGACCATATGTAAGAAGATAATAAAAATATAGACTAGAAAACGTTGATAAAACTCATCAAAACATATCCATGAATTTTAGTAGATTTTTTAAGTCCATAATAAACCAAAATTATATCAGTCAATTTTCCTTCATTGGTTAAAGCAAAATCTGACCGAGCTCTCATTGGTAATAGTAGTTATCGTAGATGTCAACCACGACTCTATACAATATTTGATTAATCCACGAAAGGGCAAAAATTAGGCTTAACTATATCAGATGAGATCGTCATTCAGATTATGCTTTAAATGTGTAAAACTGGTTGAAATAATTTCAGATCATTCAGGCATGTTAATGGCAAATTTGATAATTACCTAAAGACAAACGGAAATGTTTTGTTAAATTTATCGTATTTGAATTGATTTGCCTTCCATAAATGAGCGAATGAAAAAGATTTTGTCGATAACTTATTATTTTCAACAGGATTTGCTCATAAAGAAACTCTCCGCAAAATGTCGACATATTCGTCTCATAGAAAAGAAAAGGATAGAGCCAAAGAAAACTTCGGTGGCTAAAGCTGTTATAATTGAGGAAGCAGAAAAAGCAGTTGTAAATAATGAAGAAATTCGTGAAAATATTAAGACCGAGTGGGAAAAGTCAGATAGGGATGTTCCAAGAGTTTTAAGACTTCTTCGTGAATCATTTGCTGACCGTAGAAAATCCATAACATCTGGTGTAACCATGAAGACCATTATGGAAATGTATCCGCCCTTAACTGAAATAGCATATGTAAGAGGATCGTCAGATTGTGTCTCTATAAATTATTTCCAAATTTATAGTATTCTTTGAATTTAGATAAATGCTGAATTCAAGCTGCTGGAAGGCATGGAAAAAAAGGCTCAAAATTTTCAAGAAAAATACTTAAAAATCTGTTCTCTAGTTTTTCCTGACAAAGATTATGTATAGATTTGATTTTATTGTCTTGAAACGTAACCTATAATTTCAAACATCACTTTTTAAAAATATTTTTAAGGAATCTTTGAAAAATAATGAAGTTGTGTTAGAGTTCCTCGAAGTTGTGGAAAGATGTTTATCAACACAAATTAGAACAAAAAATAAGAGCAAGCACTTTGCGAAAAAAACAAAATCTGCTGAAATATCTATTATTCACATCAAACCAACCAGTATTCATTTAGCGTTTTTCACTTTTTGAATGTTATATAGGGGCGTACAATGCCTTTTTTAATTGTAACTGAAGTCAAAATGTGCTTGATTTAATTCATAACTGTTTATATAGAGCCCTCCAATCGAGTCACAAATACTATCACCACAAATCGTGTTTATCAAAAACAATATGGATGAACTAAGCAATGGATATATCATTGCTGAAAATGTTACAATAGACTGCAATACGAATATTGTGTTGAAGTGCCTCTTCTTTCTTTCAGAGATATATTATATCTTTGACTTTAGTTATCCTCCGGCCTTGGTACAGGTTCTTGGATATCTCCAAGAATTCTTATTGGAAGATAACGCGAAATTTCATAAAAATACAAAATACTTTAAGTTTCTGGAAAGTTACAAAATAAAAGTGTAATAAAGTTCTTCTTCAACTATTATACATGTATTTTTTTCCACATAAGCATTTAAACGGACGCACATAGTAACACCGATCAAAAGGTTTGATGATAAACCAGCAAATATCTTTGAAACTAAGTTATATACCATTAAACGTGCTTTAAAACTAGACCTATAAAATGCAAACGCGTTTAGAACCTAAACATATAAACCTAAAACGACATGTTTTAGAACTAGGCATATAATCGTCTAAACATGTTTTAGAACTAGGCATATAATCGTCTAAACATGTTTTAGAACTAGGCATATAATCGTCTAAACATGTTTTAGAACTAGGCATATAATCGTCTAAACATGTTTTATAATTAGGCATATAATCGTCTAAACATGTTTTATAACTAGGCATATAATCGTCTAAATATGTTTTAGATCTAGCCATATTATCGTCTAAACATGTCTTGATACTAAGCATTATAAAGCAGTAACATGACATCTACCACCTTAAACATAATTAAATGCTAGATATGACAAACGATCAACACGTTTAAAACCTAAACATAAGGTGTTGCAAACCTAAACACCAGTCCTATTGAAACATGAGTGTTTTAAACATGATAATAAATCTGTTGCATTTTCGTGTTTAGGCAAGTGTTTAGTTTCTAAACACTTTTTTTTCTGTGTAGCTTCCAAAGGGCTGGGTTACACGAGCACGCCACTACTCCCAGCTGCAAAGTTATCTCGAATAAAACATTTCAAACTTTGCAAGGATAACAACATTGAAGTTAAAATCACTTTCTGAAGTGTAAAAACTGACATAAGAATCGTGTACGGTCGTATTGGTTGCGTTGTGGCTCGAAGCTCGCTCTCAGACGTTATCCCGTCACTGCCGAATGCGGGAACTTTTGCCTGCTGCGTTACCGCCCTGAGCCGTTTTGTCCTTCCTTAGAACAACCTAGTGGTATATGAGTTACCTGAAGACGACCATATTGACACCCAGCTTAACGCGAACGTCCGATCTACACGAGTCCATGAGTCACAGGAATCCCAACCTCATACCATCCATCGATTCTTGCTTTCCAATGGGCTGGATTACAGGACCACGCCACAAATCGCAGCTGCAAAGTTATCTCGAATTAAATATTTCAAACTTTACAAGGATAACAACATTGAAGTTTAAATCACTATCTGAAGTGAAAAGACTGACATAAGAATCGAGTACGGTCGTATTGGTTGCGTTGTGACTCGAAGCTCGCTCTCAGACGTTATCCCGTCACTGCCGTTTGCGGGAACTTTTGCCTGCCGCGTTACCGCCCTGAGCCGTTTTGTCCCTCCTTAGAACAACCTGGTGGTCCATCAGTAACCTAAAGACGACCATATTGACACCCAGCTGAACGCGAACGTCCGATCTACACGAGTCCATGAGTAACAGGAATCCCAACCTCATACCATCCATCGATTCTAGCTTCCAAAGGGCTGGATTACAGGAGCACGCCACAACTCCCAGCTGCAAAATTATGTCGAAAAAAACATTTCAAGCTTTGCAAGGATAACAACATTGAAGTTAAAATCACTATCTGAAGTGAAAAACTGACATAAGAATCGTGTACGGTCGTATTGGTTGCGTTGTGACTCGAAGCTCGCTCTCAGACGTTATCCCGTCACTGCCGAATGCGGGAACTTTTGCCTGCTGCGTTACCGCCCTGAGCCGTTTTGTCCTTCCTTAGAACAACCTGGTGGTATATGAGTTACCTGAAGACGACCATATTGACACCCAGCTTAACGCGAACGTCCGATCTACACGAGTCCATGAGTCACAGGAATCCCAACCTCATACCATCCATCGATTCTTGCTTCCAAAGGGCTGGATTACAGGACCACGCCACAAATCGCAGCTGCAAAGTTATCTCGAATAAAACATTTCAAACTTTGCAAGGATAAAAACATTGAAGTTAAAATCACTATCTGAAGTGAAAAACTGACATAAGAATCGTGTACGGTCGTATTGGTTGCGTTGTGACTCGAAGCTCGCTCTCAGACGTTATCCCGTCACTGCCGAATGCGGGAACTTTTGCCTGCTGCGTTACCGCCCTGAGCCGTTTTGTTCCTCCTTAGAACAACCTGGTGGTCTATGAGCTACCTGAAGACAACCATATTGACACCCAGCTTAACGCGGACGTCCGATCTACACGAGTCCATGAGTCACAGGAATCTCAACCTCATACCGTCCATCGATTCTTGCTTCCAAAGGGCTGGATTACAGGAGAACGCCACAACTCCCAGCTGCAAAGTTTCCTCGAATAAAACAATTCAAACTTTGCAAGGATAACAACATTGAAGTTAAAATCACTATCTGAAGTGTAAAGACTGACATAAAATCGTGTACGGTCGTATTGGTTGCGTTGTGACCAGGCTAGGAAATAAGACAGGTTTACAGGTCAAAAACCAGTTTATTAATAGCTTGGACCACTTTTTTTATTCAAAACGTGAGGGTCACTGGTCCCAATGACTAGTTTATTAATACCTACTTTTATTCAAAATTCATATGGGGACCTCTAATTATTTTCATTTTAACATAAATTTCGACTCCAGGAGTCCAGTTGTGTATAAAACCCCAAGCCGAGAGAGATTTTTTTAGAAGAGAGAACGACCACAAGTCCTGGGACCAGTAGAAAAATAAAATTGGGGAAGGGTCACTGGTCCCGGGACCAGTTTCATATTTAAGACATCAGGGGTCACTGGTCCGGAGGACTAGTTCAGAAATGAACCTTATTTCCAAGCCTGGTTGTGACTCGAAGCTCGCTCTCAGACGTTATCCCGTCACTGCCGAATGCGGGAACTTTTGCCTGCTGCGTTACCCTGAGCCGGTTTGTCCCTCCTTAGAACAACTGGTGGTCCATCAGATACCTGAAGACGACCATGTTGACGCCCAGCTTGACGCGGACGTCCGATCTACATGAGTGCATGAGCCACAGGAATCCCAACCTCATACCATCCATCGATTCTAGCTTCCAAATGGCTGGATTACAGGAGCACGCCACAACTCCCAGCTGCAAAGTTACCTCGAGTAAAACAATTCAAACTTTGCAAGGATAACAACATTGAAGTTAAAATCACTATCTGAAGTGTAAAGACTGACATAAGAATCGTGTACGGTCGTATTGGTTGCGTCGTGACTCGAAGCTCGCTCTCAGACGTTATCACGTCACTGCCGAATGCGGGAACTTTTGCCTGCTGCGTTACCGCCCTGAGCCGTTTTGTACCTCCCTAGAACAACCTGGTGGTCCATCAGTTACCTGAAGACGACCATATTGCCACCCAGCTTAACGCGGACGTCCGATCTACACGAGTCCATGAGTCACAGGAATCCCAACCTCATACCATCCATCGATTCTAGCTTCCAAAGGGCTGGATTACAGGAGCACGCCACAACTCCCAGCTGCAAAGTTATCTCGAATAAAACAATTCAAACTTTGCAAGGATAACAACATTGAAGTTAAAATCACTATTTGAAGCGTAAAGACTGACATAAGAATCGTGTACGGTCGTATTGGTTGCGTCGTGACTCGAAGCTCGCTCTCAGACGTTATCACGTCACTGCCGAATGCGGGAACTTTTGCCTGCTGCGTTACCGCCCTGAGCCGGTTTTTCCCTCCTTAGAACAACCTGGTGGTTTATCAGTTACCTGAAGACGACCATATTGACACCCAGCTTAACGCGGACGTCCGATCTACACGAGTCCATGAGTCACAGGAATCCCAACCTCATACCATCCATCGATTCTAGCTTCCAAAGGGCTGGATTACAGGAGCACGCCACAACTCCCAGCTGCTTAGGTATCTCGAATAAAACATTTCAAACTTTGCAAGGATAACAACATTGAAGTTAAAATCACTATCTGAAGTGAAAAACTGACATAAGAATCGTTTACTGTCGTATTGGTTGCTTTGTGACTCGACGCTCGCTCTTAGACATTATCCCGTCACTGCCGAATGCGAGAACTTTTGCCTGCCGCGTTACCGCCCTGAGCCGGTTTTTCCCTCCTTAGAACAACCTGGTAGTCCATAAGTTACCTGAAGACGACCATATTGACACCCAGCTTAACGCGTACGTCCGATCTACACGAGTCCATGAGTCACAGGATTCCCAACCTTATACCATCCATCGATTCTAGCCTCCAAAGGGCTGGATTACAGGAGAACGCCACAACTCCCAGCTGCAAAGTTATCTCGAATAAAACAATTCAAACTTTGCAAGGATAACAACATTGAAGTTAAAATCACTATCTGAAGCGTAAAGACTGACATAAGAATCGTGTACGGTCGTATTGGTTGCATCGTGACTCGAAGCTCGCTCTCAGACGTTATCACGTCACTGCCGAATGCGGGATCTTTTGCCTGCTGCGTTACCGCCCTGAGCCGTTTTGTCCCTCCTTAGAGCAACCTGGTGGTCCATCAGTTACCTGAAGACGACCATATTGACACCAAGCTTAACGCGGACGTCCGATCTACACGAGCCCATGAGTCACAGGAATCCCAAAATCTTACCATCCATCGATTCTAGCTTCCAAAGGGCTGGATTACAGGAGCACGCCACAACTCCCAGCTGCTAAGGGTTCTCGAATAAAACATTTCAAACTTTGCAAGGATAACAACATTGAAGTTAAAATCACTATCTGAAGTGAAAAACTGACATAAGAATCGTGTACGGTCGTATTGGTTGCGTTGTGACTCGACGCTCGCTCTTAGACATTATCCCGTCACTGCCGAATGCGGGAACTTTTGCCTGCTGCGTTACCGCCCTGAGCCGGTTTTTCCCTCCTTAGAACAACCTGGTGGTTTATCAGTTACCTGAAGACGACCATATTGACACCAAGCTTAACGCGGACGTCCGATCTACACGAGTCCATGAGTCACAGGAATCCCAACCTCATACCATCCATCGATTCTAGCTTCCAAAGGGCTGGATTACAGGAGCACGCCACAACTCCCAGCTGCTAAGGTATCTCGAATAAAACATTTCAAACTTTGCAAGGATAACAACATTGAAGTTAAAATCACTATCTGAAGTGAAAAACTGACATAAGAATCGTGTACGGTCGTATTGGTTGCGTTGTGACTCGACGCTCGCTCTTAGACATTATCCCGTCACTGCCGAATGCGAGAACTTTTGCCTGCCGCGTTACCGCCCTGAGCCGGTTTTTCCCTCCTTAGAACAACCTGGTAGTCCATAAGTTACCTGAAGACGACCATATTGACACCCAGCTTAACGCGTACGTCCGATCTACACGAGTCCATGAGTCACAGGATTCCCAACCTTATACCATCCATCGATTCTAGCCTCCAAAGGGCTGGATTACAGGAGAACGCCACAACTCCCAGCTGCAAAGTTATCTCGAATAAAACAATTCAAACTTTGCAAGGATAACAACATTGAAGTTAAAATCACTATCTGAAGCGTAAAGACTGACATAAGAATCGTGTACGGTCGTATTGGTTGCATCGTGACTCGAAGCTCGCTCTCAGACGTTATCACGTCACTGCCGAATGCGGGAACTTTTGCCTGCTGCGTTACCGCCCTGAGCCGTTTTGTCCCTCCTTAGAACAACCTGGTGGTCCATCAGTTACCTGAAGACGACCATATTGACACCAAGCTTAACGCGGACGTCCGATCTACACGAGCCCATGAGTCACAGGAATCCCAAAATCTTACCATCCATCGATTCTAGCTTCCAAAGGGCTGGATTACAGGAGCACGCCACAACTCCCAGCTGCTAAGGTATCTCGAATAAAACATTTCAAACTTTGCAAGGATAACAACATTGAAGTTAAAATCACTATCTGAAGTGAAAAACTGACATAAGAATCGTGTACGGTCGTATTGGTTGCGTTGTGACTCGACGCTCGCTCTTAGACATTATCCCGTCACTGCCGAATGCGGGAACTTTTGCCTGCTGCGTTACCGCCCTGAGCCGGTTTTTCCCTCCTTAGAACAACCTGGTGGTTTATCAGTTACCTGAAGACGACCATATTGACACCAAGCTTAACGCGGACGTCCGATCTACACGAGTCCATGAGTCACAGGAATCCCAACCTCATACCATCCATCGATTCTACCTTCCAAAGGGCTGGATTACAGGAGCACGCCACAACTCCCAGCTGCTAAGTTATCTCGAATAAAACATTTCAAACTTTGCAAGGATAACAACATTGAAGTTAAAATCACTATCTGAAGTGAAAAACTGACATAAGAATCGTGTACGGTCGTATTGGTTGCGTTGTGACTCGACGCTCGCTCTTAGACATTATCCCGTCACTGCCGAATGCGAGAACTTTTGCCTGCCGCGTTACCGCCCTGAGCCGGTTTTTCCCTCCTTAGAACAACCTGGTGGTCCATCAGTTACCTGAAGACGACCTTATTGACACCCAGCTTAACGCGGACGTCCGATCTACACGAGTCCATGAGTCACAGGAATCCCAACCTCATACCATCCATCGATTCTAGCTTCCAAAGGGCTGGATTACAGGAGCACGCCACATTTCCCAGCTGCTAAGTTATCTCGAATAAAACAATTCAAACTTTGCAAGGATAACAACATTGAAGTTAAAATCACTATCTGAAGTGTAAAGACTGACATAAGAATCGTGTACGGTCGTATTGGTTGCGTCGTGACTCGAAGCTCGCTCTCAGACGTTATCCCGTCACTGCCGAATGCGGCAACGTTTGCCTGCTTCGTTACCGCCCTGAGCCGTTTTGTTCCTCCTTAGAACAACCTGGTGGTCCATCAGTTACCTGAGGACGACCATATTGACACCCAGTTTAACGCAGCCGTCCGATCTACACGAGTCCATGAGTTACAGGAATCCCAAGCTCTTACCATCCATCGATTCTAGCTTCCAAAGGGCTGGATTACAGGAGCACGCCACAACTCCCAGCTGCACAGTTATGTCGAATAAAACATTTCAAACTTTGCAAGGATAACAACATTGAAGTTAAAATCACTATCTGAAGTGAAAAACTGACATAAGAATCGTGTACGGTCGTATTGGTTGCATCGTGACTCGAAGCTCGCTCTCAGACGTTATCACGTCACTGCCGAATGCGGGAACTTTTGCCTGCTGCGTTACCGCCCTGAGCCGTTTTGTCCCTCCTTAGAACAACCTGGTGATCCATCAGTTACCTGAAGACGACCATATTGACACCAAGCTTAACGCGGACGTCCGATCTACACGAGCCCATGAGTCACAGGAATCCCAAAATCTTACCATCCATCGATTCTAGCTTCCAAAGGGCTGGATTACAGGAGCACGCCACAACTCCCAGCTGCTAAGGGTTCTCGAATAAAACATTTCAAACTTTGCAAGGATAACAACATTGAAGTTAAAATCACTATCTGAAGTGAAAAACTGACATAAGAATCGTGTACGGTCGTATTGGTTGCGTTGTGACTCGACGCTCGCTCTTAGACATTATCCCGTCACTGCCGAATGCGGGAACTTTTGCCTGCTGCGTTACCGCCCTGAGCCGGTTTTTCCCTCCTTAGAACAACCTGGTGGTTTATCAGTTACCTGAAGACGACCATATTGACACCAAGCTTAACGCGGACGTCCGATCTACACGAGTCCATGAGTCACAGGAATCCCAACCTCATACCATCCATCGATTCTACCTTCCAAAGGGCTGGATTACAGGAGCACGCCACAACTCCCAGCTGCTAAGTTATCTCGAATAAAACATTTCAAACTTTGCAAGGATAACAACATTGAAGTTAAAATCACTATCTGAAGTGAAAAACTGACATAAGAATCGTGTACGGTCGTATTGGTTGCGTTGTGACTCGACGCTCGCTCTTAGACATTATCCCGTCACTGCCGAATGCGAGAACTTTTGCCTGCCGCGTTACCGCCCTGAGCCGGTTTTTCCCTCCTTAGAACAACCTGGTGGTCCATCAGTTACCTGAAGACGACCATATTGACACCCAGCTTAACGCGGACGTCCGATCTACACGAGTCCATGAGTCACAGGAATCCCAACCTCATACCATCCATCGATTCTAGCTTCCAAAGGCTGGATTACAGGAGCACGCCACAACTCCCAGCTGCTAAGTTATCTCGAATAAAACAATTCAAACTTTGCAAGGATAACAACATTGAAGTTAAAATCACTATCTGAAGTGTAAGACTGACATAAGAATCGTGTACGGTCGTATGGTTGCGTCGTGACTCGAAGCTCGCTCTCAGACGTTATCCCGTCACTGCCGAATGCGGGAACTTTTGCCTGCTTCGTTACCGCCCTGAGCCGTTTTGTTCCTCCTTAGAACAACCTGGTGGTCCATCAGTTACTGAGGACGACCATATTGACACCCAGTTTAACGCAGCCGTCCGATCCACGAGTCCATGAGTTACAGGAATCCCAACCTTACCATCCATCGATTCTAGCTTCCAAAGGGCTGGATTACAGGGCACGCCACAACTCCCAGCTGCACAGTTATGTCGAATAAAACATTTCAAACTTTGCAAGGATAACAACATTGAAGTTAAAATCACTATCTGAAGTGAAAAACTGACATAAGAATCGTGTACGGTCGTATTGGTTGCGTTGTGACTCGAAGCTCGCTCTCAGACGTTATCCGTCACTGCCGAATGCGGGAACTTTTGCCTGCTGCGTTACCGCCCTGAGCCGTTTTGTCCCTCCTTAGAACAACCTGGGGTCCATCAGTTACCTGAAGACGACCATATTGACACCAGCTTAACGCGGACGTCCGATCTACACGAGTCATGAGTCACAGGGATCCCAACCTCATACCATCATCGATTCTAGCTTCCAAGGGCTGGATTACAGGAGCACGCCACAACTCCCAGCTGCAAA